>JAQLOM010000032.1:25513349-25530452 GCA_030068315.1 Chrysichthys thysi
TCCTTGTTAAAGTCGCACGAAAAGAAAAAGATCCCAGTGAGCGACAGACTGCAGTGATTCTGTGAGTTGTAGTGAGTAGTGAAAGTCATCCTCCACAATAATCCTCCTCATCTCCCCCTCTCTGGTCTCCCTCACACCAGCCACGAGTCTTTTTAAAAGTAAAGTGCAGCTTATTTTGTTTTATGTATTTTTACTTTATATTTTGTTGTAATCATTTTTATAGAAATATTTGTGGGTTGTGAAACGAATTATCTGAGTTGTATATCCCTAACGAGAAAAACTCCCTGAGAGGACAAGAGGAAGAAACCTCGAGAGGAACCAGACTCGAAAGGGAACCCATCCTCATCTGGGTGACACCGGATAGTGCTGTTAGAACGAACTCTGTTCTATAACCATTGTTATATGGTCCAAAAGTACAGTTATTTTCGCACCAGATTCACTGTAGTACTGTACTACAGCATAATGTTTGCTATTTTTACACCCCCCCCCCCCCCTTCAGCTTAGAGTCCTGTGCTGTTTTGCATTAAAACACATGTTTGTTGTTAGCTAGGTAAATCACCTGGTAGGAATCTGTACATTTTCATACTCAATAGAGCGGACACGATTCAGCACTCCTTCTCACCTCATGTGCGATGTGATATTTAAAACAGCCCCACGTCCAACGCAAATACTCTGGTTTAGGTGGATTTGTAATGCAAAGCAGATTGTCGCATCCAGTCAGGAAACTGAGAATTGATTTTATCAATCACAGTGTGTGATAAGCAACAGAGCAGGAAGGACCAGTGCAGCGCGCGAGCTATGTTTTCATCCGCTTGACGGTTAACCTCCGGGATTTACCGTGCACCTGTTTTAGCCAAGATCTTTACATTGCATTACATTATATTACAGGTATTTAGCAGATGCTCTTATCCAGAGCGACGTACAACAGGTGCAAAAAGTCAGGTACAAGAAGAGCAGAATTTTCAGCGCCACTATCTCCATGATGCGGGTGTAACAGACCTTTTATACACTAGAGGAAGCACAAGGAGTAGTGTAGTAAAAGTGAACGATAGTATTAAATCCAGCCCACAATCAAATTGTACCACTACAGCATACAGAGACATCCTGTACTTTTCTTCTATACAGTTGTGCTTCCAACTTTGTGGCAGCAGAACCACATGTCTGTAGTTAGCTTACTTCACAAGACAAAGGAATTGGTGCATGTTCATGAACACCCGTTACTGGCTTTCCAATGAAGCAATTCGGACAACAGATTAAAAATCTTTAATGGCCCCATGTATGGTCAGTAGTTTTAATGTAGTGGCCACTTTCACCTCTAGCATCAAGCTACGTCTTCATCACAAGCACATCAGTGGGAAAGGAGGGAAAAACCTCAAGCATGAAGGCTTGCATGAATTATTTGAGAGTTTATGGACGCAGCAAGGATTGCAAGTCGCCGTTTTTCGCTACCTAACTGAAAGTTTCAGAAGAATAACACTTGCACTTCCACACTGGTTGATGGAAGTGGGGAAAAGGCCTGCGAGTCAACAAAATTTTACTGCTGTTGTTGGTCTACTGTGTTTCACTGGATAGAGGGTTTGTCAAGTGATGGTTGCCATGCTTTACATTAAGATAACTCATTGGTGTGGCACTTTTTGGTTAAAATCCCTCCATATACACTGTGGTCAAAACATAGCTCTTGAGAGAAAACGAAGGGAACGTGTTTAATTTCTATTTAGCTCTCGTGTTCTTGACTTGGGCCGGGAAGTGTCTTTTTGCCAAGTGGACATTCCTTCACGGTAACACCATTTGCAGACTCTTGCCAAACCCAGCAGTGATTTGTGCTGCTCTTTTCCCAGTAATCCTCAAACCCGGCCTACTTGGCCCGGCCTGACTTGGTGTGACAGGTCAGAATCCTCGGCATTGCTGAAGATCCCACCCATTCACTCCTCCGTACGTTCTTGTACCGCTCCCTAAAATCTCCCCCTCGATCTTTCACTCGCTCCAGACAAAAGAATGACGGTGGGTGGGGTGATCATTCCAGTGACATGCTTTGTGAGGAGCCGATTCCCAGGAGAATATTTGCAACACTGCAAAAACATAATTAGACCACACCTTTGGCACTGAACCTGGGAGCGGATTAGGGGAACGATTAACAGAATGTTGTTGGCATCTTTATGGACTGCTGGCGATCTAGCTGGCTGGTCGGATCAAGTGATGCAGGACAACAACCACAGTTTCATGCTGGATCAGTATCTGCGAACCACAAAGCGTGTAAAAGTCCCAGGAGACCAGGAAGATGACTCCTCCTTTCTTCTTCTGCCCACCAATAACCAAATAATGTACTTATGCATAGGTGAGAGTACCTTGGTCTTTGCCCAGATTTCAGACAGAACCCTGGCTTCTCTGGATCAACGGTGATACATTGGTTGACGGTACACAGCCGGTATCCTTCCAGGGTTGCCTCATGGGCGGAATAGAGAAGACATTCAGCTCTGGAGCAAGCGTGAGCAATTTGCTTCTGTATGCAGCTAGAGTGGAAAGAAAACACTCCTTAGTGTCGCAAAACATGTGCTTGGACAAGTTCTCATTTCTCTCACGTTCTGCCTGCCAGAGCCTGTAACAAAGCCCAATACAAATTGTGTGTGTGTGTGTGTGTGTGTGTGTGAGAGAAGACAGGCATTTCTCGAACGTCTGTCTGGAAATAGGTGCATGCTTTCTTCAGCACTGTGAGATGTTTTGGCATTGAGGATATGCAGATCGTGGACTATTTGATTTTGTTTCCTTTGCTTCCTGGCACTTGGTATGCGCTATGTGAACATGGGATACCGTGCAGGCTCAGTCAAGGTGATATCCAAGGAGTTGGAGGGCGGTGCCTGGATTTAATCCCAGCTGCCTCTTGCAATGACTTCATGATGAGCTCTCACCAGTGGTTAGTCATTGTTTGGTTGTGCCCCAAGTAACTCGAGGGGACTTACCCTGTAAGTATTTGACTAGAAGTTACGTGGGCTTTGTATTTATGGGGATGTGCATTGACATGCTCATACAAAGACACCGCCACTAATTACACCCTCCCACTAGGAGCTGTGCACTCTGCAACATGATACCTGCAGATGAAGCAGTTCTGCTCTAAATACTAGCATAAGCACACACACAAACACCATTGAAGGCTTTTGATGTTCCAGACTTTAAAGCATGACAGCATGCTGCAATTTCTGACGGGGTCTTTAATCCGGGTACAGTCTCTTTGAACATGTGAAGGTTTCTTAGGATGTAAAATACTGACACGCTGTGCAGGTAGATATTTTTATGCCCTTTACCTAAATGCCATCGACTGGGAGTCCCATGGCTCCCTCAGAATTGGCTCCGTTTATTGACCTGGAAAGTGTACGTGTTTGACTAGTTAGAAAGTGCCTTTTAGAGCCAGTTTGTTCAGGCTGTGAGTTATTTACATTACACCAGTTAAGATCCCAGGCATGTGCGAGTGTTTTTATCCACCATTAGATGATCTGACCTTTGGGTTTCGAGTGATCCGTGTATTTGTGTATTTGCAGGGATCGGGAAGGTGAAGCGGAAAACAGGAATGAGGGACACGGCGTCAAACGCGGAGGCGGACTTCTATCCGGACAACGGCGAGCGGCTGTATGACCTGAACCTGCCGGCACTGGTGAAGTTCAACTATACTGCTGAGCGGGAGGATGAGCTGTCTCTGGTGAAGGGCACCAGGGTCATCGTCATGGAGAAGTGCAGCGATGGCTGGTGGAGAGGTAGCTACAACGGGCGCTCTGGCTGGTTCCCCTCCAACTACGTGACTGAAGACGCGGATGGCTCGGCCAGCAACGACATGATGGGCTTGTCGGAGAAGCTGGCCGCCGTGGTGCACAGCGCAAACGGCAATCGGGTGCTCCATATGGTTCAGGCCCTGTATCCGTTCAGCTCGAGCAACGACGAGGAGCTGAACTTCGAGAAAGGGGAAGTGATGGACGTCCTGGAGAAGCCGGAAAATGACCCGGAGTGGTGGAAGTGCCGCAAAGCTGATGGGCAAGTCGGGCTCGTGCCCAAGAACTACGTCACCATACTGCAGGAGTCGCAGAACTCTGCGAGCATGGCCGGACCCCCGACGCCCGACTTTGACTGCATCGAGCCTTCTGGAAGTGGGCGCTTCGCGGGTAAGGAGTGGTACTACGGCAAAGTGACCCGGCACCAAGCAGAGATGGCGCTCAACCAGCGAGGCACAGAGGGAGACTTCCTCATTAGAGACAGCGAGTCCTCGGTGAGTGGTTGCATGCCAGGACCTCATGAAATGTTGGAAGGAACAACTAAACAAACGTTAAATCAGTGGGTTTTCTTGGATTTATCCAATTACTCTAAACAGTAAGAGGTTTGTTGTTAGGAAGAAAAAACCAAAACAATATTCAAAATCATAAGAAACTCATACAAGAATTCTGATGAAATGCTGCTTAAGGGACCCCATATTTATGTCCTAGCTTTGTGGTTGCTTTCTGATCATCATTCAGTACTATTCTTATTTGAGGAGATTCGACTGTCTGGTGAAGTTTACTCATCTTCCTGGAAAATAACAAACCTGATGAAATAATATTATTAGGTGGTTGTTTTTTGTCTACTATAAATAACAGTCTGCTGATATGGGGAAAGACTTTGTCGTTTTGAAAGATGGCTCTCGAGTCACGTTAGATTAGAAAGCTTTCCCGGGTGTCCAATTGAAACAGGTTGTGAACCTGTACCGAGACAAGTTGAGGAACCGTACAAGTTCAGAAGTTCAAATCATGTTCTTTGAATTTTTTTTTTTTCCCTTAATGTTAGAGTTCTAAGTTTAGACCACGCCAACTTCAGGTTTAAATCCGGATTCAGATACTAATCTGTTGTAATGCTAAAAATACAGGGAGTCCCTCGGTTTACGGTGTCACCGACCTACGGCGTTTCCGTGGCTACGTCGGTCGCCACCTCCCGTAAATTTATTAAAAAGTCTTAGAAATAGGCGTTCTTTACATTCGCTGTTGATATTTAAATGAATGCGGCGCTCAGGATCGACCTCTCAACCAAACCCGACAGAGTTCATACAAACCCTGAGCACAGAGGTACGGACCAATCATATCAGAGTCCTTCGCCACGTCAGCCAATCAGCACGATTGTTTTTCTTTTTTCTTTCCGTTACCTAGTTGGAGATCTACGTGCTGTATTAGGCTGTTTTAACATTA
Source organism: Chrysichthys thysi (assembly GCA_030068315.1). Taxonomy (NCBI): domain Eukaryota; kingdom Metazoa; phylum Chordata; class Actinopteri; order Siluriformes; family Claroteidae; genus Chrysichthys; species Chrysichthys thysi. Next base: position 25,518,548 of record JAQLOM010000032.1, read on the forward strand.
TACAATGTTGTACAGTGTGTGAGTTCTGACTGACAGCGAAAATTGTTACGTCAAGCCGTAGGAACGGAACGCCATAAATCAAGGACTCCCTGTATTTAGATTATGGCATCGGTCGGTTTATTTGGTTGATTTTGCATGAACTGTTTAATATGAACCCCAAACCTGTTCTGAGCCCTAACCCTTTCGTATCTTCCTGTTCCTTTGTAGCCTAACGATTTCTCCATATCGCTGAAGGCCCAGACCAAAAACAAACATTTCAAAGTGCAGCTGAAGGACAACCAGTACTGCATCGGACAGCGCAAGTTCAAGTCCATGGAGGAGCTGGTGGAACACTACAAAAGGGCGCCGATCTTCACCAGTGAGCAAGGCGACAAACTGTACCTGATCAAGGCCCTGGCCGCATCCTGATCCGGATCGAGACCCGCGTTGGAATTTTAGAGCCATGTGGAAGGACTTGAGAGACTTGGAAAATAGATCATTCCAACATCGGAGAGGAATGGAAAAGGGGCGGGGGAGCGACGGACGGTTTTGGACTCCCGTGCTCACGGTTGAACGTGTATCAAAGTACAATTATGTTTAGGGCCTAGGTGATGTATTTTGCTGTTAACATGTATTAGAATTACAACTTAGGTTTTCTCTTCTTAATATATATCCTTTTTTTTTTTTTGGACAGCTTCTTTCAGTACTTGTGTCATCGGATTACTGCTCATCGTCCGTTTGTTGAATTTCAGAAACCCGATGAACTGCAGCGCACATTTCCGCCGTTTTACACGTCGCCCACATTTCAAGCCACTCGACTTAAAGTGCCGTATTCATAGGGATCCGACATTTCTGCAGAATAAAAGTGAGTGACCAAAGCGTGTCAACTACCACAGCTCTGGCTCCGCTTTTCTCGATATCCGGCTCAACGTTTACAGAGAATATCAGAAGAAACAGACGCTTGCAGCTCAACAGGATGTCGCAGCTGCATTCTTCCTGTCCTCGCGGGGACAGGAAACTGTTCTATATTTAAAAGGTCGATCCCTTTTTGAGCAACTGACGTTTCCCAAGCTTGCTACAGCGCCAAGAGACGTGCGCCGGGACGCGGGAGACCCGAACCGGAATCCTGACCTTGATTTCTTACACAGATTGATTGGGGGTCGGCAGTCATTTTTTTTACGTTTGGTGCAACTTTTTCTCGTGGCTTTGTGCACGCTGGTTTCGGCTCTCGCCGTGTACTTTGCTAAGCAACGCTAAGCTAAACAGATAGGTTTGCACCTTGCATCAACATGCGACTTGTATCTGGATAACACAAGATCCGATTTCACACATGGGTCGATGCTTGGTACTACACGCTTTCTGCATTCCATATGCACAGCCGGGTGACGTGTTTGATCCGTCGATTATCAACATGGAAAGCGTCCGATTGCCAGACATTGTTGTACAGATTGTACTTAATTTTCCAAAAGAAAAAAAATAAGTTCTTCTGAAACTCTCACACCAATCGCAATCCAATCGTCCACCATTCTTGGGCGATTTTCTGGCGGACCCGACAGCATTCCAATCTCGCCTTGTTTTCCAAGCGCTATCTGATGACGGCCACGCCGTCAATGCAAGGTTGTTAGACGGGGCCAGGAAATCTTCACTCCGGCCCGACGGGCCTCGTGGGTTCTCCAGGCTTCATCTCGCGGTCATAAATGAGACTGCTTTCGTTCTCGCACTTGGCATCCCGGGTGTTTTATGTGCTGTACATGACCTACGCATTGCTTCGAAGCTTCACCAGGTGTACGCACCAGTCCCTGGGTTCTGTTTATCGTGTCTGTTGTTTACACAAGGCTGCACATTAGATGGGGCGGGTCCTGTGGCGCCGGGGGTGTCGTGTACAAGTCGGGCAGCACGCCGTAATCGGATGTTGAGGGTCGTATCGGAAGCATGGACTGGCATTTGGCCGTAAATGGTGGTGCGTCTGGTTCCTGTTGTTGTTTGTTTTTTTGTTTTTGTTTATTTTTGGGTTTTTTTAGCGGTTTGGTTAACCATTCAAGGACGGTCAAGATCGTTAAGGGATTGACGTTTAAACCCACAGTGAATAAGAGGATGTTTTTTTTGTAATGAGATCAGGGGTCGGGCGTATCAGAGCTCTCCGAGGCCTTCTTCCTGAGGAACATCAGCGTTCGCTGATTACTTCCCCAGCTGTGCGGAGTTGGATCAGGGAAGGAGTGGGAAGGGGGGATTTTTATTTTTTTTTTTTTCTTCATGGAGCGAATGGAAAAAGTGCTCACATAGGGGAGCGGAGATCTGAGTCAAGGGTGAACCCAAGGTTCACGCTGAAATTTGATCTGGAGTATCTCGACGGGAAAAAAAAGGTTGTTAAAGATTGGGAACGAAGAAAGAAGCAGATGGCGTGCAAGTGGTCGTGTTTTGGTATTTTTTTTATTTTTTCTATGTTGGTCAGTTTGTTATTTTAAAAAAAAAAAACAACGACAAAAAATGCGGAAAAGAAAAAAAAAAAAAAGTGCCTTCATTACTGCTGCATCTAACCAAAAAGGCTTAGCGGACCTCCGAGCGTCTGCCCTTTCTCTCAGCTAAATACGCCTTCGGGTATTTGAGTATCGCTTTGCATGTGTGCAATCTGTCTGCGATGTGATTCTTCTGCCTCCGACTTCCCCGTTGTTCAGTTGTACGCTGCAGTGATGATTATTTTTTATTTTTTTTTACGTATCTGGGAACGCATTTGCATGGTATGAAGTGGCCTTATCTTACAGCTCGGTCACTCCCCATGGCTAGCGCTTCTTCTTTACTTGCTGCACTTGTATTCAAAGCAGCGCCAATGTACAGTTTAATTTATAAATCGGGAGCATTGGGCGGTTCGTCGTTGGTGTTTTTATTTTTTGTTGTTTTTTTTGTAGTCTTTAACGAATCGCTTCGGGTTCCTCTTGGTTGAAAAGATATTTAACGCTGTAGTGGTGTTGTTGAGTTTTTTTTTTTTAGTGTTATTTTTTTTAATGCTGTCTAATGTACTAACGTGCAAGTTAACTCTGAAATAAGAGCTACGTAGGAGAGACGGAGACTCGCGGGGTAAAGGCACGGCCGTATCCATGAGTGATCGAGGACAAAGTCTTCGTTTATGTCTGGTTTTGTCGCGACGTACCGTATTTCACTTGTGCCCAGTTCGACTCGCCCGCCCGCCCGCCCGCCAAAACACGGGACGAAATGTGAGAATTGTGATAAGCTTGTCGATCCAGATCTACTTCCTGACATGATTTATCTCACTTCACACAGCGTCGGTCTGGATCACATTGGGGCTCTTGTGTACTGAATACAAATACAGTCGCACGGTCAGGATGCTGTTTTCTTGATTTTTTTTTTTCTTTTCTTTTCTTTCTTCCTGTTCTTTTATTGACTTTAAAAAAAATAAAGAAAAAGAAAGAAAGAAATCTCAGCGCAAGGACAAAATGTGATGGGTTTTTTTTTTTGTTTGTTTATTCCCCCCCACCCCCGATCCAACGTTATCCTGCTTAAACCACCGGTTCCCAACCTCGCCTTGCAGATTTCATCCAGTCCTCTTGGAAGATTCTGACACCGACCACCGGAACGGACTCGGATGAAAATCGAGCTTCATGATGTAAATTCAAACCCGTAGCCCTGTTAGAGAAACCGATCCTCCCTGACCCCGGACTCGCGCCGAGAGCCGGTCTGTTGGAGGAGGCGATTGAGAGACGATGCTGTGAAATTAATTGTACTTGTATGCTCACTATCTACATGGACTCGTCTTCATATCTAATAGAAGTTTATTAGACTGTGCAAAGGAAGAAATAAAGTACATAAACCAAATGATTACCCTTCTGTGTGTCATGTATTAAAAAAAAAAACCACAGAGAGAGGAAGACTTGGTCTGTGAAAGTGCATCCAGATGATTATTATTATGATTATTATTATTTTTTTTTTTATTATTGTCTACGTTTGAAGCAGGGGGAATTGCATCTGATCTGAGCAATCAGCCTGAAAATGCTCTGATGGAAAAGAAAATAAACAAAATGCTTGGGTTGGTTGCTCATGAAGTTCCAGTCTTCAATGCCGAACTCAAAGTAAACACTGGAAACATCAGGAAAACCGAAAGCGGCTGAGCGTTTCTCCTGCTGTCCTCATGCGAGGCGTTATGTGAGTACTTATTTATATATCTATCCATCCATCCTTGGGTTTCCTGTCTCCTCTGCTGGAATACGAAGTTCAGAATGCTCTTGTGAACGTGTAGTTATTTTCCCGCCTTGTGTCCTGCAGGTCCTCCGTGGGGTCAAAGGTCATGGGAGGCCGATGAGATCTCGATCAGATGTTCATCCGTCCTGCCTGTCTGCAGAACCCTCGCCTCCCCAGTGTTGAGCGCAGCTTTGTTTCACAGGGAAAGGTACCGAGGGGGTGTGACCTGCCCTTATCATGGCATCTAAGTCATTATGGGAACCCTGGGAAACGCATTATAGGGTCTTTTCTGCATTGACCTCTGAACCCCAGTGATGCCATCGCTCCACCTGGATGCTTTGCTTCCACTGAGGTACAGATTTCTGTAGCTCTAAATTCGACACACAGGTTCGGCTCTACAGCTGTACGGTTATCCTGGGACGGCAGGGTGTCACGTCTCCGTCTCGTCGCTGCTGGGTTCTTCTTGGACAGGAAGCCCAAAAAGAAAACCTCAGCCCATTTGGCTTTTGTCAAGGTTTTTTGTTTGTTTGTTTTTGCTCAGGTAAACATAAGCTGCGTTTAACTATGATCCCATCAGTGCATGCTTTTAATCCTGCTATTGGTCACTGTAGTGAAGAAACACCGGGTGTGCCATACATCCAATGTGTGTGTGTGTATGTGTGTAAGTAAGTAATATACATATTTGTAATATACAAACATCTCAAAAGCATAAAGAAAATAAATAAATAATTAATTAAATAAATTCTAGAAACTTCCTTCTAGCTGCTCGGCCATGGTACCCAAGGTGATGGAGGTCCCTCACAGGAGTACGCCGACTCACTTGGAGTCCCTCTGCAACATCAGCGGTCTTACAACGGGGATTTATTTCACCAATCCGCTAGATACTCTGAAGACACCTGTCCGAGGCCCCAGGTCGACCTGAGCGGGATCCTGTTGATTCCTTTCCTTTGCTTTTGAATTGTACAATCACTCTGTTGACTGGAACAAGAGGAATCTCAAGGTTTTGTGCGATCATACACTGACTAAGTCCGCCCTCAGACTGAACACAATACAAACTCTTTGGAAATCACACAACTCTTTTGCTTCTGGTGTTCGCCGCATGGCTAGTCGCTCTAAACTATTAATATCCTGTAATCTGAAATGAACAATATTCACATATCATCAAGTCTGAAGCACCAGGTGTTGTCCACATAGATAAAATTTGGGGACTCCTTCCTTAAACCCCAAACATCACATCTCCATCTCTTTACAGAAAACTTTCAACACATCACTGATTAGTTTAGAATAGCAGTCCCTGTCTGTTGTTGCTATAGCAACGATCACATAGTCAGAATTACTATCAGAGCTGCTGTTACAGAAAACGAATCATCAACACCTTCTGACCAATCAGAATGAAGACCTCAGAAGCATCCTAACAGAAAACTTTATAGTCCAACATTAGCTTAGTGTGGTGTTTATTTAGACTACCAGACACACACTGACGTGATGACGGGACGTGTCGTCATAACCAGCTTTGGAGAGCGCAATGTAGGGAGGCGACTTGTGTAAATATGAACGGCTCTAAAATGGCGCTTCTATGGAGTGCATTATTTAATCATGTGACTTGATAAAATGAGGGCTTTTACACCTTTTATTAAAACACATATCGAAGTAGCCATGACTGAAGTTTGTGTAACAATTTATGTAGTTGTGCGTTCACAATTGGTTGCTAAAAGCTTAGACCAGTTATCTATTGGTTTAGGATTTCCTAACATTGAGGTAATGCTGCAAGTGAGGCGGAATTGTGAAATAAAGCTCGCGTTTCCTTTCGTAGTTTGAATCCGTGAGGAATCAGATCTTACAGCAAGAAGGTCCTGGGGTCTATCCCCGGCGTCGACCTGGGCGCCTTTCTGTGTGGAGTTTGCAGGTTCTCCCCGTGTCCGTGTGGGTTTCCTCCGGGAACTCCGGTTTTCTCCCAAAGTCCAAAGACATTGCTTAATCGTACTACAATTAAAACCAGAAGTTAACATGCACTGTATAAAAAGACCCAACCTTTTTTTTTTCGTACCTTACTGTCTGACAATTCTTTAAATATAAATAAATGAATAAATAATAATCCCTCTCTAATTATTCCGACATTTAGCAAATAGAAACGATTTTTTTTGTCATCCTAACTGACCTAAAACAGGAAAAGGTTTCGTCTGATGTAATGTCAGACAGTGAGAGAAAAAAAAAAAGATTGTGTCTTTGTGTACAGTGTATGTAAATTTCTGGTTTCAGGTGTGCAAACAACATGATTTCAGGGTTAGCGTCACCTTCAGGACCCCTCACTGATATTAGAAATCGAAGACGATGCCCAAAGCTGTTCTTAAACACAGACCTGTGCATACGGGAATATTTATAACGACAAGACAATAATTATAATCAGAGAAAAAAAAAAAAAAGTGCTCAGTGCAGGATCATTTAAACATGATCAGGATTCTCTTCAGCCCACAGCCGTGTCGTGTGGATTCAGGATTCCTGTTGAATTAAAATGTTTCACATGGTACGAATCAGGCTGCAGCTTTAAATCCCTGGAACCAAGATCCCCAATCTTTAAGTGCTCCTTTACATGGTGGGGATTGGATTTGGGATTGATTCACCAGTTTGAACGTGAATGACGTTTGTGAAAAACGAGAAAATTCGAACTCGTGTCTCTGTCGTCAGCAAAATCCTCTCGACTCTACGCTTCGGGCGTGTTGTAAAGGCGTCGTTTCCTCCCTTTTCATTTCAAACATGGTCGCCACATGAGCTGTGTGCGAACAGGCGAAGTGTGCCATCTACAGGGGCCGTTTAAAGATGCAACCATGACATCATGCCACTTTAAGCCTGTTTTACACTGGAATTTCACAAGTGTTTTGCCATCATTATTACTCATCATGCTGTACTCGATAATGGATCATCCCAATAAAACGCTGGTCCGCAGAACAGAAGGTGAAAAGTCCTTCCCCTGACCCTCGTCCCGAATCCATTCACCTGCTTGAAACCCGCACTGTTTATACATCATCGTTTGAATGAATAAAATCTCACACTCATCATCCATAGCATTAAAACCAGTCACGGGTAAAGAATATACCATTGATTATCCTGTTACCGTGGCAACTCCCAAGGGGTGTGATATGTTCAGCAAGTGAACAGTCAGTTCTTGAACTTGATGTGTAGGACGCTGGAAAATTTGGGCAAGCGTATGAATCTGAGAATCTGACTGACAGCCCGATTATGATGGTGAGACGACGGGGTGAGAGCACCTCCAAAACGGTAGATCTTGTGTGGCGTTCCCAGGGTGCAGGGATTACTACCTACCAGAAGTTGTCCAAGGAAGGACAACCAGTGCACCAGCGACAATCCGAGCCTGTTTGACCCATGTTTGGGCTTAACCCATATCAGAGTGCACCTGCTGACCCGTCCGCCAGCGAAAATGCCTACAATAGGCACACGATTATCAGAAATGGACCACGGAGCAATGGAAGAAAGCGGCCTGGTCTGATAAATTATGGGAAGGTGCGAGCTGGCAGAGGTGGCATGATGTTCTGGGTGATGTTCTTCTGGGAAACTGGAGTCCTGGCGTTCACGTGGATGCTACTTCGACACGTTCCACCTACCTAAACCTGGCTGCAGACCATGTACCCCCCCCCCCCCCAATCCCCTCCTTCATGGCAACCGGACTCCCTAATGGCAGTGACATCTTTCAGCAGGATGACACGTCCTGCCATGTTGTAAATATTCTTTAGGAATGGTTTGAGGAGCATGAAAGAAATCAAGGTGTTGACTCAGCCTCCAAATTCCCCAGATCTCAATCCGATCCAGCATGTGTGGGATATGCTGGACCGACAAGTCTGAGCCAGGGAGACCCTTCTTCACAACTTGGAGGACTTTAAGGAAATGCTGGGAACGTCTTGGGGCCAGATATCACAGCACATCTTGAGAGGTCTTGTGGAGTCCATGGCTCAACAGGTCTGAGCTGTTTTGATGACACCAGGGGGACCTGCCCAACACAATATTACACAATCAAAATATTGTTAAGCTTCTCATATTCACTCGAGGATTTTGTCCTCCAAGTCGTTTTTTCTCCTCTCTCTCAGCCGTAGACTGTCCCCGTTTGACATGTGTGAGCACTTTTCAGAACAAAAAAAAACTAATTCAGATGCTGGAAGTTAGGGGGAAGGAAAAACACCTAGTGTTAAACACGCAGCAGCTGTAGGGATTATGTGATGTTTAAAACAGTAAACACACAATATACGTTCTTTCTCAAAGCATTTTTATTGTAGCAAAGCTCACATCGTCAAAAATCCATAAAAAAAAAAACAAAAAACAAAACTGTTTCTAGTTTCAAAACACAAGACTCAGAGAGTTGCCCCTCTGCTCCCTCCAGTGTAAGAACCAGAAACTCTCCAACGTTGGGCGTAGCAGCTTTTTTCCCCCTCCAGAAAAAAACACTGAGGTGGATTCGTGAAAGGTTCACGGGGGCGTTAGGACGAGAATTATCAAAAAGCAAACAAAAAAAACCCAAACAAGCCTAGCTAGTTGGGAAAAATGTGTGTATCCTCCGAGCGTTATCAAGTTTAATGATATAAAGAGACTCGCTAACGCGAACCTCGAGAGAGCTCTGATTCGAATCGTACATCTGATGATGAATCGCTGTGATTTCCTACACGGACTACGCCGCCAACTCTACCTCACTTATTTATTACATTTACACGCATGCCGCTTGAATCAAAACCTTGTGAAACTCCCTCATTTCACATCAACGACTCGAAAGAAAGCGCTCCAAGACAAGTCGATAAAGACGAACGAGCTCTGCCCTTTGATTGGGACCAAAGTAATGGCGCTCTATAAAAATACCAGTTAGTGTGTGTCCATAGTACCTGCCTAGCATTGCTATTAGCTTGGTCACCGTTTTGATGTTTTCGGCATGCTTTTATGGATGGGTGTGTCTAAATGCATCGAACCTATAATCTGCACTTATCAACAAAAAAAATGGAAAAATAAAATAAATCAGCATTACTTAAACATTTATAAATCTAATATGCTATTTTTAGTTTGGGGTTTGTCCTGGGAAAACTTTTTACACACGTTATAATTTCACTAAAGGATTACTCGGCGAGGTCCGTCGGGCGATCCACTCGTTATACACTTCACGTGACCCACGTGTGTGACGTCCTGGCTTCGAGCCCCGGGGTCGACCTGGGTGCCTGTCCGTGTGGGTTTCCTCCTTGTAGTCCGGTTTCCTCCCACAGTCCAAAGACATGCACAGAGGGGATTAGGCTGATTAGTGACTCTAGATTACCCGTAGGTGTGAATGTGAGTGTGAATGGTTGTCTGTCTCTGTGTGTTGCCCTGCGCTGGATTGGTGACTTGCCCAGGGTGTAACCCCGCCTCTCTCGCACCCGAAATCAGCTGGGATTGGCTCCAGCCCCCCCTCCCCCCTCAATAATGACATCTAACCATGGTTAGCTTTTTACTTATTTTTTGTTTTTAAACTTCATGACCTGACTCATCCTGCTGTAGTGATTAGTGCCCGATCCGTACAGTTAGTTACGGCGCTCGGTTATACGTCTGTGAGTATTAGTCGCTGTAGTGCTTTCTCACAGCGTAGAGGACATTTAAAGCGATACTCCAGTGTTTTTCAATCCAAACCCCACCACAGCCTTAGTGTACATATGATACTGCTTGATTAGTGATTAGTGCCTTAGTGTATACATGATTACTCCTGGCAATCGCTTTAAAGGTTTTCCTGTAGATTAGAAATAAGAACAGAAACAATGTTTACTTAAAACTCGTGTCTAATGGGAGTCTCGGGGCAGATGTAGGCCTCGGGCCTGGGTCTCTCGCACAAGCCGTTTTGGGCATGTTCGCATTTTCTGTCCGCTTCAACCCACAACGAAACACGAGGGACATGCGCACGGCTTGACCAATCCGTGCGTTCTACGTCACAGCCGCCATTTTGTTGCTTTTGGCACCATAAATTTGGTGTTTTCAGATTCATTCATTTGGAAAGCGATTTAATAAGATAAGGGTTTTAAATGCATGTCTTTTCGCAAGGACTAGGCATCATTTAATTAATGTTCACAAAGACCTATTTTCACGCGTTCGGGTTGTTGGCGCATCTGTCCGGCGTTCTCGTTAGCGGGATATCTTGCTTGGGGGTGCCTGAATGTGTTTAGGATTTCTATATTTATTCAAAATGGTCAGTCACAACAAGGATCAAATGTTTGAAATAGATTTTGTTCAGTATTTTCCTCCCTGCTTGGGTTTTGAGCTTTCAGCCCTGTGTTTGGCTATCTGAGAGACTTTTTTTTTTTTTTTTTTTTCCTCTCCATATATCTGTTTTTGCTTTGTTTTGGAAACCGTGCATCGATGTACATGATAATCCCACGTATACTAGAGATCAGGGTTAAAAAAAGGAGTGATCTTATTTGACAGACACTTGAATCTCAGGAATGTCTGCGCTTGCATACAGAACTCATTAGGAACCTCACCGGGTTGTTATTATATAGCCGTGAATCGTTTAATTTCCGTGTGGAATATAATAATCAGCAGTGTGTTAACGATGAATTGTAAGCAAAGCGTGAGAATGAAGTGTTTAAAGCTCAGAGAGAGCGAGAGGCATGGGAGGACGGCTTCAGAAATACAGACGGTCTGAAATGGCTCCTGGGAGATGGGACATGACCTGCATGCGGACCCACCAGTACGGCTCTATAGGGTTGTAGCGTGTGTATGGCCGTTTGGACATGATGGCATCCGCGATGTCGTCCAATACGGGCATGACGTCGCGCTGGCCGCTGTTGCAGTAGGAGCGCATGAGGGCCATGTGGTGTTCAAAGTGGGGCTTCCCGTAGTCCTCCTGCACACCAGGGGGCGCCTCCTTCCACAGCTTCTCTGCCGTGGAGGCCACAATGTCGCGCGTCAGGATCCCTGTAGCCACGATGAAGTTCCCCGGCTCGACAACGGACACTTTGACCCCCCACGCCTTCATCTCGTATCGGAGACAGTCAGAGAAGACCTCCACGCCGTGTTTCGATATGCAGTACGAAGAGCGCAGGGCGTTCCCCATCCGGCCGTACATGCTGGCTATGTTCACCACACGTCCTGTAACACAGCAGTAACAAGTAGTAACATGCAATGCGCGCACACGCGCCCACTGACATCCCACAAGTAAAGAGACTCCCCCTCATTACGTTTAAGTTATGTGGACACCACTTGCCGTTTCAAACTTGTTAATGTATGATTACATTTCATTTCAGACAACACTCCAGTAATCCCCCGCTATATCACGTTTCACATTTCACACCCCCGGGTATTCACGGATTTTCATTTAGAATATCTCTTTTTAGGGGGGGTTTTCCACGGAATTAGAAAAATCTAAAGATATGAAATAAAAACGGAGTAAAATATTAATAATACCGTATATCTTCAATTAGAGGCCTGTCCCGTATAGACGCAGGTCTCAAATAAAAGCCGGATCAAATCCGTGGCGCGGCGAATAGACGCCGGTCTCAAATAGTAGCTGGGCTGTAGAAAACGCCCATCTCCAATGACCCTCCGCGCTTTCCGTACGCTACCATCCGGGCTACCCCCTGCGTGCCTAGGAAAACAAACTCTTCCTCGTGTCCTGTTAGCCTTTAGCTTCACTGACGGTTTTGCCTTTGGAAGGCTCGTGCGGGGATCTGTTTGTGTTCCTGTGGGTCCGTGTTTGTAGTGTGAGCGATGGGAA
>JAQLOM010000032.1:25547873-25559916 GCA_030068315.1 Chrysichthys thysi
AACATTTACTTGTGATCTTTCTTCATGCTCCAGTCATTGCTGTTCTCTAATTTTGATCAATGTCCTTTTTCAAATCTCTCATTTAAGTTTCTTATCCTGTGCTTCTGAATGTATGTAACTCATGACATAAGGTTAAAATCCTACTCTTTTACTCCTGTTTGGATCATTTCCACATAGGACTACAGAGCGACCTTGACATTTAGGAAATTGTAGGTCGTTACATTTATAACACTGTAAAATACTGCTAAATCCTGCTAAATATTTATGCTGAAAATACCCTAAATACCCTATGAAACACATATTCAACCTTGGCCTGAATCTACCAGTGATGAATAGTTTTGTTTCTAAATTGAAATGTAATGTGTTTTTCTGCTATTTTTGATGATAGGTAACGAGAGCTGCTCCCTCAGGCGGACTCACCGGTAGTCCATGCCGCTCTGTTGCAGCATGACGGAAACCATGTCAACGTGAGAAGCAGGGATACGGACATCGACATCGGTGAAAACTGTGACCTGGTCAGCACTGTCAGGGCTCCAGAAGTCCACCTGCAGAGGGCGCAACACACAGCACACTGTAATAAGTGTCTCATTCACATTTCCTCAAAAGAGATCCAGCTGAGATAAACATGGACGCTCCTCCCGAAAGTGTTATCGTTTCAGCTCAGAGGGCTAACTCGGATAAACATGGACACACCTCCAGGCAGCGTTACTATTTCAGAGCCTTCACTGTGAGGTTATTGAGACGTCAGTGCTGTTGTCAGACTGCAGGATATAGAAAGTCTTGAACACGTGCGTCTTGAAGGTTGTGAACATGATGCAAGCGTCATTAAAACTGCTTTAAAGATTTACCACTTTATAACTTTGGGGATTTTTATGCCATTTGCCCCAGAAAAAAATGTTGTGGTCTTTGGAGTCTTTGCTTATGGATGCTTTAATTAAATCCTTTTTTTTTTTGCTAATATAAAAATGAAAATAAAAAATTAAAGCTTGTTGGAATTTGGGAGGTCCAAGGCTGGGATCACACTACACAATATTTGTGTCTTTCATGATGGTCACCAATTATTTTCATGTAAATTCTGGACATGTCTTGGTCAGGAGACTGGCAACACTACAGTTTTGACCCTAACCAAGTCATCTTTCATGTCGTTGCATGTCGTTGGGGAGGACGGTCCAGAAATTGTCAATCATGGATATCAACTGAACGACAACTCAGTTGTCATACTAGGTGATAACATCCAGAACATTACACAAATATCACATTACAAGGCCTGTTTCTCAGTCCTGATGTCTATGTTCGTGCTTGATGCTGGAAATTAGTGACAAAATCATTTCAGCATCTGTCTAAATTCATGTAGTATGATCCTGGTATAATCCTCCCCACCTATCTAATTAGAAAATACTACATATTTATCTATTACCACATAAAAACACCCCATGTCGCTCTATAAACAAAATAAAAATGGCATGAAATTCATGGCAAATCACTAATTTTTGGTAAAAAAAAAAAGAAAAAAAAAGAAAAAATGCTTCATTTGAAAAATGTCACAGCACAAGACAGCTGAGGAACTACCACTTTTTAATATGTACACTTTATGAGCACACTTTTCATAATACAATAAACCAAAGTGGTTTCTGGGGACCTCAAGAGGTTCATGAAGCATAACCAGAGGGTCCATGGTTTTTAACATTTTTTAAAATTCACATCCAGTGGTGGAAATTACAACCCACCATTGCCAAAGTTCCCAATTTTATAAGTTATGAGCTTGCCTGATTCCTTGAATTGACCAGATTTAAGAAAGTTCAATACCACAAATACAACTCAGCCAATATTAGTGGAAACTTCAGGAGAAGAATGCGCTACGGCTTTCGGATCTGTACTAAAGTGGTCTGAGGAATTTATTGTCCGTTTAAACGGGTTTTTATTAAAAAAAATGTAATAACCCCTGCAGTAAACATCATGGATCCTCTCTAGAGTAATTTTGGTTATATTATAGAGACTATTATACTAGATTGCAATTCTCTCTCAGACTGTCCGTGAGAATAGCTCTTAAAACGGGGTCTGTGATTTGTAAATTTTTTTTTTATGTAGTTACATTGTCCTAAGGGTACGGGAATTTATTATACACTTAAATTCGGTTACAGAGAACTACTCTTTTAATCTTCGGTGCTGTGAAAAACGCTAAGGAACACTCAGTGATGCAATCAGGAGAAGAAACACAAAGATGGAGAGTTAACGCAGTTAACAGTTAACAGTTAGTAATCCTGTTGGTGGTGGTGGGGGTGGTGGTGGTGGTGGGGGGGCTGGTGCCAATTTTAGCCGACTTCAGGTGAGAGGCGGGGTTACACCCTGGGCAGGTCACCAACCCACTGCAGGGTGACATACAGAGACAGACAATCATTCACACTCACATTCACACCTACGGATAATTTAGAGTCGCCAATTAGCCTAATCCCCTCTGTGCATATCTTTGGACTGTGGGAGGAAACCGGAGTACCCCGAGGAAACCCATACGGACACAGGGAGAACATGCAAACTCCTGACAGGAACGCCGTCAGGCCGCGCATTTAGCCGCAGCCGCCACAACCACCCCCGCCCCCGCTCGCAACATTTAGCCACAGCCTCTACAACCCCCCCACCCCCCACACCCCTGGCCACCACATTTTGGTCCCCCCACTTCATAAATCCTATCTGCGCCCTTGACCCAGGACCTTCTTGCTGTGAGGCGACAGTGCTAACCATTTAGCCACCAATATAATTTAGTTAAAATAAAGTGTCAAGTCATATTTCTCCATGATGAATAAATGGAATAATATAATTCTCATTGGTGAAAATCAGAGCATTGGTTTTCGCTTCTTCATTATACAAAATATTCAGTTGTAATAAATGAACTTACGTCCACGTTGGTGGGTATTTCCTTGATAAATGATACGTGTGTATCGCTCACAGGCCACAGACGGAAAACTTTGTCCCTGTAAGAAAATGGAGAGAGAGATATTATGGGTTTTTCACTACCTTTGGTTAAATTTAATGACAGCCTTATCTTAAAAAAAATAAAATAAAAATAAATAAATAAATAAATAAATAAATAAATAAATGAATGAATGAATGAATTACCCAACATAGCGGTTTGGCTCGCAGAGAGCCACTGCAACCAGTCCCAAAATCAGAAGAGCCTTCATCGTGCCTGATCAAATGTCCGTGACGTTCCATCGCTTGCTTTTATAAGCCCAGATCGTCAGGAACCATCCAATCCCTGAGAACCTCTACGCCAGTGTGTCAGGTCATTTTCATAGACATGAGCTCGTACGGTTAACCAAGGGTCATCATCAATGATTAACATGTGAGCGAGTATATTTATGGACGCTCTAAAAAAGCCAGATAGGGAGAAAGTGGATTTTTAAGCCAAGGACACGTGCTTGATAGTGAGAGTAGATTTTAAACAAAATGAAGTCCATCAGAATCGGAGCAACAAGAACCAGCAAACACCTTTCATAAAACATCAACGTTATTTATTTGCAGTGATATAAAAACGTGGACATTTTGCACATTTATATTTCTCGCCGAGGTATTTATCGCTTCTCTCAATAAATGATCTCTAAGGTGTATTTTTTTAAGAAAGAAACTTTCAGAGACAACACTAGGAGTTTCGTAATATTCAGGATATATCAGTTTCTAGATATACATGTTTAATTGTGTGGCAGTCTGGGAAAACTGAAGAAAAAAAACAAGACAAATCTCTTTTTTTTTTTTTTTTTTTTTAACCTGTGACCTACATACAAAAAAATGACTGTAGATTTTTTAAAGTAATTTTCTAGCAGCTTGGGTTGCCAGTATAGTACTGTAAAATTTACAGTAAACAACTATAAAACATATTTATGGTAAAGTACCATGTATATGAAATATCTTACATAGTTTAAGATATCAAATTGTATTTTCTCTATGTCACTTTTTACACAACTGAGCAGTTAAGGACTAAGGGCCTTGCTCAAGGGCCCAGCAGTAGCATCTTGGCGGTAGGATTTTTGAACTCGCCACCTTCTGATCAGACATCCAGAGTTTTACCCCTGAACTGCCGCTGTCCTAAATCTTGCCAGCTAAGTGTGATGTCCTCACACAGTGCAGTGTTGGACGGCTGCGCACTGTAGTGAAGTGGACATAAATCTTTTTGTCAAAACGTTGGTGATGCTGTCAGAATGTCCCCATGTAAATGGTTTTCCCAGCCTGCCACCCAGATATTCATTAAAGGTCCACTATGTAGGATTCAGCCACCTTCAATGCCCCCTCCTGCCCTTCCTCTTCCAAGCGTGTACGGTAGCCGTCAGGTGCCCTTGGTGTACTTCAAAGTACAGGTGCTCCCTGAGTTATGATGGCCTGATGTACAATTTTTCAAGGTTAGAATGCTGACTGTGATACGCTAAAAAATGTAAAATATTTAGAAAATATTTAAAATTCACACGCAGGCATCGGTGGGAGGCCAGTGTAACAGTGTATGATGTACATGGATGTTTGGACAACACCCAGATGTACGCGGACGACAACCAGAAGTATGCGGACGATCACTCGTCTCACACGATGCCTTGCTCTCTCCCGCAACTCAAGAAGTTCCCTTGTGTATCCGTGTACTGCACAGTGCATTACCATGGGTTTTTTTTGTGCTTCAAGAGCTAATTTTAATTCAAAAGCATGTCTTCTGCAGGAAAAGATTCCTGAGTAGGCTAGGCTAAGCTAGGCTGAGATACCTAAGCTAGGCTAAGTGATAAAACACAGTGGTTTGACATACGATATTTTCGACTTATGATGGGTGTGGCCGAACGCATCTCCATCGTAACTTGGGGACTACCTATTACTTCTGTTCACATTTCTTTGCTTTTTCCAAGCTAAATAATAAGTACGATCCTCCATTTTTCAAAAAAATTACATTCCCCAACTTGTTATCCAGCACCAAGAAACACTGATTCCTCTCAGTGCTTTTTCCTTGTCTTCCTTTCGTTTTTTTTTTTTTTTTGGTCATCCTTCCAAATTAATGCTGGCACTTAAAACAAAATGCAAAACATGGAAGGCGCTCTTTAGAGGTTTGTCCGTTCAGGGCTACTGTAGCAGCGCAATATGGCAATATGGCGACTCGGTGTAATGGGACGTGCTCTCTGTGTACATATAAAGAGCTCTTTCTGAGCTTAGAAAAACACAATGTACAAATTTGTAGTTACAGATAATTATGTCCTAATAAACACATACGTAGTTATGAATATGATATTCTATTTCTGCTAATAGATCCCTCGTGAATCCTAGACAGTGGACCTGTAAAAAAAAATAAAAAAAAAAGCTGCACAACTCATGTCATTGAACACATTTATCATCCCGATAATCCGTTTAATGACTGAAACAGAGACGTTAAAATGTACAAGTGACTAAGACGACATGTTTCAAATACAAATATTAAAGTATTTACACGTATGATAAATATGTAACATCCCCTAAAACAATCAAATGTACCACCAAAAACTATTTACACTCACACAATCTCTAATTCACAACACAGATTTACTAGTATGAGAAAGATAACAGGTCAGCAGTTTGAAATACAGGATATAGGAGAATACGTTCGCTGAGTCCATCTAAATCTGACAGTGAAGACATGTTGAGTTTCGTCTCATGTTCTGTGAACTTCCCAAGAGCTGAAATAATCTCTTGGATTCGTAATACTAGGAATATTTCAGATCCTAGAATCTGTGCGTGCATCTGTGTGTGTGTGTGTGTGTGTGTGTGGTCCACGAATGCCTTCTACGTTTATATATCTATATACAAGTCACACGTCATGATTAATAGAAGCTGGTAATTCGGATCATGTGCTGGCGTGAGATCTCCTGGAGATCCCTAAATCCACCCTGTAGATCTAGTCCATGCAAAATTGTATGTTTAATTATTTTCTCCAAATAGTTGCTTGTTAAGAAGAATGAAAATGGCCAATAAGAGAACGTCTGTTTCTTTTATTTTCTATCAAAAGCATGTTCTGTGTTTTTACTTAGCTTAATTGAGAATAAAGGATTCAAACTGATTGTCCCACCTTTATAAGTGAACACAGATCTTACAGCAAACCATTAAACCGCCTCTATTTATTTTGGAAAGCTTATAGTTTGTCTTTATTCGTCTTCTGATGCTTAATCCTGTTCAGGGTCGCGGGAGGAATCTGGAGCCAATCCCAGCTGACTTTGGACAAGAGGCGGGGTTACATGCCTGGGCAATCCATTGCAGGGCGACACGCAGATACAGACAATCGTTCACGCTCACATTCACACCTACGGGTAATTTAGAGGCGCCAATTGACCTAATCCCCTCTGTGCATGTCTTTGGACTGTGGGAGGAAACCGGAGTACCCGGAGGAAACCCAAACGATCACGGGGAGAACATGTAAACTCCACACAGAAAGGAGGCAAGGTAGACCCCAGGGATCGACCCCAGGACCTTCTTGCTGTGAGGCGACAGTGCTAATCACTGCCCCCCTATGAATCTGCCCAGTGGAATGCAATGATAATATCATTTGTACTGATCAAACTGGGTCATATGGGTGGAAATAAAAACATACCTAGATCCTAAATATTATTCTACCCATTAAAATAAGAATAATGTGCCTAAATATTTCCAATAGCTCATTTGTGAACGCAGTCTCTGACTGTAAGACGTGTGAGAACCCTTGCTGACCTAGCTAGAAAGTGAAATAGTCTTTGTATGACGGGATGCTGAGCTGCCGTCACCTGTTGAGTTAAGTGTGTGCAAATTAATGGGCGGTCCGGGGCTATTTAAGGAAGTGTGCCCTGATGCCAGGAGATGGGTTTCCTGGTTGGGGGAGAATGGTCCCGGCGGTGCTGCAGGACGAGACGGGGGAGATAGTGAATTTTCGGCTACGGTGTGCTTGACTTTTTGTTTGTGTTATGCAGTCGCTGCATTATACGAGTGGCTGCAGGCTAGCTGCTTATGGTCGAGCCACAGAGGATTCTATGGAGCGCTTGGTGGGCTTTCCCTGAGTTGGTTTTAATGCCGTTTAACACTGTTTGTCTGGTTTTTGGAGCAGTAGTGACGAGTTGCGAGTACTGCTTCAGGCACCTCGTGATTGACAGCGAAGCTCTAATGTTGTGCCATGGTAGGTGTTTTGCTGATATTTTACAGTCTTACAGGGCCATTTGTTATCCATGCTAATGTAGCACGGTTTTGTCTATTTTAACAGATTCGCCGATGCACCGGAAGTGATCCCCCCGCTGTCCGTGACCCCAAATGTTTGCTGCTTTGTCTTCCTTGTGTTTTGTCCTTCATCCATTTTGTCTTCCATGTGTTTTGTCGTTTGTTATCTTCTGTTTAGTATTGTTGTTGTGAGCCCATGACTTCAGGTTACCGTAGGCCTCAGGTAGCTCCAAGCCTCCGGACAGGGCCTTTGTACTGTATTTTGTTTTCTGTGAATTGTTTGTGTTTGTTGTTTGGTTTTATTTTGGATGTTCAGTATTACCTTGTCTATGTGTGGAGATCTGTGTACGACGGAAAAGGGTTCACTGGAGACCGGTGTGGGTTAGTGTTACCCCTGCTTCAGTTTCATCGAGATAAGTCCTCCATTAACCTGGTAGTTTTATGAACTGAGGTTGTCTGTGTGTTTTGTGATGTAATTAAGTGTTCTTTTTGTTTTTCCCCTGTATTGGACAGGCGTTTATAATCCCGGCGGCACAGTTGACCTCCTGGGTGGTGGATCCCCTCACATTCCCTTCCGTGCAGAGCACACGGGTGACCTGAAGTGTGTTTTCGTGATCTGTAGTGTATTAATTGCTTTGTGTCCTTTTTGATTCTTTCACGATTGGTGTGCAGAGAGCCCGTGTGTGTATGTTGGGTGGGAAAACGTTTAGTGGCGGGTGTGACCGTCCGGGGTGGTCTATATGTGTGTGTGTGTGTGTGTGGGGGGGGGGGGGGGTTAGCCTGGTCCACCTTGTTATTTATTGTTTTAAATAAATATTATCCCCTGTTGAACCTGTCCCTCGTACCTGGGAGTGAAATGAATCTGTGTTGCCTTACTTAACTTTAAGACGTGGTATCATGTTATTGATTAAACTAACTAATTTTTGCCCTGGGCGCAATCCCGGGGCTGGTGTAGTCGGTACAGGCTTTCGGCCTCCCCTCTTTGGATAGGGAGCTAGGAGATTTGAGCTAGCCTCCTAGCTTGCTAGCTTTCTTAGTGAGCTAGCCCCCTCCTCGTTGGCTGGTGAATTTAATTTCAATTTATTTTTGGCCGCCTTGCTCCAATCGCATGTTGCAAATGTTGATTTTCCCAGGAGCCTAGCCAAATTTGATTAGTAATAATACTGATAGACTGGTGTTTGGCAGTACGTGCAAAACCTTGCACTAAAAATAGAAGAGGATCTACAGGAATGCAAGACATGTTTGGTGGACATGTCAGAGAGTACAGGTCACTTTACAGTAGGTTTTTTAAGACTTTTATCATATATCTTAATCTGATCTGAGCTATCTCAGTTACTCTGAAAACAGTGTTGACTGGAGTGAGCTAGATGTGCCTCCGTAGTGGGAGTGGGTTAGGAGCTGAGTCAGCAAAAGGGCCATTTGAAATGAATGTTCAGTTAATTAAGGCTGTAGATCATTTTACTGTATACAGATTAAACCATGTGTTAGTGTGCGATTAAACTGTACGCGTTTTTTTTTTCTTTCTCGCAGTCAACTGCGGCTACATATAGCATTTAGAAAGGCATCAGTTTCACAAAAGCCATTGAACCTGTTTAATGTCTTGAATTTCTTGTCTTGGAAACCTATATGGTGTGTGTGGTGACATGGGTTGCCAGATATGAAACCAGAACCCCAGTAGACAAGTATAATCGAAGCGTTTAGTTTCCCTAATATCCTACACATCCTATATGGTCCTAAATTATTACATATGCTGGCAGTTTAGTTTTGCAGGAAATCTATACACCTGGTAACACTGGCTACACAATTCAGAGCGACATGCATTGCCCTAATTTGCACAAAAAAACTAGCCACTGCTAACTTTCCAATGTATGGTACGATTACATACTATGCATCATGAGATATGAGGGGAAAACGTGCTGCATGTTAACAGTGTGCATGATGCTTAAGAATGCATGGTTGAAATCGTACTCCAGTTTCATATATAACTAGCAAAGCTTCGTTGCAGAACATGGACACCTTAAAATCCGACATAAACAAGTGCATCTGGCCCTCAGTGTAATACTATTAATGCTCAATAAAGACTTCCATCCATTCCCCAAGGCATGTGCCCGATCGTGTCTCATTTCTGAATCGAAGCAGGATGGGAAAACTTACACTTCATTTAAAATGAACAAGTTGTCTTTTTTTTCTTATAACTTTTATGCTGTAATATGTCTAAACAGTTTGATGAGCTTTGACCTCAAAGACCTTCCAAATCAAATGCAAATGAGATGAACCAAGACGGACGACCTTCCCCGTGGTCGGCCTCTGCTAGGTCTTTGGTTCTTCCACTGTGTTCGTGTTATGCTCAGAGTCTTTCTTACTGGACAGACGGAGCACTTGAGAAGCTCTGGTGGACAGAGCGGTCATCTTGGTGCTGATACTGGAGTTTCTCATAACAGCACTTGGCTCACAGTGCAGCAGCCTCAGGAGGTTCTTGCGGAAGTTGTGGCCCACGAAGCTGTAGAGAATGGGGTTGACGCAGCTATTAAAGTAAGCCAGGCATATGCTGAAGGGCATGGCCGTATCAATGACATCCAGAATGTGGCAGTCCTTCACCACCCCCAGCATTGCCAAAAGCTCCATGAAGTGAAAGATCTGGTGAGGAGCCCAGCATATGAAGAAGGCCAGGACAGCGGCAGCTAACATACGCAGAATCTCGTCTTCCCGAGAACGTACATTCTTCCTCAGCAAACCTTTGGCTTTCAGCAACGCCCAACCTATCAAGCAGTCACAGGTGATGATGATGAGGAAGGGCACGAGGAACCCAAATACACTTTTAAGGACGCTGAGAGACACCAGGAAACGGAGCTGTGTGTTTGTCTGCCAGATCCCACAGAGTGTGGAGGGATGATCCTTCACCCTGTAGATGTCCCTGCTTAGAACAGTAGGCATGCTCAGGACAAAGGCGAATACCCACACTAGCACACAAGTAATTCGGGCGTAAACCAGCGTTCGCCGCCGCCGTGAGCCCATCGGGTGAACGATGGCCAAGTACCGATCCACGCTGAGCGCCGTCAGGAAGAATATACTTGTGTACAGGTTGAAGATAGCCAGGCCTGCACTAGCCTTGCACAAGAAACTTCCAAACGGCCAGTGGTAGCCCAAGGCGGTGAATGTGGCCCACATGGGCAGGGTGACAAGGAAGGTGAGATCAGATATAGCCAAATTGAGCACAAACACATTGGCTACGGTCTTCAGCTTCATGTAGCGGTAGATAACAGCCACCACCATACTGTTCCCGACCATCCCAATTACGAAGTTGCAAGCGTAGACGACTGGTACGAAGGTGAAGATGAATTTATGGCTTCCGGTCATGTTGCAGTCTAGTGGCAAAGCCTCGGTAGATTCTGCCGTCAGGTTCTCCATTTCTGAGTCTATGGTTTTATGGTTTTAAAGGTTGTAAGAGCCGACGTTTGGCAACTGGGTGCTGCGTCCACGGGGTGCACCTAGCTGAATGCTTTTCTACCGCGGTTCCGAGGCCTCGCCGTGTCCTATAAAAGAGAACAACAAAAATGTCAATCCTCATCCAGGACAAAGGCGAGCTATCATTACTACAGTCATGGGTTGTAAATGCTGGCCCCAAACGCCCAGTAAAAACTCGTTCAGGCTACGTCGACTTGTTAAAAGCACGACATCTAGTATTTATATCATTTCTGTGAAACAAGATGCCTTGGAAAGCTTGAGCTTTAGGGTGTTTATGGTGAGAATAGGCTTTGAAACCATGATACATGGGGCATCTGTGGTGGGCCTTTCCCAGTCTCCCCCACTCCAGGTAGTAAGAGGCAACAGTAAACATGTACAGTGTTTATGGAAGGGGCTGTCCATGCGGGTGCAGCCGCCGGAAAAAGTCAACAGCTTATTTATTGTGTTACGAGCCGCTTTAATGAAGTATAAGTGCTCCATGAAACGTTCTGAGGTTCAGGTGACAGGCGGGAGAGAGAAAGAGAGAGATAAGAGGCATGCACAGGGAGATGTTTGTCACATTTCCGACTCTGTGGAGGCTGGGACTCAGCGTGTGAGCTTCTAATCAGCACACACCTAAACAAACAGGTCACCAGGGGTCCAGACTGTGGAAACTTGTGAGAAAACCCAACATGTTTACCGTGGAGAGTCAGCCTGCAGGTCTGCTTTAAAGACGTCTCATTAAAGTACATAAAGTAAAACGTGGGAAAATGTGCAGCAATATCTGTCACTTGAGGTTTAATGGGATGAACCGCGGTGCTCGTTCTGGACTTGCCCTTTTCTCAAAGAGTGTAATTTAGGTTTTAATTAGATCACACAGATCAGCAGACATTAGGCTAGTGCCATTTAAAATAAAGCTCAGCGATGGAGTTTTTGGTTCATGTACGAGAGCTTAAACTTGAGCTTTTCCTTTTGAACAGCAGACACCAGGCATTCTAGATGTAAAGCATATGATATGGCCTTCACAGTGTTAGACAGAGCTCTCCAACACCAAAATATTTGGGGTATCTTATTTATCTGTGCAGTACAGTTCATGAGTTGACGTGAGGAACAATAAAACTGTTTTGGTGGCTTGTGGAGGCTCAACACCTGACTAACATACTTTGGGTTGTTATTTAGATTAAAATGTTTTAATATTAAGTTTTATAAATGACAACAACAACAACGATACTACTACTACTACTACTACTACTAATTATTATTATTATTATTATTATTATTGTTGTTGCTGTTATTATTATTCGTTTTTTATTCGTCTTCTTCCGCTTCATCCTGTTCAGGGTTGTGGGGAGAAGCTGGCGCCAATCCCAGCTGACATCGGGTGAGAGGCGGGATACGCCCTGGGCAGGTCACCAATCCACCG
>JAQLOM010000032.1:25615609-25626015 GCA_030068315.1 Chrysichthys thysi
GTGAGAGTAAGACTACTGTGTGTGTGTGTGTGTGTGTGTGTGTGTGTGTGTGTGTGTGTGTGTGTGTGTGTGTGTGTGTGTGATAATTATAATAAATTATCAGTTACAGCTGAGCTCAGAAAACAGATTTAGGAATGATTATTATTATTATTATTATTATTATTATTATTATTATTATTATTATTATTATTATTTTAGCTTAGTATCACATTTTTTGAAAATCATAACTGTATGACATGTTTAGATCTTTAGTTCCTAGGATGTTCAGCCTGTCATGTTTTTTTTTGTGCTTTCTGAGATTTTCTTAAAAACATCCCCATAATGTCCGATTTTGACCCTCTCTCGCTTTACTGGATTAATACTTTGTTTTTCCATATTTTCTAGCATTTTCCATAAGGATTAAAGCACTTGATGGCATGTCCTATAGAAAAGTAATCGGCTATGGTGTGGTGTGGTGCGGTGTGGCTTTACTCCATCCGAAGCGGATGTGGATTATTTTCCTATAACAGCGTGTACCATAACGGTGTGCTTTATTCCTCTTACACCAATGCAGCAAATTTTCCATAGAAAACATTTTGTATTTATTATATAATGAGCCCCAGTCTACTTCTGATCCATTCAGAGTTACACTTAATGCTGGCTGTGGAACGTCCGAAAAACCAGCTTTATTTCACCTTCATGCTTAAGTTATAAAGTGTATAAACAGTTATTCCTTCAGCAGCATCTCTTATATTTTCACTCTCATGATATTTCTCATGTTTATTGTTTCATAAAGTGGAAAGCGGAAATGTCCCGAACACTTTCCTGTGGTGGAAAACAAAGCTCTGACACTGGAGACTCCTTCCACAACTGGGTGATAAACATGTAGTTGTCTGGAATTTCACCACTTTGATGATTATACATGCTTATTTTTTTTAAACATGCTTAGTGTTTTAAACTAACTTAGCTTTCGCCTGATATTATGTGGAACGACATCCCTACGCGTTCTCAGAACGATAGAAATGACGGCGAGTGCAGGAACATCACTCTGTGTTCGAGAAGATTATTAAACACTTTCTGACCGATCAGATTAGAGTTCAATATCACTGTGGTATAAAGTGCTTTAACGCACCGCATGAACCGTATTATTGTTTTGAGAGCCACGTTGAACATCAGTGTCTCACGGGGCTTCCACGTATGACGTCCTCGGAGGTTTTGTAGCTGGTGTGTGTGTGTGTGTGTGTGCGCCTGAGTTCTGTCAGGGATTTAATGTGAGCTGTCATCCAGTGCGTTTCCTCGAGATTATGTCGAGCAGTTCCACCTCGGCTTAACTTACTGTTAAAATTGCTTATACATCTGTGAATGAATTGGAATGCTAAACAGGAAACTCGCAAAGACTCGGGAAAGCGGACGCCTAGCAAAGGAGACAATCACCAACTTGTAGTAATCATATAGGGACGCATTGCATGAAATATATATATATATATATGTGTGTATGTATGGACAAAAAATACATGAAATATGAATGTGTGTGTGTATTTCAAAGACCCGGATCTTATCTTCAGGGGAGAATGAGAGAGGAAACAAGGGAGAAGAAGATGAGAGAACTTCGAGCTGTGAGATGTAATGAAGTATTTAAGCTCTCCAGAATGTTTTATTGACAGAAGTGTAAAAAAAAAAGAAAGAAAGAAAGAAAGATATAATACAAGGGAGGCTGTCGGGTCTCGAGAGGAACGCTTAAGGTTTGTTTTTCAGAAGTGTTTTAATGGTATCGATTTTCGGCGTTCAATGAAGCGTGTGAAGTGTGACAGGTTTATCGAACAGATACGGTTCTGAAAGTGTGCGCTGGAAGCGGCTGTGTTTCCGACACATGCTCTTTAATATGATATGGACGGGGGAAAAAAGACAAAACAGAAAAGCAGAAGAAGGTGGGTAATATTCCCACTCAGACTGAAAGACAGGATAGATCCGAGCTCGAGTATGGATGTCCGAACGAGGTGTTGATTGCGAGGCGGCGATTGCGTTGGGTTTACAGCTTCCCTTACAACGTTTTCCTAATTAACTCTATAACTCGACCTCAGGTATGGCGAGTTCCCCAGAGACGGCGTGCCTGTTAGGACATCAGTCACCAGTAGAGGCCTCCCATGCTTTGTGCAAGCTTCAAGTGGTCTGTTTCTGACCAGGACCCTGGAATGCTTACTCACTTTTTGTTCTTGCAATGTCAGATCTCAGGGAAAAGACAAGCAAGCAAAGTGCCTGGTGCTAGAAGAATGAACCTGGTGGAATTTGGAGATCCAGAAAAGCTTGCGATGATTGTTCACGAGCAGTTGTAGAAGTATGAACTGGATGAACGTCTCATGATATAACCTCTACGTATAAACCATGTGAGAATCTAATTATATAACGATGATAGGGTTCAAATCGGATCTGCTTCGTTTCACTAGTTAGGTAACGAGGTGACTTTGGATTTGCGAGAACTAACATTGATGCTTGGATTTCAGTGGATTTCATGCAGATTGGGTCGAAAACATCGCAACATCTGACCCAGAATAAACCAGTTCCTCCGTCCCTGTTCTATTCAGCATTACGACAAACGCGACACTCGAATCTCCTCTGTATCGTGACTAATCCCTGGTCTCTGTGAACCCGAGGCCGTGGTGTTTGTGCACTGGCGCTGTGCCAGTGGGCGTCACCGAGTCGTCCTCCCTCTCGCTCCCAACACAGCCGCTGCTGTCATTTCTATATCAGTTGTCATGGTGATGCAGCAACAGGGAGCAAAATGGCAGCGTAACCTCTGGCATTCAGCATGGAGAGTTTAACTAAAGGTCTGTAGGCTCTGCTGACCCCGTGGACCACGCTCACGCTCGGGGCCCAGAGGATGTTTTGGATATAAAAAAGACAAACGGTGACATATCCATGGACTAAAACACCTTTAGTGACGTTCGGGTGTGATGTTAAAGAAACAGAATCAACAATGGAGATCAGTGACGACGTTACCAACTAGACGTCGATTCTTTTCCAGTGAACGAAGTCCTTTAGTCCTCTTATCCCACAGCATCCATTCCTAGTTTTCATTTATTCAACCATGACGTGGCATGCTTTTTATCCGTTTATAGTTATATCATATTGCGTTAGAGCTGTATCCCAGACTCAGTCGTCCTGAAGACGTTCTTGCGGTGGAAAACGATCTGACCGATACACCAGGCTCACACTGGAGACTCCTTCCATAAATGTTCAATAAACATCTCCAGATCAATGACGATAGCCTACACTTTTAATTAAACGACCTCCCTAGTAATGAGTTCCTACTATAGAAATGATGAAATATTAGAACATGTGCATTGACCTAAAACCTACTACTCAGAAAGAAAGAAAGAAAGAAAGAAAGAAAGAGAATTAACCAGCACTTTCTGACCAATCAGATTTAAGAATTAAACCGCGTTACAATCCAAAGATTCTTCTAGCTCCAACGCCTTATACTAACAGATATGGTCTTAGAGTGGCATCCAGGAAATGATGTTACAATCAACATGCTAAAGCCTTAAGCATGAAGGCAGAGTTCATGCATTTGGGTAATTTAGAGGCAATAAAAGGCTCTTTGATTAGGCCGTCAGAGTTTCCTTAATGAAGCGAGGTTCTGTGGGGTGGAATGGGGGGAACGATGGGGGTGGTGAATGTGCCACACACACCTGATAGCTCTTGAGAGGCGAGCTCACGAGAGGCGAGGTATTTTCATGACAATCCGACAATGCCGAAGAAACGCGCGGCATCAGCCCCTGTGGCAAGGCAGCGAGGCAGAAAGAAGGAACGGGCTCGTTCCGACGAAGACGTCGACGTTATTAAAATCAAATCTGGAGCCTTCCGCACGCCTCATCTAATGACGAGCGATCAGCGAGGCTGTCGGAGAACGGAGAACGGAGTACGGAGAGGAAGGTTTCTTTTCGCTTTGGCTCTGTGCCCAGCTCTTACTCAAGCAGAACTACAGCTAACTTGTGTTCAAACACTTCCTTCCTTACAACTTAACACTAGGGCGTGCATTTGTTTTCATTTGGTTTGATTTGATATATGTGGTTATGTATCTTTTATTTTTTTGTTTTTTTCTGAAACGCTCGTGGGGGAAATCGGTGTCGCCCTTGGTGACGTCTACAAATACAGGTTTTCACAAAAACACAAATTAACCTGTAGGAGCAGTTTGAGTTTTTTTATGTTTTTTTTTTTTTTTTTTTTAATCACATGACATATTGATATAAATTACCCATGGGCCTGTGCGTTGCGCCTGTGCAGGGTGTGATTGATCTGTGGGAAAATAAATATCTATTCACTCAAAGCGCACTGTTTAGTATTGTTTCCTCCTCCCCTACGGAGAAAGTGTAAAATCTAATAAAGGAGATCCGAGAGAGAGCACTTTGATCAGGGCTTCTTCAAACACGCAAAAGATCACATGGGAAAGGAGTGCAGATCTTAGAAGTCCATAATGCCAATGTGTGAAGGGCTTTAGCCTTTAAGTGCCAAACACATCCAAAGAAGCAAGTTTATTAACCCTATCTAGCTGTGGATCTCTGTGGTTCCACAGGCGCTCAGCATCGGAAACACATGCGGTGAACTTGAAGAAATTCTCCTCAAGGCAAATTCAGGAGTTTTTTTCTCCCCCCACATAGGAGTCTGAGGAATTTCTGAGACTTGTGCTAAATGCTTATTTCATTTCTCGCTTTTTCTTCGTGGTATTAGAAACACAGTTTATAATGCACTCCAGTAAGGGATAAATCTTTTTGTTATTTAATCTAAGACGTCTGATCTGTACGGAGTTCATGAGAACATAAACAAGCGCTTGAGCTGTAATAACTTTCATTTTTTGCTGGCATGGGCGGTTCTGCTGCCGTGGCCCAAGAATTGGATCGCCACAGATTGTCCGTTGGCGATCAGTTGAAACCGAACAGATTATTCTTCAACTACGGTGAAACTGGTGCTACACAACTGAACTTTTCGACCATGTAACACATGGATGTAGATGTGGGTTGTTACAATGGCATTATCCGGTGTCACCAGATGAGGATGGGTTCCCTTTGGAGTCTGGTTCCTCTCAAGGTTTCTTCCTCTTGTTGTCTCAGGGAGTTTATCCTCACCACAAGATGATTACGTCTCAGAATATTACCATCTTCCCTCAGTTTTGTAATGGTTAAAATTTGCACTCATATACATGAAGCAATGGGTGGAAAAATATTTCAAGTTTGTGTGTGTACTTAAAAGGGTAAAGAAACTATCTGAG
The DNA here is from genome assembly GCA_030068315.1 of Chrysichthys thysi. Taxonomy (NCBI): domain Eukaryota; kingdom Metazoa; phylum Chordata; class Actinopteri; order Siluriformes; family Claroteidae; genus Chrysichthys; species Chrysichthys thysi. The sequence continues at coordinate 25,620,855 of JAQLOM010000032.1, forward strand.
CTTGACACCGTAATCTGTATATAAAAATCCAATAACTAATCGCAAACTTATACAATTCGAAGTCAATTTCTATAGCGCTTTTAACAACGGACATTATCACAAAGCAGCTTCACAGGATATAATGTCCAATTAAAAGCTTATCAATCTATAAACATATCTAGAAGTGTGTGTATATATACACACACTCATATCTCCCTAATGAGTAGCCTGTGGCGACGGTGGCAAGGAAAAACTCCCTGAGACCACAAGAGGAAGAAACCTTCAGAGGAACCAGACTCCAAAGGGAACCCATCCTCATCTGGTGGCACCAGATAGTGCCATTATAACAACCCACATCTATATCCATGTGTTATATAGTAGAAAAGTTCAGTTGTGTAGCACCAGTTTCACTGTCGTTTAAGAATAGTCTGTTCGGTTTCAACTGATCCCCAGTGGAGCCTCCAGGGCAAGACAATCCACGGCAATCCAAGTCATGGGCCAAGGCAACAGAACTGCCCATGCCAGCAGCAATCCCCAGAGCTCCCGGATGTACGCTGAGGCAATCCACTTGGGCCATCCCCAACAGTAGAATGTGGGATTCAAATGATAACTCCAAACCAGGAGTAGGACAACACTCACTGATCTCTCAAGAACAGCACGTGGAGCTCACTCAGGAATTGTCAGGAATCAGGAATTGTCGGGCTTCACATCATGGAAGCGTTTGAGAGAATAAACCACGCTCACTAATACATGCCCTGGTGTATATTTACATTGCTCAGTACTGATGATTTTCTACATCACCCATGGTCTCTGCTTTGTCCAACCTCAGTTGCACCACAAAAAGTATGTTATGACATAGTTTCTGGGCAAAAGATGATCCGGAACTGTGTTCCCGGTACAATATTCCAGCTGTTCATTACTCCGCAGTCACTATTGAGGTTGAATCCCATCAACCTGCTGGCTGTCATACCAGTAATCAACAGCACATCTTCAATGCACCACTGCCATTATAAATGAAACAGTTTTTTGGTGAATGACTTGAGCTTCGCACTGTTCATTTGAGTCTAATTGAACCGCTTTCCATTATACGCTCAGACATTGCAAAAAGGTCCTGCATGTATGATTAAAGAGTTAATGGGGGATTTTCCTGCGTCTCCTGAATATTTCATTATTGTTTTTTAAAGACAGATTTGCGAGGCTCCGTGACCATTCCGTTTCGAACGACGTCCCATTAGCACGTTATAATTTGGAACATGACACGCAGTTAAGTGCTGTACATTCCCACCTTACACTAATACCCTGTACCACTCGGTATTAAATGCTTGTTCAGGCTTGCTTCTAAACAGAAACATCCAAACAAGCTACAAGCTCTGCAGTGACTCTCTCCACTCTGCTCCTGGGACAAGGTGAACAGATTTGAGGAGAGGTGGTTGGAGATGCAATGTTTCATCGCTACGCAGTATGAAAGGAATAAAACTTAACAGGATGTGCTGATATAGGAATAGTCCTGTCCGTTTCCCGTATTGATGACATGTCTGAGGCGATTAGGATGGTGCAGTGGTGTAGTGGATAGCACCGGGGCCTTGCAGTACGAAGGTGCTGGGTTTGAGCCACCTTTTTGTGTGGAGTTTGCATTTTGCGGGGGGGGAGCTGAAGCCAATCAGAGCTGACTTCGAGCGAGATGTGGGGTATACCCTGGAGAGGACGCCAATCCACCACAGGGCTAGGTCATCTGGATACCCTAAATTGCCCATAGGAGTGAATGGTTGTTTGTCTCTGTGTTACCTCTCTGGGAAGTCACCCGGGATTGGCTTCAGTTTCCCCGCCTCAACCTTTAACGCATAAGCGGTACAGATAATGGATGGATAAGTGGATGATTAGCTTATGTAGTGTGTCCCTCATACAAGTCTATGCGTAGGTTGTTACTACTGAAACCATAGTGTATCCGAATGAGCCCATTATAATAAACCTGGGATTTGGACACTTTCTGGCCAATCAAAGTCGTTAAATAACATGTTGTTGTGTCACGTTTATGAAATAATCAATGAAGTTAGGTTGGGTTTTTGTAGTTTGTTGGATACAGTTTGCTTTTTCAGGCTAGCTTGGCAGCCTGACATCTTATAGATTCAGTGTTTATGGACTTTAGAGAGAAGATCAGCAACGCTAGAATCTCACAATCTTGAAATCACAACTGTACCTGTTTCTGTTCTGTTAGAAATCTAGCAGTTCAGTGGTGTGACTTATTCTGTGGTTTAACACATCCAGTGTGGAATACTCTCTGGAACGGAGACTAATAGCTGATAATGGGTCGGTAATCATGAAATTTTAAACATTTAATTTCAGGTACCACATCCTGCGCATGTCCAAACGACACATGACACTTGGTGAGAGTAGTCTTGAAAAATATATTAACGATGATGCAAATAAGGCAGTAAGTCGTTTTCCAAAAAAAAAAAAAAAAAAAAAAAAAGAAAAAAAAAAAAAAAGACAAAATTCAATGGTTGGACTTTTACACAAATGTCTTTTCCTGGATTTATTTATACCACTGTTAAAGTGCATACTTGAATCATTTCATTAAAATAAATACAAAAAATAAATAAATAAAAAGAGAGTAAGTAATAAAAAAAAAAAACCCCACATGTCATAGTCTGGCTCTGAGAGCTCCGAAGCATTGTGTGAAATCATGCATATGTTCTTCCTCCGGCTGAGAAAAATTACCCATCGATAATTTTGAGAGAACGCCAGATGTACCTAACGTCTATTCCTCAGAAACAGACAATGTTTCAGCGAAAAATCATTATGTTATCTTTGTACACAGACAACATGACATTATGTCACACGCAATCAGATCCCAGGAGAAACGTACAAACTCAAACAAATGAAGCAGTCTGGTTGGGTTTTCCTAATCTTGTTTATTTTCATATGAGTGAAATGATAAGCACAGTTAATAATCCTAACATCTAACCGTAAAGTGTTGGCTTTGTTTTTTTTCATAGAACCAAAGTCGTGCAAATTCCTACGGATTTGCAGAAATGCGTGCAATATTTAAAAATAAAACATTCCAGCCAGAAATTTGAAAACATCCATGTATGCAAAACAGCCTTTACTCCTCCGCTGTCTCTTCTGCATAACTTTAAGATGCTTTCCCAGAGACAAATAAATACATAAAAAGGCCATTTTATGCATTACCTGAGCGAATACGACCAACAGGTCTTAGCGTCACTTTGCATTTTGACAAATGGCCTCCACTAGCACTGCTTAGGCTAAAAGCTGTTGCAGTAAAAGCAAGGCCCTAGAGTGCAGAGGCCTGAACGCAACACTTGTCTGACGGATAGCTCCATTAACGCAAGGCCCCTCTAAGGCACCTCATCTGCTGGAGTGACTGCTGACAAGGCAGGATACACACACACACACTCACACACACACACACACGCACACACACATACACCAATCCACCTTCACCAAGCCACACACATCCAGTGGGAAATACATATATAAAAAGGACTCAGCCAAGCATCACCTCTTGAGCCTGATCGGAACAATGGCTTGACTACACAAGTACAACACGAGCGTGATCCCATTGGCGTCCCATTTGGCCTCTTTGCTACTTAGTTCCTGGGACCACCATGAAACAGGGAAAGCCGTGGCTTGATAATCAGCCCATGAGGGGGGCAAACACAATTCATATTTCAGCTTTCCTCCCGGAGCAGCCAGCCGAGCGCGGTGGACGTTTCAATTTGAGAGCGGTGACTACTGTAGCCCTGCAGGCTCAAAGGTACGGCCTACTCGAATGTGACCGTGCAGCCTGGCTCCTGACACACACACACACACACACACACACACACACACACACACACACACACACACACACACAAACTCACTCAAACATACATATCAAGATGTAGCACCCACCAACGAATATGGGTGAACGTAAGGGCTCGGACATTCACTCAAGTGGATTATAATGAGCCTCGGTGTTGCATAAAATGTTATTCATTCAGCTGTGCTATGCATCAGCATCCGTATAGATGTGCATATTCCCCAAGAGCCCGGCTGTTTGGTGGTCCAGGACTGGCTAAGCGGTCTCTGTAGACTGAGGACAGTGTGTCCCAGCGTGACTGTCGTCCACGGCTGTCTGCCTCCTTCAAACAGGGCGTCTGGGGACTAACTCGGCGTCACAGATGGATGATGTGACAAACAATTATATTTTAACACTATTTATACGTGTGCCCTGTAGGATTACCGTCTGACATGACGCCCCCGTCCTAAAGACGATCCGGGTGGCTAGGCACGAGAGGAAAATGGGTATGCGGGTTTTTTTTCTAAGGGAGCTAGATAGAGAAAGGGGACCGGGTTAGAAGGCATACAGCTCGCAGGCAACAGAGGAGCGACGTTCGTGGAAATGGAGTGTCTCTCGGACAACTTCTGCCACGATGAGCTCAATTTATCAACGTCAATAACGCCACTGAGCACAGGACAGGGATACATGCATATTAATTGAAAATAATCAGATGAAAGCACTACAGTTTGACATTGTGTGCAACGGGCACTTTATCTTTCGGGTCGTCAGAGGAAGCTGGCTTACCATATATCCAGTCTGGGAAACACTTCTTAATTGCATGTTATCACCTTCTGATTGCCTGGGTATTTTATTAAATAGTCTGGTAATTACTCTGTGGATGGTGAGGTAAAATAGCCCATGGCTGATTCTCATACAGTGGGTGGCTGTGGAGGACTGGAGTACATGGGCAGAAATAGGACAACGTTACAGTATCACCTTAACAGTAAAAAAATATATAAATAAATAAATAAACAAATAAATAAATAAAGATAGCAACATGCTCAATCCGTAGAATTGATTCAAAATCTTAAAAATAAATAAATAAATAAATTACAATTCAACAAATTGGTGGATTATATTAACTAGCATGCTAGCATTATTATCTGGTTCGTAGAGCTGGAAGGATTCTTGATTAAAAAAATCTTTCAAGCAATGACTCTGACATCTAGGGGCGGCACGGTGGCTGAGTGGTTAGCATTATCGCCTCACAGCGAGAAGGTCCTGGGTTTGAGCCGCGGCTTCGGCACTGGTGCCTTTCTGTGTAGAGTTTGCATGTTCTCCCCGTGTCCGCGTGGGTTTCCTCTGGGTACTCTGGTTTCCTCCCACAGTCCAAAGACATGC
>JAQLOM010000032.1:25701155-25714279 GCA_030068315.1 Chrysichthys thysi
ATATGGTGCTGAGTAGTTTCTGGTTTCTGATTCGGCGATTTGCCTTGGGTTGAATTTCGTCTAGTTTCGCTCTAATTACACAGTATGATTTGCGACTTAATAAAAGATTGATAACAAATTTGAATAAAGAGAATTCACACACCCATGCTTTAAATATCTTAGTGGGCAGGTAAATCAGTAAACCTTTTTAAAAAAAACAAAAACAAACAAAAAAAAAAACTGACCAAATTTGGCAGAACTAATATTGTTTCAAGTGTTTAGAGGCAAAGTGGGAATGTTTATATGATTGCACAATGATCTCAAAGTGTGAGACTTGTTTTTTTTTTTTTTGTTTTTTTTTTAAATTGGTTTGAAGGGTAACTTTATACCGGCATTTTTTTTTACCTAGTTTACCTGTTTACAGCACTGCAAACGGACACATGATATTGTAAACAGGGTGTGCGTCTGGCTCGGAGCTCTGTGCTGTCTGTGTTTGTGTTACATCAGGGATTTTATCCATGTTGGACATCTAATCCATGTTGGAATATAAATGTATTTTGATGCGAAAATGAAAAAGCTAATTTATTTAATTTGCAATTTGACAGAAATATAAATGATCTTCAGCAATAGAATTCAAACCAACAAAAGAGTATCCTATCCGGAGGATGGGGATGCAATTTAGTCTTTAAAATAAAATGTATGCCGTGTCAGACCCTGAGGTACAGTTTTATTACATTTTATACCCCAGGGTTCTCGAATCTGGTGGATTTGAAATGGAAATGATTTTCTTTTCAGTTATGTTTTATACTTTACATATTGTAGTGTATGTTTCACAAGTTCAACACTAATCCCCCCCTCATCACGAGAGCATCAACAAACAGAAATGTATATACTGTCATGTAGAAGCATTATTATTCAGTGAAGATTATATTGACACATTTCTGTTATTTTCCTGTCAGCACACCTTTTTTGCCTTCTTTCAGCTGGATGCACTTTTCCAGCAGGATCAATTCTCCTTCTCTGTCTTTTTGTAATCCCTGGATGATGTATGCCAGATGGCTTTTACTACATCGTTTATCGGCTAAGCAGACACAATTATCCAGCCCAATGTACAGTGCTTCCCTAGCCCCACTTTACTCTCGCCCCTCCCTGTGCTTCTGTCTCTCCCAGGCTATTATTCCAGCTCCTATTATTCCAAGCCTACTTACGCTTGCTGCATATTCCGAGTGGGATGGTGTTGTACCTGAGGGAGAGCACACAGATTGATTTAGTTTGGAACTGTTCAGGCAAGTGCAAGCAAAATTTCCAAATGCTGCACCATCACTCTTTTTGTGCTTCATGCATAATGCAGTCATGGTGTATAACTGGAGATAGGGCAATCTGCTCATGAGCAAATGTTTTCAAATTATTTCTTTATTTTTTAAAACTGTACATATATATATATATATATATATATATATATATATATATATACTGTGTGTGTGTATATATATATATATGTATATATATATCCCTCCACCCATTCCCATCCATCCATCAACCCATATGCTTCCATCTATCTGCCCTTCTACACCCACTCATCCACCCATACCATTCATCCATCCATATCTATCCTTCCTTCCATAAACCTATACCTATACTGTACTATACGTCCATTCATCAGTCCACCCATATCCATCCATCCATTCATCCTATAACCTCTGCATCTATACATTACATTACATTACATTATTGTCATTTGGCAGACGCTCTTATCCAGAGCGACTTACATTTATTTTATTTATACAACTAAGCAGTTGCAGGTTAAGGGCCTTGCTCAAGGACCCAGCAGTGGCAGCTTGGTGCCACATATCTATCCATCCATCCCTCAGCACATAGTAATCCATCCATCATTCCATTCAAACCCAACCATCCATCAACCCATACACTTCCATCTATCTGCCCTTCTACACCCATGCATCCACCCACTCATACCCATCCATTCATCCATCCATCCATCCATCCATCCATCCCCATCCATCGACATACAGGCTTCAATCCATGCATTCACCCATCCACCCATACCATCCATATCTATCCTTCCTTCCATAAACCCATATCCATCCATCCATTCATCAAGCCATGCATCCATATCTATAATTCCTACAACCCTCCTACCGATACCTATACTTGCATCCTTCTATCAATCCACCCATTCCCATCCATCTATCCATCCATCCACTAATCTATAATATCCACCCACCCACCCATCCATCCGTCCATGCATACATACATACGTACATACATACATACATCCACCCATGGCATTACTTTGAGTTTAATTTGTCTTAGTAGCATTTTATATGATTATAGCAGACAGCTGTGAAACAGATGTAGTCGGGTGGCAGGTAAATTGCAAAGGGACTTGACATGCAAAGGGATTTCACACTCTTAAATTGAAATTATGGTAACCTGCACCTTGCAGCTGCAGGTGCCATCTCGAGAGGGAGAAAGTGAGAGAGAGAGAGAGAGAGAGAGAGAGAGAGAGAGAGAGAGAGAGAGAGAGAGAGAGAGAGATTTTACTCAGGTAAGCAAAGCCCTGTGCAAAGGTGTTATCAGTTTACAGTCTCACCCTTTCCTTAGGCACCTCATTAAGCTGGTTTCCCTAGAAACAATGTTTGCATTGAGTGGCTACATTAGCGCACCCCTTAGACTGCACCAGCTCCGGCACCTCATGCTGATGAGTGCATGAATATTAATAATGTGATTTCATTGGTGGGGTACAGGAGAGTGAATCCTCATATTGATTAGGAGGTGATGAGTGCAGGTAAAAAAAAATAAAAATAAAAAATATTACATGGCCAAAAAAACTAAATAATCACATCAGGGTGATCAAACCAGTCCCTGTGCTCGCACCTGTCAGGACCTGATCTACTCAGGTACAGTAAATATGCTGATTTTTCTCTGATTTATGCTCTCTCGTCTCTCAAGTGACTCGTCTAGTGACATATTAGATTTCAGACATATTTAAGAAGCAGAAGGAGCGACGGATTTCCTGCCCATGTCTGTGCCAGGCGGATGCATGGGGACGTGCCGGATGTCTCAAATGCACAGGTAATGATGCCTCTTTAATCAGGCGGCTGGCTTTTCCCATCCCACTTGCTGTCACATATCCAATTTCATTTGTTAAACATAAGATGATAGGCAAAACATTTTTTTTTTTTTTATCAGGGTCTGTCACACACCCTGGTCGCAGAGGGTAGAAGAGACATGAAAGCATTGGATCATTTTACACCAATAGTTTCCACATACATCGTCAGTGTGCTAATACTATTTGAATGATAGAAAGTTTTGGATTAAAGTTAAGCTGAAAGCATCGAATAAAATATGCATTTTTACTTTTTTTTTTTTTTTTTGCAAGTATGTCTGTGTTTCTAGCTGAAAGCATTTCTTATTCCTGAGAGATGGCTCAAGACATGGTCACTAGGAGCCAGGGAAAACGGCTGGGAGTAATGCAGCCCACTTGAGCCCCAGAGACTTTAAGCTCAGGCACAAGATCCCCTCTGTGTCTTCAGCGACTCCGTGACCTACTGGAACTCACATTTTTGTCTGTTACAATTCACTCTACAGTGCCTTTGTTCGCCTTTTTGGGCAAAAAGAAAAAACATTGTAACATTTTTTTCTCTTTGCCCCCCTCCCTGGCACTTTCTTGCTTTCTTTTTGACCGCCTTTTTTTTTTCTTTGAGCATGTCTTTCTCCCAGAACGTTTTATGAAAAGAAACAACAGTGACTTGAATGCAAAATGGCCCTCTCAAAGCGCCTGGCCTGACAGGAGAAGGGCTCGGCAGAAATAAAGTGGCACTCTCCCGTCTTCCCGCTTTGCTTTTCCACTGTCTCGCCGGAGTCTCCCCCTGCAGCTCCATGCCATCTCATTTGTCATGTTATCAAATGCAAACTTATAAGTATTTTGCCCACATGTGCTGTGCGGAGAATGATGGCGTGAGAGTGAGATTCTCTGGCCACGATCCAATTCTCAGCTGAATAAACAGAACGAACATTTGGCCAGCCAGGTTGGCACACAAGACCATGTTTGTCTTTTTTTTCCCCTCTTCTCTTCTCTTCTCTTCTCTTCTCTTCTCTTCACTTCTCTTCTCTTCTCCTCATAAGACGAGGCAATCACGTTGCCTTTTATCTGTCCTTTGCTAATGCTAGTTCATCCTTGCCAACAACTGGGCCTTACTAAAACACGTTTAACATAAAAGGCGTCACACCAACAGAGAGCTTTGAAGTGTCGTCACAGTATTTATTGACTAAGAAGGGAAAAAAAGGGAGGACTGGAGGAGGGGGACAGACAAAGATGTGAAGAGGGAGGGACGGAGAGTCACTTAACAGGCATGAAGAGCTGCCCATTAAGTAAAGAAGGTTAACTGTCTGTTTCTATCGTTGACGTAGTGTATTAGTTAAATAAATGCTAATCAATGAGCTGGACACACATTGGGATCGGATTAACTGGGTGTATTCAAAGTTTGTCCCTTGAAACAGTGATTTAACAGTTGTTGTTTTTTTTTTTCAGTGAAGGAAAAAAAACAATTAACTTGCAATAAAGAATCTCCGCTCTTGGCTCGTTACGGATGAAAAGTGCAAGGCCCACAGAAATGACGTGGAACTTGTAATATACTGATGTTACGTTTCGAAGCACATTAAAACAAATGAAACATTTCTACAGGAGATAAAGAAGAAGGACGGACTTTTCCTGAAACACTGACAGCTCGCTAATTAAGATAAGTCCTTATAGCCCATTGAGGCTAAAGCAAACTAAGTAGAGACTGATGCTAAGACGCCTAACAAAGCTAACATAAACAACCAGGGGAAGCCGTGCCATCTTCTTTTCACCAGCACCATCTTATTTAGAGATCTTCTTTCAATCCTGTCAATTTAAAGAAATAACAATGACACAAAGGGTCACTTCCGGCGAATGTAAAACGCAGCACCGAGGCCCCTGCAAGGGCCGACAATGGCTTCTCTTCGCATCACAACAGCCATTGCCAAGCAGGACGGACTCAATATTTACATTTCCTTTTTGACAGTTGTGAAAGGTTTTCTTTAACGCACGGTGGGCCGAAAGAGAATGGGTGAATAATAAGAGATTAAAAGGTGAAGGGGACACAGGGGAGAGAACAGGGGACAGAAAGGCAAATCCTGGCCCCAGGGGCCTGACGTTAAAAACACAATGTGGGCTAGGGCAGTAAAGCAGTCAACATTTCTTTTTCACCCCCTCGCCATGTACCACCTGCATTACAATTAACCTCACGGTAACCTTGAGGTCCCTGATTAGTGAAGGCCTATTGTCTCGGCCACACTAGAGCATGGCCTTCACTCTGCCCCAGTGCCCCCAAATCGACAAATCAAATCCCAGGCCGGTAAAACACTCCGCCCCAGGGACCACAGCATGCCCGCGTGTCTATAGTCGAAGTGAATGTGTGAAAGCTTTCAGAGTGTGTAATGCTACCTGTACAAGCTGTGATCTGTGGACTGAAGCTACTGTAGCGAGTGACTAGCAGTGAGACCTGTGGGTCGCCGAGGAAGCAGCAGAGTTGTGTTGCATGGTGATTATTATTATTATTATTATTATTATTATTATTATTATTATTATTATTAATATTATAATATTAATAATAATAATTATTATTATTATTATTATTATTTTTATTATTATTATGTTTGTAATGAACTACTTATAATTGCTAAATGATGTGGAATTAGAGAATAAGTGTCTTGACCCTTCAGATGATACTCAGCTAAGTATTCAAAGAACAAGGGAATCACCGGAAGATCTGAGTATGTGTAATGAAAGTAAATACAAAGTGGGCCAAAGGTAGGTATACAGTACTGTTCAGGATATGTTTAGAGTCTTATGTGGTCGAAATGTCCTCCAGCAATGTTGTAATGTTCCTGGAACCTGGACCTGACACTGTGACACACAGTAACACACCAATTCCAGCTTGCGAGATGAACTCATTGACAAGAAATCATTAACAGTACCTGAAAAATAAAAAGACAGAATGAATAAATATGGATATGCCATGACCCGATCAGTACTGTAGATTTACATGTGGCTCACTGTGAATATGAGAACAAAAAAATGTTTCTCTGATACACCATTTGGGGTGTTTCTTTATTTTGCTTCTATACTTTGTGCCCAATTATCCCTTAAAAGAAAAGTGTCCATCACTGCAAATCAATCAAAATCCAAAATCAACCTGTCTGACCACCTTCAGGGAGGCACGGTGGTGTGGTGGTTAGCACTGTCGCCTCACAGCAAGAAGATCCAGGGTTCTGTGTTTCTGTGTGGAGTTTGCATGTTCTCCCCGTGTCCCTGTGGGTTTCCTCTGGGTACTCCGGTTTCCTCCCACAGTCTAAAGACATGCACAGAGGGGATTAGGCTAATTGGCTACTCTAAATTGGCCGTAGGTGTGAATGTGAGTGTGAATGGTTGTCTGTCTCTGTGTGTCACCCTGCGGTGGATTGGTGACCTGCCCAGGGCGTACCCCGCCTCTCGCCCAAAGTCAGCTGGGATTGGCTTCAGCTTCCCCCCTGCGACCCTGATCAGGATTAAGCAGCAGAAGATGAGTGACTGAGTGATCACCTTCACCCAGTGATGAAACATTTCCATCCAGATGGCCGGGGTCTCTTCCAGGTATGACTCCGCCTTCATCCCAGGCTCACTGAAGAGTTTAATGAGGATGAAAATGACCATATAAACCATATATGCTATGGCCTTCGCATTCTCCAGACCTCAACACCACTAAACATTTAAGGGAGGTTTTGGAATGATGTATTAGCACGTGCTTTCCACCACCATCATCACAACACTACATGAAGGGGAAGAACATCACACATCACTTCACTAGAGCTCCTGACAATCAATGCTGAGGAACACTGATACTTTTCTTATGGCTCCAAAACTTCCTAACACAAATTCTAGCCCAAGCATGTCTTCAGAATGAAGGGCAACATGACAAGCTGTGGTTTTATCTTATTAACTTCAAGACAGACGGAGAACAAGAGAGAGAGAGAGAGAGAGAGAGAGAGAATAGAGGTTGGGGAGGGAATGACTGTTTACAGCTGCTGCAACGTAAGTGATTACAGGAACTAACTTGTTTTGCAGACTTTTACTCCTAAAGACAGCCTATAAATAGTCATATCATTATTACTTGAATAAAACAGCTTTGATTCAAGTAACCATTTAATTTGTTTGTATATCAGGGATTTCGAAGGCTTCTGGCATTTGTCGACAATTAGCTTACAATAACAAATAGTAATAAGAAAGGAAAAAAAAAACATAGCAGCGCGTGACAATTAAGCATTTCGGTAATCAAAAGAAAGAAATTGGATGACTCTGGAAATACTGTCTCTCCAAACGACCATAGAGCAAGACAGAGGGAAGAGGAAAGATGCGGTAGTTAAAGAGTTTGGCAGCCGATACAGAAAATCCTCCAGAGGAAAGACCCAGTAACACCCAGCATCACCTCTGGTGCTAAAGCACAATGAGCACAAGTCAAAAGAGAGCTGTGAAAATGATGTCAGTGTGAAAGCGAGTAACAAGCACACCAATTCTTCAGGAACCTCAGAAACTTGGAGACATCCAGAGGTTACACAGATGTAAGACGCGAAATAGGGAAATTGTAAACATTTGATTTACATAATATGCTTTAAACACTTCAAATAATCAGTGAAAAAAAGCAAACGTCGAGTGATTTTATCTTCTACTTCGGACAATGTCATAAAATATATCAGTAGAGCGAACTGAATTTAGAATTGCAATAAAAGTGGGGATGAATTGATGAGTCTAACCGTAATCTATGGATGGAAATTGAAATGTACAAATGCAATGAAAAACATACACATTTGCTGTTGTTTTTCTTAGCATTTAAAGAATGCTGAATCATGTGAAGCAAAATCTGTTTATGAATTTTTTATTATTATTTGTTTTAAGCATTTATCAGTATTCACAAACCTCACAAAGCATGCATTTAGCCATTAAAACAGTGCTAACCCATCTTGCACCATCGCAATTTGTATTTATTTTTTTTTATTTTTTTATTTTTTAGCAATTAGCAAATGCGCAAAATGTAGCTACCTAGCATCCGTGCTAACAATGACACGAGGACATTAAGGACATTCTAATCATTTACTCACTGTAAATTATATTGTTTTATGTATTTTCTGTAACAAGCTTGTTAACAGCATTTCACAAAATCCCAATATAATAGATAATAAAGGAAAAAAAGAATACAACAAACATTTCTTCCTCGTAAGATCTTCAGGAAGGTCACGTGATACAATACTCTGTTGAACATGTGACTTGGGGAATATTCTATATATTTCATAAAGGTGAATATGGTCAGCAAACGGGGATGAAAGAAAATTGTGGGACTAAAAATATACATTTTAACAACCTATTAGGGATAATTCATGGAAAAGTACATTTCAAGCCTGATATTAAATCGTAGTACTTTTACTTTAGCTTGAGTCTTTTAAAGGAAAAAAAAAATCCATTTTGCTACATTTATTTTTGATGTCTGTTAAAGAATATACATATGATAAGGGATTTATCCTTGCAGGAAATCATTTTAGAGATTAGAATTAGAATTAACTCTAGAATTAAACTTAGATTAGATGAAATCAGACCGATTTGAAATCATATAGAGAAACAAAAAAAAATAAAAAATCCAAAAAACAGTTTTCTGCTAAAGACTCAACACTTCAGGCAGCAAACCCTAAGCGGTAATGTCTGAGACAGTAGAGACAGCGAGCATCCTTTACCCAATTTATCAGCTATTTTCAGTTTCGAATGAAACCGCATGATAATGATGTGCAATTTTTATGAGTCAAAACCCATGGAGAGGGGTTTAGCGTTTCACAGCTAAACCTCAAACCTGTGGAAAAATATACAGATAAGCCATTAGCTAGCTGAGTACGCTAAACTAACTAGCCAGATGCTTTAATATTTTACACTATGAAAGATGGTAGCAATTGTCTGTTGTGTTAAAAATAAATATATATATAGACAAAGTACTGCTAGACATGTGCAGGATAACATGTAAGGCACACCACGGCCAAAGATCTGCGTAAGAATGGGCATGATGGAGCAAGCTAGTTAGCTAACATTGCTAGCAATCTACTGAAATCCTCACAGTGTTTGGTTAAGTTAACTAGCAGCTAGTTTTTAAGCAATCTTTTTTCCAGGACTATTGATAATGGCGATGGTGTTCAGTTCAGCATAGCTGATTCAGGTAGTTAGTGTAAGAACGGGATAAAAAATAAAACATTTTTGAATTTGTCTGCGTTTGTGAAACGTAGTAATGTGTACAAATATTATTTGCAAAGTAATTACTCCCCCAGGTGACTTATTTACTCTTTCTTGAGCATTTTCAAGTGAATTATTACTCTAGTCGCAGAACTTTTACAGATGTTACAGAGCTTTTCACTCTTTCCAGCACAGGAGGAAACACAGACATGGTAGAGGAAGAAATTCTCAAAAACACCTGCCAGCTGGTTGGCCTGCCGATGTCACACAGAGCCAGCCAGTGAAAAAGTACCAATCTCTATCGAGTCCGATCCGCACACAATCTGGTCCCCAAGCGCCTTCCAGGTGCAGTCGTGTAGAGGAAACCTGCGTGGATGAAAAGTGATCCCGGGTTTTCTCACTTTTGTTTTTTTTTGTTTTTTTTAACAAGGCCGAGAGAGTGGGCTGAATTCGGGGGAAACTTAAAAAAAAAAAAAAAAGTCCATGTGCTTTGGTTAATCTGTCCGTTTAAGCTGAAAGGTGAAAAGAAAAAAAACAGGAATGACTATTTCATACATTTTGCAATAATTTGTGCTTTAATTTATAACGTGGAGCGAGCTTGACTCGACTCAATTATGCAAATCGCAGGTGAGTGATGGTTAATGGGACAAGTGTGTGAATGAGTGAGTAAAGATAAGTGGAGTTGGAATCAACGGTCCCAGGAGGTCTCTCTCTCTCTCTCTCTCTCTCTCTCTCTCTCTCTCTCTCTCTCTCTCTCTCTAAGAAGATGGTGGTGGAGCAAGAGTGAGTTTGCCATGCACTGAGAAGCATGCACCAGCGTAAACTAGGGGCTAATCCATCCCCCGCTGTGTGCCTTCCCCAGAGGTCTAATGCTCGACGCTTGGTGAAACAAAGCCTCCACCAAGCCCACCACAGCCACTGCCCTCGGTGACACACACACACACACCAAACCTCACAAGCCGAATTGCTGGCAAACCCAGAGACCACAAGGCCTGTCAATCAATACAAACATCTAACATGTTTTTTCCCCCCTTTTCCATCAGCTCTCGCCGACGATGAGGTCCCCATATGTCTCTTCGAGACATCTGGAGATTTCAGAGGTCTCATTTCTAGGCCAGACGGTGACCAATCCTCTCCTAGCCGCACACTCATACCTACGGGCAATTTAGGGTAGCCAATTCACCTAACATGCATGTCTTTGGACTGTGGGGGAAACCGGAGCAAACCCACACGGACACGGGGAGAACATGCAAACTGCACACAGAAAGGCACCCGTTCGTGCCGAACCTGGGGTTCGAACCCAGGACCTTCTTGCTGTGAGGCGACAGTGCCAAGCACTTACCCACCGTGCCTCCCTAACATGGTTTTAGTCCACATTAAATGTGAATCAGGCCGTGTAACGACGTACACGTCAGAGTGAGAGAGTTAGATTAAGGTTTATTCGATGCATATAGAGATAAGACGCATGAATTTACCATGCATAAGCCGTTCTCTTGATTGACTTTAGAGCCTTATTGGTTTTTATTGTGAAATATTCCCCGACCTCTTCATTCGGCTCTAATCAGTTTTCCTTGTCTGGGTAAACTGTATAATTTAGTAAAGGAGGTGTAATTCCATTTCCTCTACATGAGCGGTTACACTGAGCAGTGTGCACCGGGAGACCACATACATTCTTCATCAAAGTGATTCTCAGCCTGCCTCAGCTCAGCCTGTTTAGCTTAGATTAATAAAACTTAGAAAGAAGGGGGAAAAAAGGCTGCTTGATCTTAGACAGACAGAGATTAGGGTTGAACGTCTGAAGGATGGAATTTCTGCTCTTTTTAAATGTTTCACTAGTGTGTTACGTGTGTAATGTGCACTGCCAGGGATCCGGTGCACTTTCACGTGGCACAGAGGGAGATGTCGAGAGGGCGTACACCTCACGTTGCACAAGCGACAACCACAGAGCATGATTAAAACATATCTAACATGGATATTACAGTCAACCCCCACCTGTCGCAAGGGTCATGTTCCGACCCCGCCCCCCACGATAGTTCAAATCCATGAAGTAGCGTCCTTATGATTTATTTTATTATTTATATATATATTTTAAGGCTTTATAAACCCTTCTCACTCTCTTATTAATCTTTTCCACACTCTTATAAACACTTCCCACATTCTTAAACACTTTCTACACTCTTAAACCTACGTCATTTGAACAACATATAAAATTCTACATGGTTACCATATGCCGGTGAGTTGACTTCCTGTTTACAGCCGTCCTAGCCAATCCTAGCACTCCCTTGATGTCACCTGACTGGTCCTCCTGACAAGTGGTAGTGCAAACGCTAGTGAGTTGACTTCCTGTTTATAGGCATCCCAGCCAGTCCTAGCGCTCCCTTGCGGTCACCTGACTGGGCCGTCTGACAAGCGGAAGCGGCGTACACTGCGTTTTCATTGCTGATGAACTGCATGCGGTGTTTTATTTTGATTTAATATTCTTTTACTATGTTTGAATTAACACTTTTTTATATTGTTTATATGCCAGAGTCCCACGAAATTTAAAAAAAAAAATATCCGCGATTCAAAATGTGAAAAACCGTGATGCACTGAACCCGAGAGAGGTGAACCACGGTATTGCGGGGGACGACTGTATTGATACATGAAGAAAGGACCAAAGGGGTTTTGTTTTGTTTTGTTTTTTGATAAATGAAGATCCAACAATTTGGTCACGCTACCGAGACTGATAAGTCACTCGTTCATCACTTGATGTCTGTCTCTCGCGGCCGTGTATTAAGGTTATCGTTTTTTGCTCAAAAGTGTGCACTGTTTAAGTTTTTTTTCTCAGTTCCAAAGTGTATCATAAATGTAGAGCACACAGCACACAAAGATGTTAAAAATGCACTGATCATGAAAATGAGTTGCTTGATTTCTTTGTTACATGCCAGGCTTTTTGCATTAGCTTCATTAGCTGACTAGCAAAGCAAGCTCAATATACTCGCTACTTAAAATAAACTCAACCAGAGGCACCAGTGATCTCTGCTGCTTTCTTCCAAGAGTTATTTTCACTTTTTAACGTCTCTTATAAGAGACTGAAGATGAAACCACAGTGATAAGTTTTTCTTCTGTTCCTGCATCAAACCGTAAACAGGAACTGACTGCAGGTAAGAACCGAAGTTGTGGGAGGGAAATTGAAGAAATGTTGGACCACACACGTCATAGGTTTGGCCAGAGGGATCAAATGAGCTGAGTGTTTAAAATTGCTGCTTTAATCCATCGTACCTGATTTGCATACAATTCAAATGTCTCTTGATGTACAGTTGCTTTCCTAGTCACAACATGATGTCACAATGAGTTTATAAGTTTCTACGCTTGTGAGTTCATGCTAATAATATCATGACGATGTCATCGCGATCTCTCAATATTACATCAGTTTATGATATTTATATGAAGTCATCATGTGTACAAGCGACAAGCTGACTTGTAGTGATGAAAATGACTAGTTAGTATTAAAGAAACGTGATCTTGACCTTTCTAGAAATTCACGTGCATGTTTGAAGAACTTTTGTGACTCTGATTGAAAGACATGTCTTACCGCAATTTTGACTGCTTGGCTTCCAATCATCGCATTAGTAAAAATCCTAAAAAAAAAGCCCACTTACCTTTTTGACCACACTGAAGTATATTCTTTATGTAATGAGAGCACTAAAAAATATTAAATTGTATAAAATCCACATAAACGATGAATCAATTATTGATCACACTTTTGCTATCATCCACCAGCTATATATTTATTGATTATGCTGCAGGGAGGCATGAGGACTGCTGATGTGGCTCATTCCTTCGACGATAAACACGAATCCGTCCATCACCCCTG
>JAQLOM010000032.1:25849714-25854794 GCA_030068315.1 Chrysichthys thysi
TAATGCCTTCATAGCATGTCATGTATTAATGCATCATAATATGTTATGAGCTACATCATTATACATATGGATTTCATTGAAAGTGTTCCTGCAGTGTCTTCTTCACAAGATGAATTGTTAAGGTACTATAATAAATTACAGACTGTGTATGCACTGTTCATAGCCTATCAGCAATGTCAGCTGTATCAGCTTGTATACTGCATTAGTGATTAGTTATAGACTTCTGTCCTTGGGTAATGACTAAATGCTATACTAGTCAGAAATAATTAATATTATTACATATTTATAATGGTTAATAAGCAGTATGTGTGTGCTTGAAGTTAACTGAGATAATTAAACCTACAGAAATGGTCTCACCATGGTATGAAAGTGAAACTTTTCTATAGTCATTGAGAGAGATAATAAACAGTTCATGTAGAGCAGTTTTCAGCAGACATAGAGCAATACACCTGAACAATGCTAATATATAGCAAAACATATTATAATTATGAATTAGAATAATTAATTATATATTATTACATTATATTGTAATTATAAATTATTATAGCAAGCTTTAACTTGTTTTCGAGTGTGAACGACGCCTTTTTCAGGTATATTGCTCTGTCTGTTAATAACTGCTATAATTTGCTATGTTTATGTCATGTGTTAATGTTAAAGTGTAACGCAATCTGAAAATAATTAGTTCAATGGGTATAATGCCTTATATACACGCGTTATAACATGTTATGAACATGTTAATAGTATATTAGCTAATACATGCGGCCTTCATGATATTATCGTGGTTTTTAATTATTTTAATGATTTTGTGTCAGATTAAATGGAAGTTTATGTGCAAAGCCACCGACATCAAATTATATATTTGTAATAATAATAATAATTATAATAATAACACTTTATTTACTTGGTCTGATGAGTTTGTAGTTGTAAATGTTTATAAATCTAGAAAAGTATTTAAATGGCTTTTTTATGCTTCAGGTGCATCAGCTCTACTGGGTAAGTCCTGCTCATTTTCTTTCCTTCTTTTCTAACTAGCTAATTATATCAACGAAGCCTATTGTGTGCTTTCAAACATAGCTTTAAAAGCAGAGTCAAATTAGCGTGTCAGTCTTTTTCTTTTCTTTTCTTTTAGTCAGATTGGATTTTTCTACAGTTGTGTCATTGTGACGTGACAGATACATTTATTCGACACAAAAGTGGCGTGCAGTGTGGAAAGTGACAAAATGACATGAGAAGCCTTGTAAGGGAGTTTGCCCTGATTTCTTTACTTTGACAGTAAATATTGTACAATCTAAAACAATACCAAAAAAATCAGCTGAGAATTGAGAACGTGATCTATTTGTAGGTAGAACTAGCTCTTGGTTTGTGCATTTTCTTGGACAGCAGACCGTTGTGAAAGGATTGTTCCAGGACACAGCACCTGTAGTAGAATGTATTGTTGTGGTTTGTATCCAAAAAAACCCACCTGTTTTCTATTACCAACCTGACACAAAATGTCAACATTGCGTGAGTGAGTGAGCGAGTGAGTGAAGAAAGGAGGAAAGGAGAAGAAAAACCCTTTCTTAGGAATAACTGGGGAAACCTAGCCTCACTGTAACTTTGATTTGTGATCGTGAAAAAGAAAAAGGAGAAAAAAAAAAGAAAAAGCAAAAGAAAGGGGGGAGGGTTGTGATGGATTTTAATCCATCCGTCGATAAAGGTCACTACTCCAAAGGGTTTTATTTCTCGGCCGCACATCAAAGCGTAAATCCGCTGATTGGCTGGCTCTGAATGGCGAGTCAACAAGGCCGCGTCTGTGGGCCGCCTCTATGGCTCAGTGTGTGTGGAGAGGGCCCATAATGCGCTGGTTTTCTAGCAGGGGCCCCCGGATCAATGGGCTGCCTGACCTTTGCAGTGTGTACGGCTGCCTCTACCCGTGATGTCATGCCATCTATCCGTCCCCCCTTCCCCCTTTTAAAAGACAGACCGAGAGACAGAGGGAGAGAGGAAAAGAGAGAGACAGAAATGGGGCACGGTCCCACACTGTCCTCCTACTGTGAGACAGAAAAGAAGCCGAAAAGCATCATCTGCAAATGTAGCCACTCAAAAACGAAGGTAAATTGGGACGAACGCTCTGTAGCATGAGAGAGAATAAAGAACTCCTTACGAGCCTTTGAAACGCATACCCATGTCTCGGTGATGCATCTGTACATATATTTGATTGCATGAAGGTTTGAAATGAAATGACTTTGGCACAAGTTGTTAATCAAATAAGCTTGAGAGTCTATAGGCATTCGGCGAGTTAATACATGGCGCGAAACGAACTTAGAAGGATAAAGAGAGGGAGCTTCTCATTGTTCGGGCATGAAAAGGTCTCTTTGTAGCGAGGAGGGCCGATGGCAGCTGGTAAGGTCCTCTAGGCTTTCGGAAGACAGAGCGCTTTCTCAGAGTCACAGAGTGCATTCGAATGGAAATCTAAAGAGGTAGGCGTGAACCATTTGTTTAGCCATGTTTGTGTTTGCTGTCAGCATGCCTGTCTGTGTTGTGCGGCTGGCCCTTTTGCCACACAAAGTAACCGTGTGTTTGTGTCTCCCCCTCTTTTCACCTCCAGACATAATCGAGGGGGATCCGGCCAGTGAAAAGGGGAAGCTCTAAAAGAGACAGTTGCCCGAGCCATCTTTGTGGCCCGCTTTTGTGATGGCGACAGATGTTGTAATTGCCAGCTGATGGATGGCCTTTGGAACAGGTCATTAGAGGCCTCGGTGGCTCCACCAAACTCTAGAGACTCAGGCTTAGATATGGAGAGAAAGGGTTAATGGGATAGTGGGAAAAGCTTAGTGAAGCCCAGGCATGGATGGATGAGGAGGCAGGTCAGACGCAGTCCCCATTCACTGGAAGAAGGGCTATTAATAACAGAATTGGCCACGCGTTCAGAGGGACACTGTCTGGGACTCTTGTTGGGTGGAGACTACATGTATAGGACTGAAGAGGATGTGGGCCAGGGGCAAATCCCAATTTACACACACCCTCCCACTATTGTGTGGACAAACACTATAGCGCATTAACGAAGACAATTATCAGATGACAATTATGCTAAAGGAAAATGGGCCTTTTTTTTTTTTTTTTTTAGATGTTTAAGATTTTATTTTATTTTTTTCCGGAAAGGAGTCGCAATTCGCATCCGAACCAGATCATCATGAGAAATTAATTGCTAAAATCTGTGAAAGTCATCTGGAGTCTGAAACTTCTAGAAGCTCAGGATGTTTACAGTGACCAGACTGAAGAACTCTAATAGCTATTGACTTACCGCGAATCAAAAGACGAACGCAAACATCTGCTCCAACTTCTGCAACTATTCACGCTCTTTTAGGCTTTGCACTCAGCTTCTGAAAGTAAGACAGCGAGCGAGTGAGAGAAAGAAAGTGAGAGAGACGCCTTTTCTTTGGCAGTTCTTTCAAGGTCATTGCGGTTTGTGTCACAGCTACACAGAGTGTCACTCCAGTGCAAAGTGAATTGTCAGTTTGTTTGTACAAGCAATGGGCTCACGTAAGACATCTCTCTCCCCCTGAACACTCCCCAGAGGTCAATTAGGACAGATGAGCTCCTCTCAGCACAAAGGGGACGGGTGGCCCTACAGCGGTCCTTGGAGCCACATAATTAACAGTTATAAAGTACTTTGGTTTGTTAATTGAATTAGTTAATCCCTTTGTCAGTGATCTTCAGCTGAAGGGGCTATTGTTGGAGTGTTTTCCGATGTGGATGCGCCGAGGCTCCTGTTTGGCAGATGGTAATGGACTCTTCCGGTATGGTATTTAAATAGCCAGTGAAAGAGAGCAGATTGAAGGATTTTCTATCAAAGCCGGCATTAAAAATGTCTCATCGTCACACAAGCGATGATGAGATCCTGCAGCGCTATGTAATGCCATTCAAGGTCATAACAGTATCCTGATCACTTTGATCCACGAGATGGAAGGAAGGGCCCTCCTTCCTTCCTTCCCCAAATATTCAAATTATTCTCATTCTTCTGATTCTTATTTTACAGCTTCACGTGTGGAAGGAGCACATGAAATCTGGTGTGTTATCTCCAGTGGTCTGCCAAACCCAGGCTATGTTTCACAAAACCAGCTTCGAAAATATAAAATGTTTCTAATCAGGTGCTGTCCTTGAAAAGACCCAATCCCTGTGCAGGGATTTCGGTTTCGCTCTTTCACCAGCATTAATGCGTTTAGCTCTCATCCGAGGAGGTCCGAGTCTGGCTTTAAAAAGCTTTAAAAAAAAAACCCTCAGTGCCAAAATATGCACATACTGTGATCAGCCATGCTGGGATTCCATCGACAATGGTCAAACATCTGACACACAATATTTTGCGGCCATTATTCTGGGAGAGATGTTATCGGTGCTGTTTTAATTATCCTGTACCACATGTGTCCTGTTATCATCCTGTTACGTGCCAGAGCTTCAGAGCTCATCTGCTTAGATGTTACCATTGAGGAAAATACCAAAGATAAAGTAAACAGGCCATTTTTTTCCACTTTCCTTTGGCCAGCTGGTTGATGGGTTGTTTCAGACATTTAGGAAGAAAGGGGGAAACACACCTGATTTTTCATTGGTTAGTAATTCACATGTATTCTCTCTCTCTCTCTCTCTCTCCATCAGAATGGGTTAATTAGCAAAAATAAATTACACACACACACACACACACACACACACACACACAGGGGTATAAACCTGTTACTGTTCTCATGTTAACGCACACTAGAAACACACAGATATGCTAGAAACCCCCAAATTATGCATCACACAATTAATCCCACCTGTTTTACCATTCAATCTGTGAGAAGCAACTCGAAGAAAGAGCATTTGCTACTTTCATTAATTTTAATGCAGTAGCTAGACTTACAAAGTGAAGCTACCAGTAATTATATTTCAAGATTCCACATATGTGTATTGGCCATGCCCAGGTAAAAAAAAAAAAAAAAAAGGTATGCTAAAGTGTACTTAATTTAAGTGTACTTATTATACTTCAGTGTACTCATGCTATTTTCACACACTTTTTTAAAACTAAGTGTACTTGACTGAACTATTTTGAGACACCATTAAGTTG
>JAQLOM010000032.1:25863580-25875591 GCA_030068315.1 Chrysichthys thysi
CAGCTTGGAGACACGCTGCCTGTACCCAGGCATGTCTGAGCGCAGAGAGAGAGAGAGAGAGAGAGAGAGAGAGAGAGAGAGAGAGAGAGAGAGAGACATGTTCTGGAGGACACCATTACCCTGAAGCTATCCCCAACACACACACACACACACACACACACGGTTTCTAACACTGGCATGACTCTACAATCAATTAAGCTCCATATTGCAGCCTTGCTGACTGCAGCACTACGTCTAAGGGACTACGATCAGGTCTCTAAAGCCTGTAACAGGGTTAAAGTTCCTCCATCATCCTCATAACCTGTTAGCCATGAGGGGAAGACATATCAGCGCCTTAATTACAAACATACAAGTCTTTAAAAAAGAAAGAAAGAAAGAAAAGAAAAGGAAACAAAAATCCAATTATGTCTGCATTCCTAATCACACCGTATAATTACGCTAAATAAATAAATCAAGGTCGTGCCTTGCCATGGCAATGGGATCACCATGTTAATATCGCTTTATTAATCACCATGATTACATCAAACTCAGGCAGGTACAGTTCGGCTCCGTCCTTCATTTGAATAATTAACACACTTTTTCCCCCCTCTCTTGCCCTCCCTCCTTCGCTTTCTCTCTCTCTCTCTCTCCTTCTCCCGCTCGCTCTCTCTCTATCTATTTATTTTAATGCTGCTTTTAATTGCCAGTTTATTTATACGCCAAACTTGCAGCCATGCATAATGTATTGGATAGTTTTTACACGCGTTTATGAAATTGTCTCATCGAATTACAAATGTTAAGTTTATTTAGGATTAAATTTTAATGGGTCTTGCGATGGCGGAGATTGTTCCTGAAATTGATTTGGGTAATTGTGTCCCCAAGCTATTGCACGGCCCTGGAAGCCCAATTCTCCTGTAAGTGCCTGTCATGGCGCAGAGAGAGAGAGAGAGAGAGAGAGAGAGAGGCCTTGCTGCTTCACAGAGCACTGCCATTGAAAGTAGACAGCTTTTGCCCAAATTCTGAATTAATGGACTTTTTCTGTTATTAGGTCTTAATTTTTTATTATTATTTTTTTTATATATGAGTTGCCAAATAAGCAACAGCTTTCCAAGTTGGCCATCACTGAGTGCTAATAAATAAATAAATAAATAGATAGATAGTTAGATAAATAAATGAAGAATATAATTTTCAGATATGAAGTTACTCTCTATCTTTATGATCATTCGTTTGACATTTATCATTTAATATACTCATTTATACCCAGTTCTAGCTTATATGTGTGTTTTATTAGGATTTGTACTGTATATGTTTTCTATTTTTGAACGAATGGTTAATGTGTAGTCAGGCTGATTTGAAGTGTGTGTGTGTTTTGTAATACCTGACTGTATCTGAGAGTAGGGGTCAACTATATAATTCGAAGACACTTGTACGCGTAAAAGTAATTCAGAATTTTTTTTCTTTTAAAAATTCGGGGAAAAAAGGCAGGTTACCAAAATTACCATGAACACAGACCATATGAAGAGTTAGAATATTTAACGACTAAGGTCATCGTCAAGCAGAAATGTGTTATTCTTCATTTTATTATAAACATGAAATACTTAGAGATAGTTGATGATTAAACTGAGGGAAAATAAGAAGAATAATGATCTATGAGTAGATAGAATACTCAAATATTACTAAGCAAAAAAAATCTCCAGACACCTCTCATCGATCATCATAAAATATTTCAGATACTGTATATACATTTTTTTTTTTTATTATCTGAATTCATGATTACTTCAGAAGGTGTTAACTCCCTGAGTAAAGCTGCATCTTATGATGAACGCTTGCACCCAGGCTGTATATTACAGAGAGCTAAATGATATGTTAAACAGCAGAAACAATACATTTAAAGATGTATTCATGAACATATATTAGCCAAGTTTCAGCATCAACTATAAACATGCACACATTTTGGAAACTGTATTCAAACTGACCCTGAGACAGAGCGACCAGAGAGACTCAGTGTTTGTACCAGGAGACAATCTGGTGTTAAATAGAAAATGTGTATGGAATTAAAAAGACATTGTTAGAATGTTTAGTGTGTGTGTGTGTGTGTGAGAGAGGGGTGAGAATGAGGGCAGTGGAGCCGTGCCCGCCTGGGGAGATTGGCATGTGGCCGAGGCCACACTGACCGCTGAGGGTCAGAGTTATGAAGTAGGGGCGACAGTCTACAGCACACACACACTGCAACTTCTTGCTGTCAAAAGCTCATAACTCTTACTCCTCTTACCTCCTACAGTTCATGCAACACAACCCCAGAAGGTTCTCCTGTATGCACTGAACCCTCGACAAGCTCCACTTGTTTAGACACTTAAACACTTAAAAGCAAAGTCCAGAAATGGACCTATAAAAACTCTCTAGATATCTTACAATCTCTGAATAATTCCACCCCTTTGGACCTCATACGATATTTTATTGACATGTGCATTGTGTAATGATCTTTCTTTCTTTCTTGTTCTAAATCCTGCATCACTTTTTCTCTCATAAAACTCAAGAGCTGAAGTTGCCACCCCTCCTCCAACCATTCTATGGTTCTCCCAAGCATCTCCTCCACATCTCATACACCAAATATCAATTAAGCTCCAAGATGGGCTGAGGAGCTGGTGGTAAAAGTTGACAGCGAGGCCATGTAGCCTCCCCCTTCAGTAATAGCTACTCGGTGAGTGTCCCGGGAGCTCCCCTCCCTTCCGCAGAGGAATTCCCAGCTCTCTCTGCAGGTAGCCCGCTCCAGTCAAGCCAATGAACATGTGTTTTGCTCCCCCAGCCCGGGTCAGTGCCGGGTTGATCCTTCAGCGGCCATGATATATATCTGATATTTACATTTTTGAGTTATTGTGTTTGTCATCTGCTCTAGTTTTCACTCATTTCTCAACTGCTCTTATCTGGTAGCTTCTATGGCGTCTAGATATCTGGATTGGGGTCGGAATGCTATGAACACCAATGGCATAGTTTTAGGTACGTCATGATACCTGCTGACAGTTTTCATTTTCGGAGCATATCGTATGACACTAAAGAAGTTAATGAATCATAGTTCAAGTAGTCAATCTAAAAGAATGCTGGACGACGTCTCGGCTCGTGTGTTTAATTTTAGAAATTTGTCGAACATCTGAAAGAAAAGCATTTCGGGACAGTATTTTGTGTATTAGATTAGCATCGCGCTAAAGATGAAGTAATATCTTATCTTGTCAAAGCTCTTGTCTTAGATTAAAACCTAAATGTGAGTTTTAATTCATTAAATAAGAAAACGGACAATTTCAAGTCCCAAAAGAATTTGTTTCTAGTTATTTAACCATAAAGAGCAAGGCGTCATTTTAACCCATTTAAACAACTGCGAACTAAAATGTAATACAGGAAGTACAGTGAAACTCATCAGAAACGTCTGGAGAGACTGAGGAATGTGGATCCGTAACAGCAAATGACTCCTGGGGGTTCAGAAATATGCTTTTTAAAAATGGTGTAGAGTATTTGACACACTATTTCACACCCATAGCAAGCACAGAAAGAAAAAAAATGGCCATGCTTTACATCAAGATTCCCTTAATTAGCATTATTTACTGCCTTCATTAACATTAAGAAACGATTAAATTCAGCATCAATGCATTGCTACCATATAAGTACATGCCAACCGAGTAAGACTAAGTTATCATGTGTAATAATTGATGATTATGTAAAAGCTATATAACTAAAAATACATAAATGAACAAAATGTTGATAATGTACTGAATTTTGATCTCCAGATGGAAATATTAAAACTTTAAAAATTCACCCCGAGATCTGAATTTTGACGATGAACATCCTCAGACATGTTCATGAAGATTTAGATTCATGTCTGTATAGAACATTCTCCTCACACATATGCATATGTATAATTATGTATCCGCCAAGTCTTTGTGTGTGTGTGTGTGTCTGAGCCTCTCTGGGTCTCCACACTTGATGGATTAAACTTTGAGCTGTTGAACAGACTGCTGGCCTGCCAGACGCCTACTTTCTGTTGCTTTTGCAACTCAATCAGCGACAGACGCCATCTTACTTTCAGGACGTGTATGTTATGTGTTTTACCCTCGTTCCTTCCTACTCCGTGTGTTTGAACTTTGACCACAGAGTTATGAATATCGGCTTTTAAGCGAGAGGAGAATGTGAGGGGCGACCATCAGACACATGATATTCCTGTTTGCGAGCAGCTTCATGTTTTTAATCAGAACGAGGGAAATTGCTTTCCACATGACCTCTTCGAAGTTTGTTTTTTCATCAGACAGAAAATAACCCTATATTAAAGACATGGAGGGCTGAAGAATAACTGTGGAAGTTTTTTTAACTCTTGTAATCTTGTACATGAACCTAGATGTGTTTTAGATGGGGGAGCTGTAATCTAATGGATACAATTCCTAAACATTTACTCAAGATATAAAATTATTATTATAGCAGTATAACAGCACTACTGTGTTTCCTGTAGTGAAGGGCTCGTAATGGCAACTCTTACCAGTGGATATCAGGATTAGCAAACAGCTAAACAAGCCAAAAAAATAAATAATCCAACCAAACACTAATCCACCCAAACAAACAAAAACATTCCACCAACTAAACATCAAACAGTCAAACAGTCAACCAACCAACCAAATAGGACACTTCTACTACTACTACTACTACTACTACTACTAATAATAATAATAATAATAATAATAATTATTATTATTATTCAAAAGAAAAAAATACAAACATAAGAATGCATAAATAAGTGTAGCACCCCCTTTTGTAGTATACAAACGGAGAATCTGTGTCAGATATGAAGTGGTGTCTTAAGCCACAGTGTCTACAGAACGAAGGATAGCTAAACTGACAGACAGACAGACAGACAGACACAAGGGCATTACATGGTATAAGGTGCTAATGCCCCCTCCTCATTGTTCCACCCTACAAAAGCTTTTCAGCTACAACATATCTGTATCTTTAGACCTAGGATGTGTTAAATTCTCTTTCTCTCTCTCTCTCTCTCTCTCTCTCTCTCTCTCTCTCTCTCTCTCTCTCTCTCTCTCTCACACACACACACACACACACACACACGGTGAAAGCCTCTTGCATGACAGTGCCTCTTTAGTGTTTGGAAGGCGCAGCAGCACGCTGAGTACGGCTCTCAGTGGGGGGCGCCACCGGGGGATCGTTCTCTCAGCCCATCTCGCTGCTTGGAGCTGAAAGGCCGAGACGGGAGATTAAGGAGAAAAAGCCGTGTCTCCCCCTGAAAAAGAAAGAGAGACACCCTGTCCAATTTGAACTCATTACCACCAAAGGAATAAATAGAGAATGATGGTGTGCGAGGACAAACTAATGGATCTGAGTATACCCCAAAATGACAAGCATACAGAAGATGCCCCAGATCAGGAGGCATTTGGGCATATTCCGGGGGCCTCGTGTGAAATATGAGATAATGGAGGGACGGAAGGAGGAGCGAAGAGGCCCGAGAAAGGCAAAACAGCATCTTGGGCTACTTGAGCACTTGAACCCCTCACTGGGAAAAGTGTATTTATCAACTTAATAGCAGGTGTCTGATTGGACAGGAGCACTCTTGTGAGTTTGGTTATGGCACCGAGTAGTCCAGCGCGGCCTCTACAGTTCCATCATCTTCATCCTGCTTCTCTTCCTCAACACTTGGTTGACCAGCTGAAGAGCCCAGGATAAGGCCTGAGTCAAAGCAGGGACTTGCACATCAAACTCCAGCAGACTGGAGGGAAAATGATGGAGTAAGGATGAATACAGGTGACTCCCGCCTCGGTGGCATGTAAATGAGTTCCAATTAATGTGGAAGGCAATAACTCTGGTAGCCTTCTGCAACTTATGTGGAATGAGAGTGAGGGAGACAAAATGGAACTTAGAGAGAGAGAGCAAGAGAGAGAAAGAAAGAAAGAAAGAAAGAAAGAAGCATGTTCTGGGTCTGTCACAGCAGTGCTCTGTGGATCGCTTGTTCCACAGGAAGTGACATTATGCTGAACAGCGTTTCCTCAGACCTGCATATGACCTTTTGTCTTTTGCCTCACACTCACTCAGGGATACTGCTGTTGCCCCAGTAGCAGGTCAGCCACAAAGAACAAAAAAAGAAAGAAAGAGAAAAAGACAAATCCCCAAACCATACCTCTGTTTGTAAGGTTTGGGGTTTTTGCAAAAAAAAAAAAAAAATGGTGTTCTGACCTTCAAGTAGAGGCTGTATGTGAAAGGCCATCATTAAGCCACGAGTGCTTACGGATTGTAGCTCCGGCCGGTGAGGTCTGGGTTCGCCTCAGCTGGGGTGCACACACACGGACTAATTTACCCAATTAGACAAGGGCATGATTAAAGGTGGCCAGATTGAGGGAGAGGCGGGCTTGGCCTTTGGCCAGGACACCGGGGTTAGCACCCCTGCTCCTGAGCTCAAAATGCTGCGAGGTTCTCTAATGACCATCAGGCTCAGGAGCACTAATCAGCCCTGCGAGAGGGAGAGGGAGAGGAACGAAGAAAGAAAGAAAAAAAAGAAAGAAAGAACGAAAGAAAAAGAAAGAAAGACGAGGACCTGCCTTTTGTTTCAAATCATTTAGTCATGAAGTCCTCATGTTATGTATTAATTATATTAATCAGTTTCTACTTGTGCATTTTTTTTAATCTAATTTATTACCAACAGACATAAGCATGCATGCATGCAACTAAATACGTCATACATGAATGCATGTATTACTCAGAAATACTCCTTAAAATCATGAATATCTTATAAAGTTCAAATAAAATGCCTACAAAGTCTTATGTCTGGCAAAAACTTTAAGATATCAAGCTTCAGACACAACATTGCCCCTGAAAGTCCATGTTTCCAAAATCATACCCATTTCAGAGTTATTAGAATTCATTTATCTTCAATCATCTCGTTTCACAACGCATGGAGTTGGGATATACCCGTAATGGGAAGCCAGTCCATCGCAGGGATCCATCCACACACACTTTTACACATTAGGGAGAATTTAGTGCAGTCAGTCCACATACTGACATTCTAGGAAGTAGCAGATGAAACCGGAGAACCCCGAGGAAAAACTTGTGAAAAACTCATCTCAGAAACGAAGCGGCCTTTTTCTAATTATAAGCATTGCAAAACAAGATTTATATTTATATAGAACCCTAAAAGTCTATCCATATTTTGAGAATGGGCAATGTTCATAAACATGAGAAGACTAGATGTTGAGTGTAATTGTCTATTCTGTTTAAAATGTCACAAGACCTGTTGTTTTTGAGACGTTTTATTCCATATTATTGCTATCTCATGGGGAAGGAGCCGAACAAAATCTCTGTAATATACTGTGTATTTAATAGGTATTAAATATGATTAGACAAAAATAATTTTGAGTACAATAAGAGTGTCATATGAGTAAATTTGCTAGACCTTATGGACCTTTTTTTTTTAATAATTTGAATCAATCCTCATGGCAATTCATGATGGGGTTAGCATCTTTGTCTAATGAGATGTAAAATCATTTTAATAAGTACGGATATGCATTATTACAGTGAGAATACAGAAACAAATACTTCATATTTACTGGATTGTGTTTGGGTCATCAAATTGTATTTATTTTGAAAACCCTTGAAGAAATGTGAACTGTGATGAGTTTTACATTTCATAAAAACATTCATAAGAGGCACCAGGTCTCCTGAGTTCCCAAAGGACAGCGCTGGAATTTTCCTGCTAGACGTCATTTCCATACACAAACTCCTGTTGTGTTTTTTTTCCAGAAACTGATCTCACACAGGTATTGATATGAAAGCATTGAGACATTGAGAGATACTGAGATATTAATCCTGAGGCCCGTCAGTGAATTGAAAAGCACTTGCTTTTTTTTCTCCATAGGCGTTCTCTAGCTGAGCTGGTGCTTGGCAGTGGAGTGAACATGTGAATGTCCAACAGCACCGGTGCACCACGAGGCCAAGTTCAATAGATTTCCCTCTCCATGTCTGGGTCTCATTCTATTCAGAATTGATTGTTCTCGGCTTCCTTGGTGGAGGACACAATTACCTTTTCTCCCGCTCCGGAGTGTCAGTCAGCGCTCATGAATAATGAAAGCCTGACATTCTGTTACTGTTACCTGCCGCTTGTAACCAGTCAAACCGTAAAAAGGTGTTTATCTGCACTCCTTGCCATTTCAAATGTTAGATATTAAGAATTAATGTGCATGATTAAGATACTTAAAACCTGGCAAATGGTATATTTAAATATTAAGTCACATGTAATTAAGGAGACAGAAATTTTCATTCCTGTAGTTAGGGGCAATTATAACAATTTCCATCAAGGGATTTCCCAGCTTGATTTTTTATTTTTTCTCTAAGCTATGATGATTAACATCACAGCTAATTGAAGTCATTTTCTTAGGCTCAGGGTACTTCTCTCTGCCTTTGTCCTAGAGGGAGTCCTAACACCCCAAAGCCACTGTGCTGAATTTCAATGAAACATTTTAGGCATGTCCCCCTCCACACACTCACACAGGCCTCATTTTATTGTCTGTTGGAGTGTTTCCACCCGTCGGTTAGAGAGGTCAGGCTTCCGTCTTGGAGCGAGCGACGGATGGCTGTGACCCAGCGGGTAGACACTGAACCGCAAGCCACCGTTCTCTTTTTTCCTGAAGCTAAAGCAGGGCTAAAACCACTTCAGCATCTCTGCAGAAAATGTAAATTCATCCATGCTCATTTCCTTCTCATGATGACCACTTGCCCTCAGCCTGTAGTCTCAATTAGGGGGTGGAATGATATAAAAAATTTACAGCATAATAATTGTAGACCATATCACAATTTGCGGAACATCATTGTATTTTTTTTTTAATAACAATATATTAAATGCAAGTGCAGCAAAATGATGATCATTATTATTATTATGCATTTTTAAAGTCTTGTACCATATTAAGCATTAAACCTTCAATAATGATGATATAATTGATACTGCCACAGAGTAACATTAACAGTTTGAATATTACACATATCTGACAGTTATTTATACCACAGCTCTGATAATTTTATACAACAGGAGCTCAGACAGTAGCTCTGACTGTAAATCAAATCTCAGATTTGTATTAAAGCACTCATTCTCAAAGGGACAGGAACTGGCATGGTGGATGCACCACATAATTGTATATGGGTTGATATGAAGATTTCTTTAAGGTATAGAAAAAGAGTTGTTTCCTGACCAACTGGTTATAGAGACCATAACTTGCGTCAACAATGAATTCAAGTATCAATTAATAAAAAGTAAGATACGCCATTGGTGACCTAAAGAAAATGGTTAACATTGGCAAACTGTTGTACTATGAGTGGAATAAAACACTGTGGGCTGAGCTGTTCTAGCAAAATAACTTTAAAATGGTAAACATAATGTAACTCTTCTTAAATGTTCGTTGTTTTCCTGGAACAACATCCCCGCACATGTTTAGATCCTTACACATTCGTCTGTGGCTTATAATTAACCCAATCTGAGGATTTTAGGGTTCTCTGGCAGTACTGGAATATGAATGAACATCCTTCAAAACCTAATCTAGAACCTTAAACAGTGTCTGTTACTCACGTTAATCAAGTTTTATCCTGAGATATCATCCAGTTCTTGATTTCAGTCAACCAAAAATACATACATTTCTCTTTTACATGATTTCATCACATTACGAAGGTGAAGCATTGTAATTGGTACATTATACTGGTCATTACTACTTTACATCATGTACGCAAAGTAATGATTATATTGGTGTTTATTATATCACATTACAAAAGTAATAACATTACCTCACATAGGTATTTATTACGTTACATTACATTATGTAGGTAAAGTGACAATTATTACTTTGCATTACTTCACATAGGTAATTATTACTTCACCTCATTTAAGTAATTATTACACTACACGAGTAATAACAACAGTATGTACGTCATCATTTCATTACATTATGCAGGTAAAGTAACTATTATGTTGGTCTTTATTGCATTGCACTGATACTTGCTTTACGTATGTAATTCTACCATTACAATACACAGATAAAGTAACTACTACATTATGGTGGTCATTACATTAGGTAATAGCCTTACATATTATCTAGGTAAAGTAAGGTAATGGTTATTTGACATCATTTCACATGGGTAATAATTACATTACATTAGCAATTATAACATACAGTAGGTCATTACTGCATTTCATTATGTAGGTAAAATAATTCTAATTCTTACTTTAGATTCTTTCACATAGGTAATTATTACTTTACATAAGTAATTCGAGCATTATGTAGGTCATTACTACATTCCATTATGTAAGTAAAGTCATTCTTACTTTGTGTTACTTTCCATAGGTAATTACAGTACATGTTCTAGCTAAAGTCAAGCAGCTATCACATTGCTAATTACTTCACATATGCAATTACATTTCTTCACACAGACAACTTTTACACTGGTAATCCTTTCATTATGCAAATAAAAGTAACCATCACTTCATATTACTGTACTCAACACAGATAAACATAGCGTTATACAGTAGAAGTAATCATAGCATTACTTTACATGTCACCACATCCCATTTTGTAGGTAAAGTTAAGTAAATGTTACCTTGATATTTATTATTATATGACACTGGTAACTACTTTAAATGGGTAATTATAACAATACTTCAAATTAGTAATTATTACAGTGATAATCATGGCATTTAATTATGTACTGTAGTTAAGTCACTCATGCATTACATTTGTCTCCATCGCAATACGTTGGTAAAGAAATTATTACATTACATTGCATTGCATTATAGTGGCAGTACACACTCCTGTACAAACCAAACAGTTTGTAAAGATTAACAAATAAATAAATTAATTAATAAATAAAACTTTACAGAAGTTCTTATGTACATTAAACTGCACCCTGTGCCTGAAATGGGGTGTATTTAACACACTTACCCATGCTGTGTACTTCTAACAGTCTATAGACAGAACCAAAGACGGGCAAGTGAGTGAGAGAAAGAAATAGGTGCTGAAATGGGTTCTCTGTTGTGGTGTGATAGCCAGCACCAGAGTTACTAAGTGCAATAATGGTGGCTATGAATTATCAGAATAGCAAAGTATTGCAGTGCTAACAGGGAAGTGGTGAGTATAAGCAGCTAATGTATAGCCAAGTCAAGTCTCAGTGACGCTGCCAATCACACTGATATACCGCCTCTCCCTACTGGGACACACATTCTGGCTAGAAAGTGTAACATACTGAGCAGCAAGTCCATTAAAGTTATGCATGATGTTTTCACAAGGCATGCTGCGTGATATGCTGCATGTGTGTATGAGTGTGAATGTGCGTGCATGGTGTGTATCAGCATCAGCCTAAAAAACCATCAAGACTTCATTTGTAGGGAAGAAATAATCCTCCTTAATTTAAAAACATTAAACGTAGCAGACAGCAAATATGTATGCAGATATCAAGCTAGAAAAAGTGACAACATCTGGTTAAATAAAAAGAAAAAAACCAAAAAAAAACACACATCAAGATTAAGATGAAGGTTGGAGCCTGTACAGTGTGTGTTATATGTTCAAATAAGTGCCGAAAAACAAACATTAAAGAAGCAAAGCCAAGAGAAAGCAAAGAGAGAAAACGAACAAATAAATATTGCAAAAAAAAAAAAAAAGAATGGGGGGGGGCATTACATTTAGTAACGTATATATACAGAACGAGACAACAAACAAACACACAAACAAACAGTTGAGTTAAGATAAGATTCTTCCTTCATGTGTGTGTTCATGTGTGTGTGTGTGTGTGTTTCATACAAGTGTCAAACTACAAACAATACCATAAAAGACATTTTTAAAACAAATATCTGTGTAAAATAAAAAAAGAAATCAAGCAATAAAATAAAAAAAACCAATTAAAAATAAAAGAAATACATAAATAAATGAAAATATAAAGTTGAATAGATAGATAGATAGATAGATAGATAGATAGATAGATAGATAGATAGATAGATAGATAGATAGATAGATAGA
>JAQLOM010000032.1:25912458-25922769 GCA_030068315.1 Chrysichthys thysi
TGTCTTTGGACTGTGGGAGGAAACCGGAGTACCCAGAGGAAACCCACGCGAACACGGGGAGAACATGCAAACTCCACGCAGAAAGGCACCAGTGCCGAACCCGGGGCTCGAACCCAGGACCTTCTCGCTGTGAGGCGACAGTTCTAACCACTCAGCCACCGTGCCACCCTATTATTAATTTATTTCAGTAAAATTAAATATTTCCATCCTAGATTTGTCTTAAGTCCAAAAACTGCTTGGTAATTACAGGGGGTCCTCAGGTTACGACACCGTTCCGTTCCTACAGCAGTGATGGAACCCAAATTTTGGTGCAAGTCGAAACACACCCTAGCCTGAGTCACTTCCCGATCCTAATACAGTTGAAAAATCATAATCTAGAACAT
The DNA here is from genome assembly GCA_030068315.1 of Chrysichthys thysi. NCBI lineage: Eukaryota > Metazoa > Chordata > Actinopteri > Siluriformes > Claroteidae > Chrysichthys > Chrysichthys thysi. Next base: position 25,912,842 of record JAQLOM010000032.1, read on the forward strand.
AGAACACAACTAAGACAGACAGACACACATGCACAGCTGTTTCTCCCATTTCTGATCTCTTTACAACGTCGAATTTCACTTCCATCATGATGGCTTTCCTCTTCGTCGTAGCACTACCATCTGAAGACTCGGACTTTCGTTTAGGAGCCATGATAAGGGCCGAAAAGTCGCCAAACAAAGCAACACAAACAGAACACTTGTGCTTTTTTTTTTTTTTTTACAGTCAACTTCGCCGCGGTACTGTGTATTCTTCCTCCACGTGCAACCAAACTAGTTCATCCGTGTAATCCGTAGGTACGCCGCTAACAACAAAAATTAAAGTTTTTATGGGGCGAGCGTCATAAACTCGAAACGTCGTATGTCGTAACCCGAGGACTCCCTGTTTTTCCGTTATTTTAATTTAAGGCTTCATCTGAATATAGAGTGGGTTTCTGTAGGTTTATTTTCACAACCCCAGAATGAAAATTAAATATTGTCAGAAGAATAATTTATAAGGCTTGGAGGGCTTTTCTGTCACAATTACTGCTTGCAGTGGCTACCTTCTAAAAGTCTGTTTCATAAATAGAGTTAAAAAGCCACTTAAAGGGACATTTTGCTTCCCATGGATAATCTAAATGAGGGTCTTTGGGTTAGCGCAGTCTCAGTTTTTTTCTTTCTCTCCCTCATTCCATTTTTCATTCCTTCATTCCATGATATGCTGTGTGTAGAGGCACTGAGGACATCTTAATGATGGGCCCTAAAAGGCACAAGGACCCACAACATAGCCAAACCCTGCAATTTTCCTCTGCAGCCTGTGTTCCTGAGGAAAACAGCATGCGGGTCATGATTGAGGCTGAATAGCTGAGGTGCTGAGCAGATTGTTGGGCTTTCACCCAGAAATCCAAGGCTTTACTGGATTTTTACGGTGTGTCACAGCAACCTGCACAGGTTTCTTCCGGTTCAGTGCCAGATTTGCAAGGCATTTTCATGACCAAAATACAGGTAGTTCTCAAGTTACGATGGAGATACATTCTGCCACACCCATCATAAGTCGAAAATATTGCATGTCAAACCACTGTGTTGAACAACTTTGCTTAGCTTAGCCCAGCTTAGCTAAGCCTACCCAGAAGTCTTGTCCTTTAGAAGACCACACACACTCACAGAAGACTTCATTTAAATCACATTTCTGTCAAACGAGAGAGTTTGCATCTGGTGGAGGCAGCAGCCCTGTGTCTCTGAGCTCCGCCCAGCCGCGACACCACGCTACACAAATACTGAGCTTCGGCTACAGACAGCCACCACTGAAGCTGTTCATTTAATAATCACAAAAACACCCATGGTAATGCACTGTATAGTACATCAATACACAAGTTAACGGCTTGATTTGCGAGAGAGAGTGAGGCATCGTGCAAGGTGAGTGATCAGGGCACTGTCCGCGTTCTTCCGGGCGTCGTCTGAGCGTCCATGTATGTCATACGCCATTACGATGGCCTGCATGCAATGCCTGCCTGCAAATTTTAAATATTTTCTAAATATTTTCTAATTTTTAGTGCATCACAATCGTTATCGTACCTTCGAAAAATCGTAAGTCGGGCCATCGTAACTCTGGGAGCACCTGTAATTGATATATAGGAACCGTTAAGACTTCGGTGCTCTTGCATATTTCTTTATGGAGCACTGTAAACTCTGCGTTGTTTTGCAGGCTTTATCGGCTATGCCCCGTACATCAATAAGATCGTGAAGCAGTGGCAGCTGCACGACAACGACGATGACCAGCTCTTTTACACGAAGATCTATGTGGATCCACTGCAGAGGGTTAGTGAGTGTGTGTGAAGTCCAGAGCTAGTGTAGGAGTTGAGACTGTAATTCAGCTCGTAATCTAACCACACTATAACATGCATGACATGTCACACCCACTGAAAAGAAACAAATGGACAAAAATACCCAGTTTGGAGGAAAAAATCTCATGGTCACTCCGTTCATGGTCTGCATTCATATCCTATGTGTGTTTTTGCTTTTGTTTTTTCTTTTTAGGAAAGTCTTAACATGACTCTGGACCACAAGTGTCAGATATTTCAGAATCTAAATGGAGCAGTGGGTGAGTAAAAACAAAGGACTCCATCAGATGGCTTGGAATCGTGCCTTGATATACATGTAGTGATATACCGATACACTCTGTAGCGTCTTTGGCATATTTGAGTTATTTCTATCACTTCCTATTGTTTTTATTAGAACAATGTGGTGCTTGTGGTTATTTTGCTGTCAGAGTATCGTTTAAAGCAACTGAGATTACTTCCAAGTATAAACAGGCTCATTTCCTTGTAGATGAAGTTTTGATGAAGTTTGGAACTGAAAGAGTTCGGATCAGAAACACCGTCTATGACAGCCTTCCTGTGGTTATCCATGGCAACATAAACACCAAAGTAAGCAGTTTGCTTAGGCTGTTTTCACACTTGGGAGTTTTTTTTTTTCTTTTCACCACACTCTTTAGATGCCTGTTTTTTTTTTTTTTAAACACTGTGGAGGAGCTCCCAAAACAAAGTTGGAAACTTTTGTTAAAAGTAATGAGTAGTGTCAAGCAATTAATTTTCCATTCTACCTGGAGATGGGAAAAAAAATCTCTACATTCGAACAAATTTGATGTAAACAGAAATACAGATACAAATCGGAGTCACACTATTTATTTTTTCCAGGTTTTTATGAAAGCTTGCCAGAAATCTTCATTGAGCCTCTAACAGATATAATGGTGGAATTCATGTTTAATTAAAAAAAAAAAAAAAATATATATATATATATATATAAAATAAATAATAATAAATATGACCTAATTTCACATTCTAATATAGATAAAGAATAACTCCATACCCAGATAATGAAACATATGATATAGCATATTTTATGTAAATTCCAAACAATAGATAAATGTGACCCGTGCTGGCAAAATGAGTCGGAATGAGGAAATTTTCAAAAGCGAGTTATCATTACTTCCACATTGTCCGTCTAGCAACTAGCCACTTTCGTTTACGTCTAATCGGGTTTGGAAACTCGCTTCCCATTGGTTCAGAAAAGTGTCATCGGGAATTTCATGTGAATTATCAGGAAGTAGAGGAACTACACTTCACAACGATACCAAACACGGGTATAGGGGGATTCCCCGTCTCGCCGCGAGCGCGCCATGAAAAACACGGAGTTATCATGGAATATTACGATAAAAGACTAATTAAGAAGACATACGAATGAACATAATGAACAAAACCTTAAAATAAAAGTAGTTTGGGATGTTTTCTTGCCGTTTTATCACGGGGATCAATAAATGAGGGCTTTATGGAGTCATTTTTGAGAAAATCTCATTTCAACCGAAACCATGTTTTGCCTCTTGGCTCATAATTAACCCACGCGCATTCCAACTCATTTTGCCAGCACGGCTCACATATGTGATCTGACATTGCAATTTTAACTACAGATGTGACAGTCAAGTCATAAAAATAGCTTGAATTCTTTTGATTGTGTTTAAAGTGTGTTATTGTTGTGAAAAATGCATTCTGCCCAGTGCTTTTTCTCTAAAAGCAGATTTCCTTGTCAGCTCAGAGAACATGCATGTGACTAAAACAACTTTCCCATTTCCTGTTCGCAATCAGTCATGTCTAGCATATGTTCCCAAACACACAGTCTTTCTGGCAAGATGCACTTAATTTTCTGATTTCGCAGCCAGATTTTTGGACACGTATGATTTCTCAGTGGGGTGTGGGTGAGCAGTCTTCCAAAAATTCCAGCTGATAGTTTACTCAAGGTTAAAAGCTTGGGCCAAGAATCCAATCGTATTGTGAAATCCTGGGGAAAGGCTGAGAAGGATATCTAAATGATGGAGTAATCATCTCTACTAGACCAGCACTTGCTTTTCTTTTCCCTCACCCATGGCCATCACGATAACTTAAACAAACCCTGCTTTTGGGGTTGAGTCATCGTCTCCTAACCTTTAAACATGTGTATGTTTCTCTTAATGACTAATCATCATCATTGGCCTAGAAATGAACCTCTGTTCTTCTCAGAGGTTCCCGAGAAAATACCCACAATAGCCTGTAAATGTAAATGAAAGCATGGCTGTTAAGAAGAACCAGAAGCACCAGTGAGCTGTTGTCATGGTGCGAAGTTAACTGTCTGGTTTATGTCTCCTGTCTCTTTATAAACAGCAAGAGCTTCTCAGTTTCCCTTCTACCCTGTTGACCTCATTGAAGCCCAGATCTCAATATCTCAGTTCCTAAAACGGTCATGTTTATGTGAAATTGATGTAAGACTCAAATACAGGACTGACCAAACACTAACAAGTTTAACTGGATGTAAATTCTGAAATCTTGCATCTGCTAGCCATCTGTTGTTAGAAGGGGTGGAGGATCCACTGTTTAGTTTTACAACGCCGGCTTCCGGGAGTGAAATCAGTGTGGTAGAGTGTGCATGTCTGCCTGGCATCAATCCACATACAGCAATCTAATCACATGCAAGCTTGGAATACTGCTTTTCTGACACAAGATCAATCCATTCCGGCTCTATGAAATCTCAGCCAGTCGATCCAGTTTAATCCAAGATCATGAGATCACCAAAGACTATTAAAGTGTGGATTTGTACTCAAAAACTGCTGCTGTAATCATAAAGACTGACCTGTACTCATCTCATGACTCATTTTCACGATCTGATCCGACCTGGATATTGTAATCATTTATACTCACACTATCAGGTGCCATTTTGAGGCTGGTTCTTCTCAAGGTTCTTGCCTCATGTATTCTGGGGATGTTCATATGTTATCGTCAGGACAGCGAGGTCTTCCTTAAAAGGTTCCTGCATCAGAAATGTGTGTAATAATGAAACCATCCCAGTTCGAGACAGACATCTTGGCAGATTCTAGTCAGATCTGTCTGCCGAAGATGAGCTTTGGCTCTGGATTTTAAAACAGCAGTGGAAATTGGGACAGCCCCAAAAATGCTGTAAGACAAAATATGGTCAATGGAAATACCTCAGACCTAATATCACTTTACTGTACAGCTAAATACGCGGCGTTATTAATCGGTTTTATGCCCTACGAAAACACCACAAAAGTATAATTTCAGAGCTGGTCTTTAGTCTTTTCTAATGAAATCCGGAGCGATTTTTAGGAGAATTGTGTCCTGCGTTCATGAATAGTTTCTTTTCTGAATACGATCTTTGTTGAAAGTCATGATGTGTGTCATTTTAAAGTATATACATCGACAAGGCATGTATTAAATAACAAAAACAAAAGTGTCCAAATACTTATTTACAAATATCCATGTTTTTAGTGGTTCTAGATATTGTACTACAAGCATTCAAAATTAAATCTCATTGTATCCAAGGTTGCACATAAAAGCTATTTAGTCTAATGAAAGTGTCAGACAATGTACTGTACTTGTAGCCATGTCAATAATTTTCATAGATGTTTCCTGTATTTGGTTTATGTCATGTTTATCTAGGGAAATCCTACTCTCCAACTAATTATTCAACCTTCTTTCTCAGATTTATTTGAACTACTTGGCTAATTACATCCCAAATGCCTGGACCTACGAGCAAGGCTGTACCATCTGTGACCAAGACGTGTTGGATTTGTCTCAACTCGCAGTATGTAAACCAAGAAGTTCAATTTCCTTGAAAACTGTTTCATCATTTGCAACATGAGCATGGGTTTTCTGTATATCCATCAGTGGGAGTGTGCACATTACATTAGGAGTAATCCAAGGACGTGGGACATTTCTTGAGATATACCAGAACTGTCATCACATCCAACAACAACAGCAGTGTCTGGAGAATTGAGTCAAGGAACAGGAAACTCTGTGTTTCTGTGGAACAGGAAATGGCTTTCTGGTTTTTACAGAGGGTTTACTTAAACGGGTGTCGCCCAGCACTAGGCCACTTTTTAGTGGCCTCAATGTTATGGGCTTCGTGCACAGGGCAAGTTTCAGTGGTTGGCCTGAAAATTTGCTCAGCAGGGTTCAGCCAAGGCGTGCATGTTCTAATGGAGCTGTTCAGGCTTATTGGTGGGCCAGCTGTCTGTTGGGTCTTTTGTGTCTGTCTCCTTTTCCCCTTCCTTAAACTTTGAGGTGCTCACCATGGGGTAATTACTACCACATGGCTTCTTAACCCTAACCCACAACATTTGTGGAGATTAGCATGGTTGTATTCTTACAGTGCTCTTTTTAAATAAAAAAAAATTGGAAATAAAATTAATGCGAGCAGTGGTATTAGTATCATAGTTTGATCTTTCTTTCTTTCTTTCTTTCTTTATTTATTTATTTAAGGGCATACATAGAATTCTCACCTTCACACGACACCGATCATTTTAAGTTGAAATTAATACAAAGATTACAGTAGATGATCATTCACCATGAATTGTGAGGATGTACAATTATTTCTGTATTCATCCATATCTTTCAGCTTCAGTCACATCAAGGTAATTTCTGGGTTTTTTTTTTTTCCCAGCACAAAAGCCCAGTCATTGGAATTTGTGCAAATGTTTATGAGCTTATAACTTTTCCCACACCAATCAAGTGGAGTTTCAGAGAAAGCCATTTCTGTTTTTTTAATTTTGTCTCAGATTTGTTTGTGTGTGTGTGAGAAACGGCACTCCGGTTTAACACTTTAAATCATATGCATGTATAGTATGACATTTTTTGTTTTGGCCAAAGCTGGAATGGAAATTTTTTTTCTTCAGTGGTGCATTTTGGGTAACTGATGTTCACTGTCTGGAAAAAAAAAGTGACTATAGATCCGCTGCTGTAGTAGATCCTCTGCTGTGTGTAATTATGTGCTTTTATGTAAATTCATATTATACAACTGCAGATAGCTCATCAGTTCAGAAACAAACTACACAGCTAAAGACATTAAACCAGAATTTTAGTCACCAGGTCTATACCCTATTAATGCTTTCATGTTATTTAACCTCTCCAGAATTTTACTATTAATGCTTTGTTCTTACATGCATACTTAAATCACCAACATATAGCCCTGTATCTTGTCCTGACTTACAGGATGTCACCAATCTCTTCTTCCCTTTCACTCATTCTTGCTTTGTTAGAAACCTGCAGTCTTTGGTTTGATTTCTGGCCAATCTCTCACTCCCTGTGTCCATGGAATGTGGAGCCAGTTAATCACATGCCGTATTTCATTCAGTCTGAATGCCACAGTCAAGGCTGGAAGAGTGGGAATGATTGACCCGTGTTGTCATTAGAGAAATGTCATGGGAAAGTCCAGTTGAACCCCTAACCTAAGGTCTGCTGCTGCTCTCACTGGTCTGCTTCTTGGTTTAATAACTGCGATTTACTGGCACTGGAAACATTTCATCTGTGGTATATGTTTGACGCACTTAAGTGTAGGGTAAGACTCATCCAAATATAATAGATATTTATCTAAAAATAAGGCTTCCAACCTTGTGAAAAATTGTGTATTTCAATTGAGGTCTCTATGTCCAAAGAACTACATAAAAGTAAAGTGCGCAGGATGTGCAGCGATAGAAAAATAATCACCCATAACAGGGAGGTGTCCTGCCTTTACTACCGTGAAGCAAGATTCATTGCATGAATAAGTGCGATGATGCAACTCAACCTTGGAGTGGTAAGAGTACTACCATGTTACGTCATTTCCTATAACATATCCATAAGTGTCCTCGTTTCTCTTATACTACAGCAAATTTGATTAATGTAAAATGATTAATTTACATAATTAAAATCAATTACAAAATACTGTACACAGCACTTTACGTATTTATAGTTGCGTCCTTTATATTATAGCAGGTAGTATAATCTTTCACCAGGCTCTCTCGTTTTTTTTTTTGTTTTTTTTTACATTAATAAGACGTAAAATCTCAGCTTGTCCTTATTTCCCCATGGTGAAAACCTGAAAAGGACAGCTTTACATCTGATTCTTACTCCGGTGACTCCTAACAAAAATGTTAACTAAATATGTCCTTGTAGAAAACTTCACTAACAACTTCAAGAACAATTAGCCTTTTTCCCCTTGAAATACATTTCTGTGGAGCATCTGCAGTGGACGTTTCTGCGTGATTTGCTGCATTGCAATGAGTGCATTAATACAATAAAAACCTTGCAGCTGTTGTTATACCATTCTGACCAATCAGAATCAAGGACGTAACACTATTTTGTAAGGAAGATATAAAGTAATAAGATTAATAATTTTATTTATTGACTGTTTATTTGTTAATTGGTAACAGAGCGCAACTAAACAGATTCTCTCCTGGCTAAACAGGAATATCCAAGAGTACGGATTGGCGTGTTTATCGAGCAGCCGAGCCCATTTCTCCCCGAGTTCCTGCAGCAGCTCTTGACTCTGGATTATCCCAAAGATAAACTGGATGTCTTCCTCCATAACAAAGTAAGAGCAGAGCTACATTCCAATTGAGAAACAGTTTGAGCTGCAAGCTAATGTTTATATTTCAGCTGACAGTGTCCTCACTGCTCCTTTTCTGCCCTGCCAGGAGGTTTACCATGAGAAGCACTTACAGGCCTTCTGGGAGGAGAACAAAAATGTATTCCGTAGTTTTAAGGTTGTTGGCCCTGAGGAGATCTTGAGCCAAGGAGAAGCAAGGAACCTGGGCATGTAAGCTTTTCTGTTTAGGCTATGCTATTTGCACAGCCTCATTGCAGAAATATGATGAATATGAAGGCTAATTTATAATATATATTTATAATCAGATAAAAATGCAAACTGCCCTCAAGCACCACAAAAATCCTTCTTTCTTTTTACTCATTGCATTTAAAAAAAAAAAAAAACCAACTGCCTACTCAATATGTTTCTTATGAATTTGTACAATTAGCATAGGATAGCTCCAAGGATCCAAATTCCCCAGGAATAAGACCTGGTGCTATGCACATTTTATATTTATTTCATTTTATATTTATATTTTTTTAATAAAAAAATATTTTTATACTTATATTATTATTTATTTACTTCATTTTATATTTATTTTATATTTATCCTGTGCGTTTCACTGCATTTTATTGGCTCTGCACAATGACAATAAAGTTTAATCTAATCCAAGTTCGTATTGTGAAAGCTAATGTAGCTCAATGAAGTTTTAAAGTCATTATGACATAAATCATGCTAGCTAACATTTGAGAGCTTAGGAACAAAGCTGTTTGTTAGGCATGGGGAATAATCCTAATGATACAAACTAGTTGCATGACAATAGCTAGCTGACAACATGACAGCGTGCCTTGACGAATACCAATAAGGGATAAAACTGTTGTTGGACTTGGCTAATAACTGAACAAGCTGAATGCTAATAGCTAGCTGTCATACTTTGTACTTTTCGAGGCAATGTTGTCATCCAGCTAATTTGTGGCATCAGAGTGTCATCATGCTAGCTAAGATTAGGAATTTGGAATAAAACCTGTTTTAACTTATAACTATGATAATACAAACTAACAGAATGCTAATAGCTAGCTGTCACAATACAGACTGCCTTGATAAATACAAAGTATTAGCATGCTAGTCTTAGCTTTTTTAATTGAGTTCAGCTTACTTTTCCCATATGGGTTTTCCCACAGTTCCGAGGTGAAAGCGGCACGAATTTACGATCAGTAACTTGATTTGATGTTAATCTTTCTTGTCCTTATTTTCATACTTTAATTTGATTTAAGAGATTGTGCTTTTCTACTTTAACTTAACTGAAGAATTTGACGCTGTATGTCTGCTTTTACCAGACGATTTACTTACATACATAGACTTGCACTTATATTTAAATAAATAATTTGAGTGTTTTTCCCCCCTCTGCCTTAATTCCATATGGCTTCTAGGGTTTTGTTGAAGCATGAAGTACGGTAACACTAACCCCTGCGTTCTGGGTGTCTGCTCTTACAACCCCAATTCCAAAAAAGTTGGGACAAAGTACAAATTGTAAATAAAAATGGAATGCAATGATTTACAAATC
>JAQLOM010000032.1:25933303-25944747 GCA_030068315.1 Chrysichthys thysi
ATATATATTTTTTTTTTTTTTTTTTTTTTTTAACAGTCCTTGCTCTATGTTGCTTGTATAGATTGGAACAAAATGTGTTTCTTCAGGACGATGGTGCAACACAACATTGCACAAGACTACATAAAAAGCAGAGACACCACAGTGTGAGAGAATAAATACAAAGCATTATATGCAGAAAAAGAAATACACCGAACATGAATTAAAGTATTTAGTAGGGAGATCTTTTAAGCTGTTCTCACAATCTGCTTAAGGGTTTTGCATTTGGAGTCTGTGCAGTTCCTGTACCACATGGTGAAACAGTTGGCCAGGACAGACTCTAATGTTCCTCTATCAAAAGTTGTGGGGATGAGAGGGGGGGAACTGGTTCTATTCAGCCACTGTAGAAGGGGCTGCTAGGCCTTCTTAGATGGTGAGCTGGTGTTGAGAATCCAGAAGAGATCCTCCACCATTTGTACACCAAGGAACACTGAGCATTTGCCATTCTCCACAAGTGTTTTGTTGATGAGCTCTGGAGAGTGGTCTCCCGAGGTCCTCCAGAAGTTAAAAATCATATCGTTGGTCCTTTTTTTTTTTTTTTTTTTTTTTTAACATTAGGAGATAGTGTGTCTAGATCTTTCCTTGAACTGGTTTACCTCCTTCCTGTATGCTGTCTTCCATTGTGGCTGATAAGGCCCACAGATCTAGTGTCTTCAGCAGACTTGATATAATTGTCTGTACTTTGCAGCACAGTCTTGAGTCAGCAGTGTGAACAACAATGGACTGAGCATGCAGCCTGGTATCCAATGTGGTGTTGTTGCCAATTTTGACAGACTGGGGTCTCCCAGTCCGAAGAGTCCAGGATCCAGTTCCATGGTTAGTCAAACCCAGAAGGGTCAGCTTTCCAGTTAATTACTAACCTTTTTGTCCAGGTGAGTCAAAAAAAAATTCATATGAAAGCAAATATGGCATCCTTTGTTGAGCAGTTACTGTAGAAAGTTTTGCATCCTGAAATAGGTCTAGAGTGCTTGGAAGACAGCAATGTATGTTTTTTCATGATTAACTCCTTGAGGCACTTCATGATGATATGCGTGGATGCAAAGGGCCGGTAATTATTCAGACAAGACGCAGGCGATTTCTCATCATCATATGATGGCCTTATGAACTCATCTTATGAGTGTCTCGGGTTTTCAGAAGTCTCCTGATTAGCTGGGGTGGGGTGCACTGTCTGCAGGTTGCTGATACCCAGATAGAGTTCACTATACACTTCCCGTGCATTAGTGCTAGGTGGAATGTGCAACCTGAATACACGTTACAGTCATAAACTCCACCGGGGAGAACAGTAGCTTGAGACCACAAGAGCAGTAACTGCTCCACTCCTGTCAGGGAGATGTGTTGTTAGCTGGTCAAGTTGAATGGCTACTGTATGTCTGGATGTTTCTGGAAGAATAACAACACAGCAGTCGCTGAGGTCACGCTGGGTAGTTAACTGTAGTCTGAGGAAGTCCAGTTTACTGTTGACAAAATGAACATTAGAGAGGACCATGGGATGTAGAGAGGACAGCCAGGGTTAGCCTTTAAACCTAGCATGCATACCTACTTGCTTACCATGCTTCTTCACACGCCATTTCTGGTGCCCTCTATCCTCGCAGGGGGCATCATACAATACTGTGGCCACGGGCCATGGTAGGCATAGCAGCCTGAACTTGAGGCTGCATTTTGGTTTTCAATATTCAAACGTTGGCGAAGATAGGATATTTCCCACAAATTTCTGAGGCACTTTAATCAAGGATTCCTAATTAGTATTAACAACAGCACCATATTTTCAGACTCGACGTTGCCACTGCATGCTCCTCCGCCACCATCCTGGTGATCAATTCCAGTACAGATCCAGAGACTTGTGAAATCAATGTTAGGATTTCTTGACAATGTTCTGGCTTTGATCCAAACGTAATTTTGCTTTGTTTTTTTCTTTAATTCTGTACAATTATGTACATCCTTCTTCAGATCAAAGCTAAATTTTAAGACTCTGAAATTACAAAGCGGATAGTGGATTCTTCCCATTACTGTGGTACATCAGTGAGACCTTCACAGTGCTCTTCGTGACTGAGAGTCTTTTAGTCATTCCGAGTAAATGCTTATTCTCTCACAATGTAAATGCCATAATTTCATGCTTTCCTAGCACAATGCTTGCTGGATTTGTACCTCAGAAGGGACTTGACATGAGAAGGCCAGAGACAGAGCAGTATATTTGGGTGGTTTGAGTGAACCGTGTGCACTGCAGTCGCTCTTATGGGGAAGCCCGTCTCTGTTGCCTGACCACAGAGAAGCAAAGATAAAAGTAGCCGGTTCTTCAATCCCAGAAAGCCTCGGCTGTGTATTCAATTGAGCTTGCCACATATATCCTGTCTGATGTTTTCGTGCCTCTGGAAAACAGTGCCTGTATGGGTGTAACATTTTGAACTCGAAGCTTTTTGGGCATTAAGGTAACAGTCAACATTATGGTAGTCAAAGGGACTGGAGTTATATCATCTCTTCAATGGACTTCAGCGGTTCTGATAAAAACAAAGTAAAATAAAGATAAATTTAGCATTATAATCCAAGCCCTGATGTCATGACATGTCACTTTATGATATAGTGCCACTGTGGATTCCACTAAGCCAATTCTATGATCTGTCCTGTCCTATCTTATTCTTGCGGATTCCCTGGCTCCTCTTCTTTCTATTTCATATGCAACCCACAGCCTCGCCCTTAACCTCTACTTTATACATGCATCGTCAAGGTTGGTTAAGATGTTAAATGTTGCTTGAACCAGTAAAGGCAGTCACTGTCATTGCTGGTTTGTCATATTTTCCTCCTATTTTTTATTTTTTTTTATAGCTCTTCCATCTCTGTGATTCCTAGAACAGCAAGTGCTATTTTTCCCCTTAACCATTACACAAGGAGTGAAGACAGACATCTTGGGCTTGGGCTGGTGCTGTCCTTTTTCCAGCTTCTATAAACAGAGCACAATAGTTGACGGAACCCAAAACCATGTCACTTTCCCCAGGACGTCCAGTGCAGAGAGGACGGACAGAAAATAGAAAAGCAGTCAGAGTGAGCTCAAGATTCCACAACCAGTTACAATCTTTAATGAAGGATGAGAATAAATATGTGGATATTCAGAATTTTTATGCTAGTTCATTTCAGAATAAAAGATTTTAAAGATGTGTAATATGCACAGAGACTTGAGCTGGAGAGGGAAGGGAAGAAAATTGCTGTGCCATTATATAATCAGTCGGTTGCTTCTCGAATTATGATGACGATTGTGATACCCTAAAAATTGTAAAAAATGTAGAAAATATTTAAAATTCATGGGCAGGCATCGCAGGCGGGCCAGCGTAAGAGCATATGACATATGCGGATGTTCGGGCGACGCCCGGAAGTACGCGGACGACACCTGGAAGTACACAGACGACACCTGGAAGTACACGGATGATGCCTGGATCACTTGCCTCGTGCGATGCCTCACTCTCTCCCGCAATTCACGGAGTTACCTTGCGTTTTGGTGTACTGTACAGTGCATTACTGTGGTTTTTTTTGTGTGCTTCAAGTGCTAATTTTAATTCAAAAGCATGTCTTCTACAGGGAAAGACTCCTGGGTAGGCTAGGCTAAGCTAAGCTGAGATACTGAAGCTAGGCTAGTGGTTCGACATACGATATTTTCGACTTACGATGGGTGTGGTGGAACGAATCTCCATCGTAACTTGAGGACTACCCGTGTGTATATTTTTAATATACAGAGGTAGCCAAAAAATGTTGGAAGTTTCAAGTGGAAAATAAATGCACGTCTCTTCATGTGTCTCCACATGGTGCACGTTGCTCTCAGGTCTCTACAGAGTGATGCTATAATTCACTTTAGATTTAAAAAAATGGGCATAGATAACCACTGTTAAATTTTGAATACATTCTTTGGGCCCCTCTGTTTTTACGTTACACATCGCTGGAACAGCAGTTTCCAACCTTTGTAACTTTTCTGGTGGACCACTGTGTGGGTGGTAATGGGGAAGGCTGGCAGTCTTGCTCTTGTGCAATCTCTTTTAATGGGCTATTAAACCAGGAAACTCATAAAAAAAAGTCAAACTTAAAGCCAGAATCACAGTGGATGCATCATGACAAACATCACATGTAGCATCAAATTAAGCCAAGTCAAAACCTCTGATTATTCTATTTTAAAAAGCATATTAATTCACTCTGGCTGCATCAGAGTTCATTGTTTGCAGATATTCCAGTCCTGCAACATGCCATGCATCATGTTTTCGTTTTTGTACCAAAGAAAAACATGTTTTGTGTGTTTTGAATCAAATGAAAATAACAAAAAGCAAGAAAATGAACCCGTAACTATCATTTTGCAAACCTGTGTCCACACTTAGTGACGTATGCATTTGCACAGATATTTAATGGTTTCATCAATTCAATGTAAAAGCAAACCTTTTATTATGAGTCTGTTCCTCAAACAAGCCCAGAATCGATCCTGAGCATGGACTCAAATATTCAGACCCAAACTCATAAGAACGACTTCTTTAGAGGTCTAGGAAAAAGTCAAATCTAGCAATTTTGATTTTCTCAGTGACAGAAATTCCATCCATGCAAAGTAATGAGCTCATTACGTTCTAATTCGATGAAATCTTCTGAAGACTTGCGTGGGTTATCTCTCCGGGGAACCCTCAAAATGTAGCGCTCTGGAGAACGTCGAACCCTTTTTCTAAGAATTTAACATGCTTCAATCCACCATCCAAATGCAGTACCTTTAATAAGCGAACTGTATCGAGGAATGTGTAGTTTCTGTGATTAGACCTTGCATTTCACAAGGTTATAAGCGAACATGACTGGAATTTCTGTCTCTGAATAAAGCTAATCGCTTCCTGCCGTGCTGCAGAATTATATATAAATTTTTTTTTTTCAAAGGACATATTTCACAATAATTTGGGCCCATTGAGTAATTATATTGATTGTGTTATTATAGGCAGGCAATGAGGCAAGTCTGGCAGTAGGCTGGCAGTAGTTAACTTGACTGCAGGTTAGCATCTGATTCTCTGTACTTTATGCAAACACAGAAATAGCATTCAGAGCTTTGGCATGCAGTTTTGTGTACACAAGGCCTAAATCCTGACCGTCTCACAGCAGTCAGACGGGACCAGACGGCAAACATCCCTACACAAAAAATGAGATGGCAAAAGGAAAAGACAACAGTGGGATTTGAACAGGGTTCAGAATGAGAAACTAGTGTTTTACTGGTACTCTGATGCAGACCAGATCACAAGGTCAACAACGTCCACACAACCACATGTACAAACACTCAGTGGAGGCCGAAACCTACAGGACACCGACTGGGGTTAGCTAAATATAATTAATTACTTACTGAGAGAATGGTACATTAGTAAGGCTAAGGACGACTTACTTCTAGAACAGTGGTAACCCACTCTGTTTATGGAGATCTCTCCCTTTGAAGACTTCCACTCCAGTGACAATCGGGCCCACCTGACCATCTAATCATTGCCTTAAAGAGTGCTAGATCAACTAAAAGATGTGTGTTAGCATTTGGTTTTGAATAAAACTTGCAGGAAGGTAGATCAGGATTGGTGACCACTGCTCTGGAGTCTAAAATTTCTTCTTGCTTAGTGCGAAATGGTATAAATATCTGAAATATCAGACAGGGCTGGCACGGTGGCTAAGTGGTTAGCACTGTTGCCTCACAGCAAGAAGGTCCTGGGTTCGATCCCTGGGGTTGACCGGGGTGCCTTTCTGTACGGAGTGTTCATGTTCTCCCCGGGTTTGTGTGGGTTTCCTCCGGGTACTTCGGTTTCCTCCCACAGTCCAAAGACATGCACAGAGCGGATTAGGCTAATTGGCTGCTCTAAAATGGCCGTAGGTGTGAGTGTGAATGTGAATGGTTGTCTGTCGCTGTGTGTCGCCCTGCGCTGGATTGGCGACCTGCCCAGGGTGTAACCCCGCCTCTTGCCTGAAGTCAGCTGGGATTGGCTCCAGCTTCCCCCCGCGACCCTGAACAGCATTAAGCGACAGAAGACGAATATCAGACAGCATGAAAACTGCTTAGCCTTATGTACATCTATAATGTAGGAAATAATATATGTCTCAAGTGTTTTTTGTTTTTTTTATCCATCTTCATATGTACATTTTTACAAACAATGCAACTGGCAGGCTTACGTATATGCAATTTACCTCCTGACCAATAAGAGCTCAGTTTGGGGACAAATGAGAAAAACAAACACAAAAATGGGCTGATTTAATGAGTGGTTTAAATCACTGACAAAATTCCAGTGATGCAACTAGTGTCTCAACTAGTATCTATAAGTGACGTCACACATGCATTCCTCTTCTCTTTATTTTCTGCCTTTATATACTATAACAAGGACCTTCCTATAGTCAGAATTATACGAATCATTATTTCATCTTTATTACTGATCGTAAAGCTAATCTAGACACCATGCTAGGCTAACTAATTAACCAGTCCTTGCTAAGAGCTTTATTGTGGTTACAGCGTCTTATGTCATGTGAGACCCCAAATATAAAAGCAGCGCAATAACTGTAAAAGACAACATATAGCGGATTTCAGGCTAATTCTCAGAGCCAGTTATGCTACACAAAATAGCATAACACACACCCACAGCTGCTCACAGTAAAATATCACCATAGTGTGACATATATACGTGGGCATGTCTTTCTGTGGGACTTTTTTTCTTTACAAGCTCTTTTAAAATGTACAGTTTATATAAGCTTTGGGTTAGTCTGCAAAAACTGAAAACGAGCCCATAAAGAGTGACTGAGGTTATACATAAAATAGAACTGGGCGTGTGAACTGAATGTTAGAAGACAAGCGTTTTTCCCAAGACTACAGCCAGAAGAAGACCGAACAATGGTCCAATATGGTCCAATTTGGTCCTGTATGAAAGGAAGCAGTTCCCATGTGCACATCGCCTGGGATCGGACAGAAAATATAACAGTTTGATGACCATCTGACAGTTTCATTTAAGCGCTATATGACATGCTGAAAGCTGTTTGGGGCTTTAAAAACAGGCCAAAAAACTATGGAATGTCATTTGAGCCAAAATACATGTAGGTGTAAATATGTAAGTCTAGCAAGTAAGTGCTCGGTCAGCTTATCCTTCGAATTGTGGACACATATTCTTAAAACGAGAGCACAAAAAAGCCACTATTATTATTGGATGAAAATGATAACTAGAAATAATCGTGATAAAATAGCATTGTAAAATATGCTACATGCCATACATATATTAAGATTTCATGACCTCGACTTGCTATCTCGCCCTACATTTAGATTTAACATTTAGATTTAGATTTAACATGTAGATTTAACAACACTGTCTTTTGAACGCACTTATCTCTAAATGTGTGAAAATTGCGCGAAAGGGCTAAATGCTGGAAAATCTGACACGTAGAAAACTGTTCAACTGTTTTTACAAACCGCGCCCCATACGCCCCAAAAGAGACAGACACTCTAAATATGAGAAAATGTCTGTAATTAGCCATAGTTTCCAACCTTGCGGAAACTCTTACCCAAAAACGCAGTACACAAAACCATTTTTATAAAAACGGAGAACATTTTACTTTATCTGATGAACTCCAAATGGTGCATAGGGCGTACATTTTTGTACCATAACAGTTTGGTCAATATAGACTTACTTCAGATGGGCATACTCTGCAAAATATTTAAGTTTGCAAATTTCTATTAATTTCATCAATCAATAAAATTTAATAGGTAAGAAAAGCCTTGTATGGTCGTTGCTGTGATGAAGTTGTTTTTTTTTTTTTTTTTTTATTTAAAAAAAAAAAATAAAAAAAAAAAACCACTTATGAAAGGAGTCTCCACTGTCAGTGTTTTCTTACACTCAGATATAAAGCTGTACCTTCATCTCAGACAGTGAATTAAATAGTATTACTGGATAAACTTTACACCTTGACTTTTTTTCCCAATAAAAGTTTAACCCTTTATGGGGTGAAGAAGCATATCTGGTAACTTTAACCGACATCAAATTGGCCTCTATTCCATGAGGTCGTAGGACCTCTTGTCCTTTTACATTTTAAATGTGGGTTTAAATTTTGAACTATTCCAATTAGTACCCTGTAAAGAATTAATTGCCTGAAGGAGCCTGGATTTACATGACCAGAATAGGACAAAGATTGAGGAAGCCTAAAAGATCACCCATTGGGCGTTTAAAGAACATATCTCCTTAAATGACATCATTAGGCTGGTACCAGATTGGCTGTAGGTCTAAATCTAATTATTGAGGTCATATCAGCATGTAGCATAGCCTGGCCTGGAGCCTGCAAGTTGGCAAAAAGAATGACCGATAAAGAGAAAAGAGATGGATGACATTTAATCCCAGCTTCTTAAATGACATCACGATGTGCAATTCAGTGATGAATCTCACTGATCTCACTCCCAAACCTCTGTCTTAAGTAAAAACGGCTGCTCAATCGACGGAGAAAAAGGTCCTTATGCCAAAAACCGAGTGTTTCCTTGAATAAAGTGCAGATTTTATTACTTGAGAGGAAACATCCAACACCTTTTCTCCATAATGAGCTAGTTTTACTGGCGATCAGTATCACTGGAGCTGTGCTTTTTGACAACAGCGGCACGGCACAAGTCTGATAAGTGATGAGATGCTGTTCTGCGCAAGGAATTTGAATGCGATTTGCCTGATTGGTCAAATTTGACATTGTAAATTATTCCTGATTAAAATTTCCTACATAAGGGCAACATAGTCAGGAATGATATGGTTTGAGTTCCAAAAATGTTTCTATACTGCCCAAAATGTACCTGACGCAGGCTTTCTTTAGCGAGTACATGTCTTATTTTAATAAAATCTTAAACAAGCAAACCAACAAACAAATAAATACATTTAAAAAAAATGAAATGAATAATACAATGTTCACACAAAACTATAAAAATAACCATTTAAGAGAATTATAAAGGCGCAATAGTAAAGCATCGCCAAAAAAATATATATATATAGCCCCACAGAGCTGCATAAAGACTGTAATGAGGGCAGGATTTGATTTGTCTAATGCAGCAGGCTCTGGAGGTCATCCGAGGAGTCGTAATGTCTGATTTCGCAGAAGAAGAAGAGGAGGAGGAGGAACAGAGAAAGACGAACCAGCAGGCCTGAGTGACGGAAGACTTACAGGAATACAGGATGATTTTATTAGGCTGGGTGAAGAGCGAAAGGAAAGGAAAGGAAATGTCTTCACTCTATTTGCACTGAGGTCTGGTTCATTCTGTCCTCCTGAGTCACCCTCAGTGTATAGTATTTAGTCAGTGGTAGTTCTAAAGAAGCAAGTCTTGCTTAGTTTTCCTTAATATGGAGCTGACATGGGGCAGAAATGTCCCAGCTGTTAAAGCAGAAGGCCAGATAAACCACAGCGAGACTGAATTATGACATTCTCAGCTTCGCCGGCTCTCCGTCACAGAGAGAATCGTTTCCCAGATGTGGATCATGCATAGCATGTTTATTCATGCGAGTGAATGAAAAAAAAAATATACAAATAACTAAATATACACCGAATAACATTTATATAAAATGTGATGGTAATACGATAACCACTGTAGTAAGTGGACATTGGTGTAGTAATTCATTATAATTCTTATGATTATTTCTCATTAATCTATGTATATATATAAAATTCTTTTTGTGTTTGAAACGGACATGCCGTATGACCACAGAACATTTTGCAGTATACGTGCATGTGAGTGGAAACAGCGTCACTAGCGCTTACATTTGAACTAATCACTTCGTTTGTGGACGCGGTTTTTATATCGTCTTTACGAATCGTGATTATTTGTGTGAGAGTTATTTTACTGATATTGAAAAGAAGTAAACACCTATTTGGGAAGTCATTATTTAAGCAAACTTTGATCTAAATAGATAAAATTCTTTTCGCGTTTGAAACGGAAATGACGTCCGACCGCTGTTTGTTGGAAAATAAAATTGGTAATGAACAAACTTATTTTATAAATACTGCATTTTATTTTTTCCCCCTCGCATTCAGGGAGCGAATCCACTCGATAATCAGCTAGTTTGCTTTAAATCTGATATTGGCTCCAACTGCAAAGTTTTTATTAATTCCCCATTGTTTCTTTAGCAACCCAGGGGCTTGAATCCCAGACAGTGGGTAAAGTGATTAAAACGTGTTGTTGATATGTTGAAGTTTTGTTGGAAGGAGTCTCCAGTGTTACTAGCATAACGTTTTCTATGGAAAAGGCTTTTAGAGAGAGAGGAAACTTCTAGAAAGAAAGATAAAGAAAGGTTGGCACGGAGTCTTCTGTTTAGAGCTGCTACAACATAAGTGAGAACAGGAACTAACTTGTTTCACGTAACTGTAAATGGATTAAAAGTATGATGTCGTTTTTTTTTTTTTTTTTTTTAAATATTCATTTATCATTTTCGGAAAATTTCTGTGATTTTTTAGAAAAAAATGCATTTCATGCCATGCTCTTATTGGAAAATCATCAGCTTTGTGGTAACCAGAGCACAATTTTGCATGCTATTTATTCTTTAGTTTAGATCTCCAGTCACATACGCGACACCTGCAGATGTTCAGGTTACGCACACTGCTTTTTAAGCTACATTTCGAATTAGAGAGAAAACCCCTACGCAATACAGTCTTCATTTCCATGTTGTTTGAAGTGAAAGCTTGAGAAACAGCAACATATTGGCTCGAGGCATGGCGCTTCACTTCAAAATGGGAACATTACGTACATCTGAAAAATGCCAAAGGCAGTATCGTGTTGTACTGCATTTTTCTTTCTCCCACAGGCATCTGGACGCACGTGAAATCCCATTAAAATAGCCACATCATGCTTTGTTTTTCTTCCCAAATATCTTTTAAAAGCCATGTTGCGCTAGTAACGCAGAGTCTCAGTGACAGATGAGTAAATGCGGCTTCTCATTATTATAATTTTCATACAATAAAACCAACAAAAATAATTTTGTCTGGGAAGAAACTGTTCCTGGCACTAATAGCTATGTCACAGCTGCTGGGGGAGACATTCCGAGCCTCCTTATACACCAATACACCACTCAAACACAGACATACACACATTTTACTGTTAGAACCTTCCACTGGCTTGTGTGTTACTGGAGCTAAACAATGCAACACCCACACCTAGCCTAGACCATAACCACAGTAACGAAGAGAAATTTAGACTCTTTTACTTTTTAATATAAATAAATAAATAAAGAAAGAAAGAAAGAAGAAAGGGCGGCACAGTGGTGTTGCGGTTAGCACTGTCACCTCACAGCAAGAAGGTCCTGGTTCGACCCTCGGGTTCGACTTGGGCGCCTTTCTATGTGGAGTTTACATGTCCTTCCCGTGTCCATGTGGGTTTCCTCCGGGTACTCCGGTTTCCTCCCACAGTCCAAAGACATGCACAGAGGGGATTAGGC
>JAQLOM010000032.1:26434953-26448917 GCA_030068315.1 Chrysichthys thysi
TCCTGGTGTGACTCGGGCAGTTGTTGTGGCCATCCTGTACCTGTCACGCAGGTGTGATATTCGGATGTACCGATCCTTACAGATCTATCTATCTATCTATCTATCTATCTATCACTGGTCCTTTTTTTATTACCCAACTTTGCTTTAATATTGCTTGATAAATGAACTGGCCTTCATTCACTTGTTCAGTAGGTTTTAAATGAGAATTTTATTTAAGCTGCATGTGCCTTACACATTTTAATGCTAGTTTGTTGATTGTCTTCTTACAAGGGTCACGATCAAACTGTAAGTTTGTGTCCGATCATGTGACACGAATCATGTGACTACTCAGACAGGGATTTCCTAACTTCTCCTTTAGTTCTGTCTCATTCATATGAGAAAATATTGCTTATTGAAACTAAGTATAGTGCTTACTGAACAAAGTACTGTACTCATATGTGTTGGCTTCTTCTTCTTCTTTTTCTTCTTCTTCTGGGTACAATGACTCTTTAATGACTCAATGAACCACTCAACAAGAAACTTTGTTGAACTTTGTTGTGCAGGTTTTGTAAATAGCATGCCAGCTGTAACATTTCACATTCATATTCTATTTGCATCTATATACTTCTTTATCTCTGCAATTTTTTCCTCTGGACTTTTATTTTAAACTACTGCGGTTTATACCTCTTTCGTCACTCCTGCTTGCTGTTTTTTAATCCCTCACTTTTCCTCCCATTAGCTCCAAATAATTATTTAAGGCCTAACGGCTCCTAGATATTAAAAGCAAGAATGACTAAAGTTGACATTTAGGTTGTTGTACCTTTGATAAATCTTTTTCTGAAATCTTTTTTGATCAATCTTTTTCTCTGCTCCTCTTTCTTTCTTTCTTTCTTCAATTGGAAACCATTGATTTTGCTATTCCTACATAATAATGGCTAATGTGCTAACAGCCTACATGCTAATAGGTAGCATGCTAATGACTAGCATTAACTAATGGCTAATGTGATAATAGCTAACATGCTAATGACTAATGTTGTAACTATCTAGCCATCGATCCATCGATCTATCTACCTTTCTAAAATTTTATCTTGTATTTCAGTAAAATACAGGTGCTCCCCGAGTTCCGATGGCCAGACTTACGATTTTTTGAAGTTATGATGACGATTGTGATCCACTAAAAATTGTAAAATATGTAGAAAATATTAAAAATTTGCATGCAGGCATCGCTGGCGGGCCAGTGTAACAGCATATGACATATATGAACGTTCAGACGACACTCGGATGTACGCAGCCGATACCTAGAAGTGCGCGTTCAATGCTCAGATCACTCTCCTCACACGATACCTCACTCTCTCCTGCAACTCACAGAGTTAATACACATTGTAAATATCCTTGAATTGAGTTAGCGCCTGGTTATATGGACTGGTTTACAGAAGCTAAAACACTCGTTCTCTCACCAGACTGTCTTTTTCCTCTTTCTTAAAGCTAATAAAACAAACATCACAGCTTGTCATTTTACCAAGAAAAGTGTAACTTACTGACTAGTACAGTAAGCGCTGACACCAGAGACATCTCCTTACACATCAATGATTATACATATTTCTTTGTGAAATAACACCAGGTGTTTTCTTTAACAGCCCTGGAGCAGACTTGGCTTACTTCATGGCTCTGAAAAACAGTCCACGCTGGGCTGTAAGTGACCCCAGACAGCCATATGGTGAGGTGTGAGAGACGTACTGAGGCCTGAGTAAAGGCAAGGCCTAGCTTTTAAAACCATCAGGGTTACTTCATCCCACATGATGCATCCAGAGGTCCACACCTCTCGACAGCTCAGCGACCGCAATAGGAATAACACCACCGAACAGCCTAATCAGAGTCTCGCGGAGTGTGAGTGAGACGCCATGATTTGTGGAGGTGTTCGTGAGGGTGAATGGACTATTGATTATCCAGGAATGCAACAGCACCCTCTGCTGAAAAGAATCAATGTTTTAAAAAACTAAAACAAAACAAACAAAAAAAACCACAGATATGGATATGACAGAGGAAAGTGTTTCCCAGGATTCCTGTGTTCAACCAAACTGAGCTTATGTTTCAATGGTTCAAAAATGCAAATAAATAAATAAATAAATCAGTCAATAAATCAATCAATAAATAGACTTTTAAAGGCAACTTCAGTGATTGATGATTAAGTTAAATTAAAGCATTTTCCTGCTATTAAATCAGGTACAAAATGAAATCAAAATAAATCAAAAATAAAATAAAAATTATTGTGTAAATAAAATTACACTAGTGACGCAGAAAAAAAATGTTAAAGCTGCCTGAGCTCGTAATTTTAATGGAAAAGAAAAAAATAGAAATTACAAAAGAAAAAAAAGATATAAAATAACCATGAAATTATTATGTAAAAGTTGAAATGACATTTTATACAATCATAATACATATACAATTTACATAATAAATATACAATATACTGTATAAAAAAATTTTTTGTCATGAAATAAAGTCAAATAAAGATAAACGTAAGATGAAATAAATTTAAATTGAATGGTTGTTATTGCAGCTCTGGGCAGTGATTTGTTACAGGGCTTCAAATAAAAACATTTATAGTTCATACTGAATATTTCATTACTACATTTAATACAAATGTTTAAAAAAAGGCTCCTTAATAAACATGTAGAGCAGAATAAGCGGACAGGGGTTTCTAAGCTAAAGAGGGACCGTGCTGTAAGTGGGTTTAATCAATAAGTATTGAACGAGAAATTTTTACTTTTGTACATTTTAAATCCTCTTAAATCATTTTCTATAGCAATACATAAGATATAAATAAAGCTCATGCAACTTGACTTGTGGATCACTTCATTCAGAACATTTCAGTGTTTCAGTTTCAGTGAGTAGAACTTTCATAAAGTTGTGACCTTGTAGGTGACCTCAGATAAAAAACAGGAATTATCATGAGATTTGTGTGTCTGTCTGTCACCTCCAGACTCGAGCACGAAAAGATTCCTGTTCCTCTGAACTCTGATAAATAAACCCTGACCTGTTCAGCCCGGGCTCGGTGTCAGCTCAGGGAGAAAACACAGCAGCTGTCCAAACACCAACACCACCGAGAGACACGAGAGCCCAGAGCCGGGTCCCTTCATTTTTCATTAACCATCATTAAACTAGTCATGTAAAAAAAAAAGATCTTAAAAAAAAAATAAAAGAAAAACACTTAAAGTCTAGTCTGTCCAAATGAAATAAAATAAAATACAAAAAAAGAAGAAGAAGAAGAAGAAGAAAAAAAAGAAATATAATTATCACAGTGTTGCTAATTTAAAAGAAGCAAAGATTAAGTTTAGGGTTGGGGAATTGATGGAATTTGTTTTATTTAAAAAAAAATTAAATCAGGTTTGAAAAAATAATACAAATAAATTGGTATTCATTTGTTGATTGATATTTTATATTTTATAAATAATAAACGGGGGTTTGTTTTGGTTCAGGTCATTTTTTAATGTGTAAAGACTTAAGTTCACATTTTATTAATATAAAATAAATAAATAAATAAATTATATTATTATGCATACAGTATATTTTATTATTGAGAAAATAAGCAATTAATTATTTTTTATAATCAGCAATTAATTAATCAATTAGTTATTAATTACTTTTTTTTTATTATGATTCATTTTAAATATTTAATGCCAGCAAAGTGCTATACAATAACTTAAGAAAACAAAAAAAATGAGAAGACAAAACTACAGAAGAAAAGAAAGGATAAAACCAAAGGCAGAGCTGTTACATAGTAATAATAATAATAATAATAATAATAATAATAATAAATCATTTTTATTCCCCCATTTGTGTGTGCTTTTTTGTTTCATATTGCAGTGCCTTAAGAATAAAACACATAAACCGTAATAATAATCATAAAAAACAACAACATTTAAGCCCCGTTGAGTGTCAACGCTGTCACAAACAGCTAGCAGATGTTTTACACTCTGTGTCTAAAAGCAGGAAGTCTTGCTCTCTCTTTATGTCTAAATTGGAGGATAAATGGGACCTGAATGGGGGGATTAAAGGAGGGGTAGATGTTTGGCACGGGTCCCGGACCAAATGTCTCTTATTTTCTCCGTCTGGATTTTGCGTCGCAGTATGAGAGCCTCCTGTCTGTAACCCAATCCACTCTGATGCTCTAATGCACCGTGTGTTAAAGTGGCTGAGAGAGAGAGAGAGCGAGAGAGAGAGAGAGAGAGAGAGAGAGAGAAGAGAAGTGCTGAAAAGAAAACATGAAAGCAACAAGAAAGGAAATGAAGCGCATGAGCGGAGAAGGAAGAGGAGGAGGAGGAGGAGGAGGAGGGAAAGGGAAACGGATGGAGGGAGGGGGAAGTGAGGGGTTAAATCCAGAGGAAACCTGATGCTGATGAACAGAGAAAAAGAGAGAGTGAGAGAGAGAGAGAGAGAGGGAGTTTGGGGTTTGGGGCAGAGGGACAGACAGAGAGACACGGCGCCACTGGAGAGATGCTGAGCATTCACAAGCTGACATTTCGAACACGGAGCTGAAGATCAGACAGCAGGTAAACACTGACACTTAACATACTCAACAATAAATACCCCCCTACTGGCTGGAAGTGCCCAAGGTGGGGTCTTAAATAGTGGCTTTCATCCTCTCTATGGTGCATGGCATGTCCAACAGAGAACCGTTAGAAAGGATTTCGGAAATGAGGCTTGTTTTTATTTATTCATTTATTTATTTATTTATTTATTTGGTCCAAATGTAACAACCCTAAGAGTAGCACTACATACTTTAAGTGTTTATTCCTGGTGTTTATCGATCGAATGAGGAGTGTTAATGAAGGTTATTGTGAAAGCTGACTGTAATGCGGTTAACCTTTACTGTGTTTAAACCTTAAGCTCGGTGTTAACTCTTACAGGGTTATGATACATTAATACCTGTAGTGTTGTGTTCATTCTTACAGTGCTGACTTAACACTTAAAAATTTCACCTGACGGATTCCAGTCTTACAGCACTAATGTAAAGCCCAGTATAAGAGTAACCACATACCGCATATGGAAACGTTAACCACATTATGTTAATACCGAAAGTGCTGTGTTAATGCGTACATTACTGAATTAACACCTAAAGTCTAGGGCATTCGTGTATTTGTTTATAGTGTTAATACACTGAGAAACGCATGTTCATGAATGTGGAAGCCAAACCTAATTCATTTGACTCACCTAGATATTTCTGGCAGTGTTTACACCTAAAGCTCTGTGTTAATGCTTACAGACTTACAGCAACACCCAGGGAGATGTGTTAAGTCTTACAGGATTGAATTAACATATTAAAAAAAACTCTTTGTAGAATACCACATAAACATGTGGAAACTTTAAATGTAATGATGGTTAATGATTATAGCTCTAAATTAACACCTAAAGTGTTGTGTTAATGCTTACAGCTCTGGGTAAACACCTTGTAGTGGTCTCAGGAGTGGGTGGGTGAGACTGAGACTCGTACAGACGAACTTGGGAACAATTACAGACTTTATTCAGCTTTTCAACCAGCATACAGACACACACTGACACACACACAGCTTCCGTTCAGTGGTGTCTCTCCCGCACCGCTCACTGCAGGGCATAAAAAGACAGCCCGTTAATCATCCCCAGGTGTGATCACTCGCCACTACCCTTTCCCTGCTTCACTCCCCCACCACATGGCGGCGCTCAGCCATGCCTCTGCTGCCACATACCCCCACCACCCGACTCAGGCCGGGGAGCCATTCGGCCTGCAGCCAACTCCCCCACCGACAGGAGAGAAAGTCTGCCGTGACCATCTGCACCCCTGGTCTGTGGACCACCTCGAACTTAAAGGGCTAGAGAGCCAGATACCAATGAGTGATCCATGCATTGGCATCCGTAACACGGTGGAGCCACTGGAGCGGGCGTGGTCTGAACAGAGGGTGAAAGAGAGGAGGTAGTAGTGAAGAGTGAGAACCACCCACTTGATGGCCAGACACTCCTTCTCAATGGTGCTGCACTTGCTCTCACGCATCGAGAGCTTACAACTGATATACAGCACCGGTTGGTCCTCCCGCCATCCTCCTGGGACAAAACAGCTCCCAGTCATCTGTCCGAACCATCCGTCTGTAACACAATAGGGAGAGAGAAGTCAGGGGAGTGTAAAAGTGGCCTGCCGCACAGTGCAGCCTTCACCTGAGTAAAAGCCTGTTGGCACCGCCTTGTCCACTGGACTGGAGCTGGTGCCCCCTTTTTAGAAAGGTCAGTCAACGGGCTCATGATGTCTGAAAAGTTAGGCACATACCTATGTCAGCCAGCCAGCCCTAGGAACTTCCGCATCTCCTTTTTGGGTAAATAAACCTCTTTGGATCTTGGGTATTGGGCAGGCTGCAACCGCTGCGGTCTTGTCAATTTCAGAACGCATCTGCCCATGACCCAAGTGGAAACCCAGATACCATACTTCCACCCAACCAAGTGCACACTTCTGGGGGTTACTGTTGAGCCCCGTGTGTCTCAGTGCCTCAAGGACCGCCATCAGGTGTTCACGGTGCCGTGACCAGTCATTACTATAGATAGCCGTGGTGTAGGCAAAGTGAGGGCAAAGGTCGCGAAAAAGCCAAATGGAAGGGTGACAAAATGGTGTAACCCATAAAGAGTGGAAAAATCCACCTTTTATGATAATGGAGTCAAGGGGATCTGCCAATAACCCTTAGTCAAATCCAGTGTTGAATAAAACCAAGCGGCGCTTAACTGATTGAGCAACTCGTCAATGCGTGGCATCAGGTAGGCATCAAATGTAGACCATGTTGACCTTTCTAAAGTCCACACAGAACCGGACCATCCCATCAGTCTTGGGGATCATAGCCACCGGGGTGCTCCATTCACTGTGGGACTCCTTGATTACCCCCATCTCGCGCATGGCCTTGAGTTCCTCCCGAACTACATTTTTCTACTGTGAGTTCGCACTACTACACCCAGGGGGGTCTCAATGTGGTGCTCTACGAGGTGCATGCAGTCAGGAAGAACATGTCTGAAAAGTCTTTTTGCAACTGGGCAATCTCTGTGAGTTGCGACGGTGAGAGGTGATCACAGGGGTTCGGGGGTGACGGGAGATTGATTTAAAACTCACCTCCGGTCCCAGCTCTGCCCTCTCCTGAATTACCATCGCTAATGTCACAGGCACATCCTCAGCCCAGTGTTTTGAGAGGTTGAGGTGGTATATTTGACATGGCCCGCCCCTATCCGTACACATCACCTCATAGTCAAGATCCCAACTTGCCATGTGACCTCGAAGGGTCCAATGCCACTTGGTGAGTAATTTAGAGTGTGAAGTGGGCAGCAAAATGAGGACTTTATCGCCCATTGTGAACTCCCTTAGGTGCATACCCCTGTTGTACAGTCAGGCTTGACATTCTTGGGCTAATTGTGTGAGGGTGTGGAGTTTGCATGCAGGTCCAGAATGTATTGGATTTCGTTTTTACTACAGGATGGTCCCTCCTCCCAATTTTCTCACATGACATCTAGAATGCCGCGTAGCTTTCGCCTGTACAATAATTTGAATGGGTAGAAACCCATGGATGCTTGCTGGACATCTTGGACTGCAAATACTGGGGCTCGAGCCACTGATCCCAATTCCGTGCGTCCTCCCCCACGAACTTACAAATTAGATTTTTAAGTGTTTGATTAAACCATTTGACCAGGCCATCGGTTTGTGGATGATAGACAGTGGTATGGATAGATTTAATCCACAACCCCAATCCTCCTGACCTGGGAGATCATTTTGAAGAGTGCCTCAGCAACAATGTGTGTGAAGATGTTGTGTAGAAGCACTGCTTCAGGGTATCATGTTGCATAGTCCACCAAGACTAAAATAAAGTGATACACACGTACGGACCTATCTAATGGCCCGATGAGATCCATCTCAATTCTCTCAAAGGGGGTCTCTATTAGTGGGAGTGGCTGCAAGGGAGCTCGTGGAGTGGCTGCCGGACTCGCCAGCTGGTATACGCAGCATGCCGCGCACCACTGGCAGACATCGCCATGAATGCCAGGGCAATAGAATTGGGCCATGAGACGGCTAGTGTTTTGTTTTGGCTGAGATGCCTTGCCATTGGGTTGTAATGAGCCACCTGGAAAATGAGTTCCTGGTGGCTCTTTGGGATTAGCAACTAGGTGACCTGTTCACCTGTTTGAGCGTCCTGTGTCACTCAATATAGTTGCTCTATAATGTCGGCGAAGTACGGATAGGAAGCCCCGGCATTCGCTTGGAGATTTTGACCATCGATTACTCTCACTTGTAAAATACATGTCTCAGAGTTTCATCCCATGCCTGCTCCAGTGGAAAATGCTCCAGGAGAGTCCCCAGATGGAAGGGGAGCAGGTTGCTCCTCCCCCTCCATGTCATTGGGACGTGGAGCTGACGTGGATGGCTCTGAGACAGCTTCCCCAGCAAATACCAGATGGGGCATTCCTCATGAAGTATTTTTGCAGGACCCACCAACTAACAGGTTCTCTAACAGCCTTCCAAAACGTGGCCAATCAGTCCCCAAAACCAGTGGGTGGGTGAGGCGCAGGCTAACTGCGTTTTGCCACCAAATTGAATATTGACCAGCACCAATGGATACTCGTGAACATCCCCATGTACACATAACACCTTCACGGCTCGCTTTGTTCCCGATGCCTCACCTTGAATCATGCCTTGGTGGATGGAGGTCTGACCGTAGCCTGAATTCACCAAGGTGAGATATGTATCCTCTTGGATATTCATTGGTATGCGATACGCTCCGGACCGACTGGGGTCAGCTGCTGGCGTGCCGGGGATTCGGATCACCACCCCAACTTCCATTGCACTGCACTGATTCTGGAGGTGCCCCGTCTCACTGCTGCGCCAGCAGACCACCCCAGGCTTACCCTCTGTCCTGCCGGCGCGAGTGTCCTGGGGAAAGAAGACACAGACGGCACAAAGACAGGGGGTGAAACACAAGGGTTGGCCCCATGGGTTCCAGAGACGGGCTCCGGGGGAATAAATTCTCACCTCTGAGAGGCGGGGACAGGGGTCCGAATAGGGGGAACAGATGGGGGGAACAGGAAAGAGAGAGACACAGGGAAAAGCATTGTTCACCTGTCCTTGGCACCACTGTCAAATGGTCCTCCGCCATCTCAATGGCTCGCTCCAGCTACGTTGGGCAGTGACACTCGACCCAATTCGCTATCCCTGGTGGGAGCTGGTGGACAGACTGTTCCAGCGTGACCTGGTTGATGATCCCCTCAATGTCAGTTCTTCTGCCACCAGCCACCAAAGGACTGAACATAACACTAGGACTTAATATAACAATGTAGAGATTAGCATAATACTGTAATGTAATGATGTATGAGTTAATGTAATTCTGTAAGAGTAAGTGTAACACTGCAAGTGTAATTTTTAATGCTGTTAATGCAATGAATGTGAAATGTACGAGTATCATGTATGAAGTATAATGTATGCGTTAAAGCAACACTGCAGACATAATGTAAGGGTTAAGGTTAAGACTGCAGGGCTTAATATAGAACAAAGAGTTAATGTACCATCGTAGAGGTTCGTGAAACACTGTAAGAGTTAATGTAACACTGTACAAGTTGGTGTAACAATGTAGCAGTTAATGTAACCCTGTAACAGTCAGTGTAACACCATGGATTAGATTAACACTATAGACGTTAACGTAACACTATTGGTGTTATGCTATACTGTATTTCCATGTGAATGACGTTAATCAGATTTGTGTTAATATTTTTCACCTCCAGGTAGATGAATGAATTCAAGATGACGTCGATGAGAATCGTGCTGTTCCTGTGCTGCCTCCTGTGGATGTGTGGGTCAGTGGGGAGTGTGTCAGAGCTGTGTAAAGGTTCTCGCTGCTCAGAACTGGGGGAGTCCAGACCATGCTCAGGGTCGCACTGTGCCTCGGGCAGATCATCCAGACCAACACGTCAACACAACCCACTAACACACGGCAGATCTGCACCAAGCCACCACCATGGAGTCTCGCACCTTTCTTCACCTGACATGCTGGAGTCACACACAGCTCTCCATTCTCACACTCAGACGAGGATGCGTACTGCCGAGGTTGCAGGTCACACGTGCACTGGAGCGGATTGCATTACCACCAGAAGACCACCGCAGGCCATTAACGATACACGAGAGTGCAGGGGGCTGGAGTGCAGACTGCCTTTAAGGATCAGGACCAAGCCCAGAATGAAGCTGTGCCCTCCAGACGGCTGCGGACCTGGCTCAGACGACGCGCCTGTGCACGTTCCGGACAGAGCCGCTCAGTTTCTGGGGGAATTTCCGGAAATCGGATATCCTTCTTCGGAACTTGGAGGCGCACCGCTGGGAGTGCAGCTTACATGTGACATCAAACCAGGTGGAGTGAATCAGTGGATCCAGCTGTTCTGTCCTTGTTTGGGTTTTTATTTAACACCTAATCTCCTCTCCTCTCGAGCTAAGCTTATTAGGCAATGCAACATTTTCCTTCTACTGCTTCACGCTTTAGCTGATCACTTTGAATGCACAAGTGGAACACAATTACTTTTCCGCATAGCCATACACATCTGTTTGGTTGTATTTGGAAGCCTCGTTGAACTGCAGCAGAGGGAAAATCTCTGGCACTCGACTGCCTAGAATATTTTTCTGCTTTGATGTCTTTCCACGCTAGTTTCCTAGCTTCAAATTGCAGCCTTGACAGGAAGAGAGAAGAATAAGCAGTAAGGCTGCACATTTTTGAGTCATTAGAAAGTCCACATATAAGAGCGCACCATCTCTTCACACACAAGAAAAATAAAATAGTGCAAAAGAAGGAATTGCACCCACAAATTACTAGCAGCGCTTCGCTTCAGATGACTTGAGGTCAGAACTTACTTTGAGCTTTTACGGCTTGTCTATTTTAGGCTTTTCTGGTCATCACTTAAAGTTAAAGTGATAGACACCAGACTGAACTGCAGTGTTTTGGAAAAATCATGCTAAAGTCAGCCAACATATTCTCATGCGCATTGCTAACAAGAAAATCATGGCATGCAATAAAACGTTCCGTTTCTGTTATTCTGCAATATTGATTATTATCTAGAATCTGACATGCTGCCTAGTTGATTATGGTAGCTACTGGAATCTATGCTAGTTTAATCTGACGTTAGGATAAAAAACAGGCTAATTTCGGTACATATAGCATGTTAGTGTTAGCCAATTTGCAAAACACCTACATTTTTCAAATTAGAATGAGTTCCTGTAGAAAAGTAAACAAGATGAGATCACCATGGGTGAAGAATTGGCACTTTACATGATTTTCATTAATTTGATTGATACTAAAATGAAAAGATTGGATGCTAACCCATACAGTCATTGCCTGGATGAGAGTAGAAGAGACCTTTGGGAGTTTGTAATAAGAATTTTGAAGATCTAAATAAAAATGTGAAAAGTACGTGCTTTTCCCTTTAAATGCAATTACGTAAGAGGACAAACAATCAACTTCAATAATAATCAAAGTAAAGTAAAAATCTACCACTAATTACAATCAAGTGTAATTATGAAGGAAACACTCAAGTATTGTCTAACCCTG
Source organism: Chrysichthys thysi (assembly GCA_030068315.1). NCBI lineage: Eukaryota > Metazoa > Chordata > Actinopteri > Siluriformes > Claroteidae > Chrysichthys > Chrysichthys thysi. Next base: position 26,446,515 of record JAQLOM010000032.1, read on the forward strand.
TTCAGAATGCTCACACTTTTTGTCTTCTTTTGGCTCACAGACTGAGGTTTTCAAATTCACAAGTCAAAAAAAAAAAAGGCTGAAAAAAGTACGGCTAAACTGTAAATATCTGTGAATTGATCGGAAGAGAATGGTGTCACAGGGACATCCCAGGAAACAACGAGGTGTGTAAAGCTGTCTGTTCTCATTTTCTGGAGGTGAATTGGTGTCTTTGAGGCCATCTCTCCATCGCATGAGGAAACCGCATCAGTAATGCTGTCTGTCTTTTGTGAGACTTTTGTTTGGGTTCTCGTCGGGGTGGGGGGAAGACGTTGGACTACTGATCTGAAGGTCGGGAGTTTAAATCCAAGCACCACCAAGCTACCTCTGCTGGGGCCCTTGAGCAAGGCCTTTAACTCAACTGCTCAGTTGTATAAATGAGATAAGTGTAAATCGCTCTGGATAAGGGCGTATGCCATATGAGGGTAATGTAATGTTCTAGTCTGTGCCGTGGTTTTCTACCCTACGTCGGTGTTTCTCAGAGTGAATCTGTGAAGCACAGTCAGAGGGCTGGTGAATGATATTTGTTTAATTATGTTCCAGTGGTGGAAACCCCACCCCATCATTAGTAATATTAATAACACACAATAGATTGCCTCAGGCCAATAAAGATACCGAAAATTGCATGAGACAGGAGTCCAGGCTGTCCTTAATGACATGCAGTAATTTGGCGATTTATCATCGAGTTCTTCTTGTTATTATGCTGTTGGATTGTTCTTTTGAATTAAAACGGGTTTAATGCAAATCTCATTAACTTAAAACCAAGCTGTCAGACAATAAATGGAGTTATGTCGACTAATGTTAATGTGATTTGTTGATGGAAAGTTTCTGAATGAATAGCACTATGACACCAGTAAATATGAAAAAGATTATTTTACACACTTAGATAATCAGCCTAATATTTAACTAGTTCGGTAATTAGGTTCGTAAAATTAATCTGTGCTGAAGAGGTTGGTGAAATGTGTTTTACACCTGCAAAACTTTTCAGGACCTCTGCTGAATGGAGTCTGTGTTTTGTCCCAGGAGAGTGATGCTCTCCAGGGTTTCCCTGGGAGAAAAAAAAATGAGTCTTGAATGTACAAGTGTGTCTGTTATGCTGTTTTCATTTCTTTTCCCAGGAGAGAACGAGGTCCCATCAGAGGATGCCCTTGTCTTGCATCTGCAACTCTCCAAAGGCCAGGAGAAGCTGGTGGAAGCTCTGCGGGCTCAGCAGTTAGTGATCCGCGACCTACAGCAGCGTCTGGAAGAGCAGCAGGGCGCACTGCTGGCCCAGCAGCGTGAGATCCTGGAGCAGCAGCGGCGTATGTACGAGCAGATGGACGTGGTGAAGGCGCAGTACGGCCTGCTGTCTGAGACCATCAAGCAAGTGTCCTTTCAGGGCCTGCAGGGGGAGCTGCAGAGTTATTTGGAAAGCCAGCTGGCAGGCGTGCAGAGCCAAGCTCGCAGCCACCTGCAGAAGTCGTATGCCGTGCTTAAATCGGATACCAAGGTGATGGACGTGACTGGGGACATGGATCACGTGCTGCTCGGCTGTCGCAGTGCATGTGGCCCTGACGAGTACTGCAATTTTCAAACGCAGCCACCGCAGTGCCAACAGTGCACCATGTGTCCACCTGGGTTCTTCCTGGTGTCTCAGTGTTCACCCAATGCTGACAGGATTTGCCAGGTATCACAATGAAACCTGATTATCAACATTATCTAGAGCTTGCTTAAGATCCATACATACCAGACCCATAATAAAGAATACAAATTACATTTTATTACATTTCACAAAAAGGTCTCCTGTGGATCTGACAGGTTTAATAAAACAGCCAGTGTATGGTGTTGCTTGAGAGTTAAAAATCTTGAATAACTTACAATATATATGTATATAATCATAGATATTTTTATACAGGACAGAGATGAATGCCTGGAACTCCCAACCGTGTGTGGAGAGAGAGTGAAATGCCTCAATACACCAGGTACGCAAATCCAGAACACAGTATGATGTTTCAAATCCCATCACTAAAATACTAATAAATGGAAATAACTCCATGAGCTCACAACCTCATTTAAACTGAACAATTTAGCAAATTAGCATGATCTCTGTTGCATCATGTTACACTTCCACTTGTAAATATTGGTTCAAATTTCAAATAAATGCAAATGAGCACAGTCACTATTTTTGGGTGAGGGGATGCTGCTGTGTAAAATGACTGACAAGAAGATATTTAAATTTAAGTCGCTTCCATAATACAGCTATTAGCTGAAATTTTTTGCACTTCCTAAACATTACAGTTAAATTGAATTTATATATATATATATATATAGATAGATAGATAGATAGATAGATAGATAGATAGATAGATAGATAGATAGATAGAT
>JAQLOM010000032.1:26740040-26751004 GCA_030068315.1 Chrysichthys thysi
AAAAAAGATTCGTTCATTTTGCTGAACGAGACTCAAAGGTCCGAGTCGGTAAAATGATCCGAACTTCCCATCACTAATGTTAAGATATTGAGCCATACCAGTTTGACATCATGAGCACACAGAACATTTAAACAATTTTACCAAAAACACCCCCCCCCCCCCAAGCTCTATCTCTATAACTTTAACGTCTCAGGATTCAAGTTAAATACAAGTCTGAAAAGAATTACAAGCTTTGTAGCCTTATGCACTACACTAGAATCTATAAGTGCTTTAGAAATAACAAGCAGTGCACACGGTACAGCAGAAGAAGAAAAGTGAATTACAATAAGGGTAATAACAATAATAAGATGAGGACTATAGGATAACACGGCGTACTATGGTGTTCATAGTTACATCTGAACATCCTCTGGGCGAGTTAGCTCCTGTTCTTGCTTACATTATAGACGCTATATACGGTCAATATCAGCCCTTAATAACTTAAGACAAAAAAACAAAACAAAACAAGGCTATGTTTAACATGGATCTTCTGAAAGGTGGTTCCAAGTCGGAGTTACATAATGGCTATATGCAGCTTGTTTAATACTGTCTCTAGGCACCCTTACTAAACTCGTTCCCTCTGTTCCGACAGAACTGCTTAGTAGAGCATGAAAAATAAATCATGAAGCCACAGTACAATTACACGACCTAGATTTGGCCATTTTAAACTACAATTTATATACATAACATTTCCTGCCATAAGCAAATTTAAGCATATACACTTTGATGCAATTCGCCAGTGCAGCATACCAATGTGACGCACATACCAGGAATGGAGCCCACGACTACAGCTTTGGAGAGGACATTAAACTCGGATGCCATTACATTAACCCAAACTTCCCAGGCTCAAACTTTTGAGGAGAGTGGTAAAGAAGAATGATGCAATGATGTACCTGGAGATATGAAGGGAACGCCTCCTCCAGTTTGGTTTTCTTCTTCCTGTACCTCTTCTTGACCTTCTCCAAAGGCTCAACCACAGGCGGCGTCTCGTCTACAGGGGTGTCTGGTTCATTCCAGCCTGGGTAAGAGAATGAGGAAAGTGTGACACTTTCGTATCAGTTCAAATCAGACACAAGACAAAGCTTTTTATTTTTTTCTTTTCAGTTGATTTGAACAGGTCTACACTAAAGTATATACTTTTTCCTGAAGAGGATTTGGATTTCCATTCAGATATCGATCATGGGTTATGCTCGATTATCCTGCACCCCTCCATTTTACATTTTGAAACGAAAATGGGAAACGAGAAATTATAATCAATATATTTTACATACACTGACTGTACATTCTTGAGTGACTAAACGTCATTTAGGGATAAAGCACTATTTCGACCTGGGTCAGTAAACTGTCTAATTTAGCTGTGGTAAGGTACAGAAACCATGAAACTGTGTACCCAATAATCAGGTAATTAATTATTAAACCCTCTTCAAATACATGGCCAAGTGTACTTGAGGTGAAACGAAAGAAAAAATAATTATAAATGAGCTCCCAAGCCGTGTAGCCAGGTCTCAGGGAGCTACCCATCCCCATTTATACCTGAGAAATGACATAAAAATACCCCAAACTAGCCCATTTGCTTCTTTGTCTGAGTCTCTACATGGAGATCACACTTCTGACATGCAGTGTATCTTGGATTCAGAAATAATTTTGGACATCATTTACAGATTTGCTGCACTCAAACTTTCCCTTTGCTTGCAGTAGTCTTTGTTGGCAGAAATGCCTTAGGGTTAGGGTTAACATTGGCCTGGCGGCGACCATGGACTATTTTTACATTAGCCCAAAAATAAATAACCATCACAAACCCTGGGAACCCTGACCCGATTCAAGCTGGAGCTGAAATTTGGCCTGGAATTTCGCCCTTACCTTCGTCTTTCCCAGTGGGGTTTTCAACGAGCGATCCAGTGGAGTCCTTCCTACTCAGGCATCGCTTGGTTTTGCCTTGCCCAGTCTTGCTCCTCTGGCGAACCATAAACCCACCAATACCTAGACATAGAAAGTCGTGGAAGATGAAGTAAAATAAAAAAATAAAAAAATAAAAAAACACCACCACAAAAACAACCAAACAAATGCCAATATGAACTCCAAGCTAGGTAATGGATTCAGTCAGGAATTAATAATGCGGGACACTGATAGTGAAACACTGACATTAATCTCTATTATTCGGGATGACGCATGAGCCACAGCCTGGCAGCGCAGTGATTCATCTTGGCGCTTTGCTTTGCTCTGCACTCCAGGAACTATTTCAGGTGAGCCTATTTTGGGCGAGCCAGTCTGGCACGGTCCACTCTGCCGCTTCCTCAGCCCTTTTTCCTCTGAGATGCCAGTGAGCGCTCATGCAAACTAGCATCCAGCTTGAGTTATGAATGAGGGAAAAGATATTTTTAAGGCATTTTAAGAGCTACATTTTAACCCAAGAGATACACCTGCCGGCCTCAAAATAGCCACAAGATAATATTTCAGGTGTGCAATCCAATGTAAAAAAAAACCCAACAACTTGGAAATACACATTTGCATTTGTTTATCTGATAGATGCTTTTATCCAATACATTACCGTCGTTCGGCAGACGCCCTTATCCAGAGCGACTTACATTTATCTCATTTATACAACTGAGCAGTTGAGGGTTACGGGCCTTGCTCAAGGGCCCAGCAGTGGCAGCTTGGCGGTGCTTGGATTCAAACTCCCGGCCTCCCGATCAGTAGTCTAACATCTTAACCCCTTGAGCTACCCCCTGTCCAAACTGACAGGATACTACTAAGCAGGGGAAGGATAAAGGTCTTGCTCAAGGACCCAACCATGGTAGCCTGGGCATGCTGGGATATCGGAGCTCATACATTTTCCGATCATAATCCCAAAGCCTTAACCACAGACTCACCCGGTATTCACTGCAATTCTTCAATGACTTTTTGTCGTCCTCCGGCTATAGCAGATTTAAAGATCTAAATGCAAATCCCCCGACAAACATTTGAAACCCAACACTAACACATGATCAATCCTCCATTAACGCCTTTGGCTCGATTGACAGGGGAAAAACACAGGCGAGGAAAAACTCGATTAGTGAAAAGTGGACACGAATCCATTCCTTTATTTCTCATCTAACACACAGAAAACAAATGTTACATGGCTAATAAGGCCTGAAAAGCAGTCATTCGTTAGTAAGGTGTCACAGCTGTAAGTTTACCCTGATGCATAGCAAGATTAGCACCACTGACTGTTTCATCCTAAGGTTTCCTTCACATATAGTAGTGGCGGCTTTGCAGTTTGGGCTCTGGACTATTCAGCTGAATGTTGTATGTGCTGAATTCTGCTATTATCATGCTCCCACAAGCAAAACCCTTAACACTTATCTCCTCAGGTCAACTGTCAGAAGAAGCAGCCTATACTTGTTACATATACAGGTAGTCCTCAGGTTCCGATGGAGACGCGTTCCGCTATCCCCATCGTAAGTGGAAAATATTATATGTCGAACCACTGCTTAGCCTAGCCTTTTCCCTTTAGGAGACATGCTGGGGCATGACGCACTGTATAGTACACTGATACACAAGGGAACTCCGTGAGTTGCGGGAGAGAGTGAGGCATCACGCAAGGCGAGTGACGCGTACACCCGGGCATCGTCCGAACGTATCAGACGTGGTCCTGGCAAATTTAGCACAGAAGTCAGGGCAACAACAATCCATGACCAGACGGAACATGCAGTATTAACCAAGCCGACAGCAATGTCTGAATCAAGAGTGCTAAACTCTGGTTTACAAGAGGCGCAAAAATGCGTCCACCTGATCACTGCGAGATCGTGACAAGGCCATGTTAACTGTGACTGAGTGGCCAAAGCTACGAAATTGGCGGTGCATTCTGCCTGGAATGGAAGGTTGTACTTTCTCCTGTCAGTCAGAGTAACGCTAGTCAACTGAAGGTGTCTCTCAGGTCACAGATACCGAAGACGGCAGGTAGTGCTTTCCTGTGTGTTAGCATTAGAAGCAGATTTCAAAGTTGTGGTGGCTCGCTTCATTTGACTTACAGCAAGCATGTGCTAGCTCTCAAAGTCAGAAGCTGACATGTGATGGGAAAGAGCTAGCCAATTAGCAAAGATTGCTTGTCTGTAATCTTCCAGAGATTAGGTTGAACCCAGTACAAAAACAGGACCCAGTTTGTTTGTTTTTGTCAGTTTGCCTGTCTTTTTTGGGATTTTTGAACCTGGATCTTTTACTTTAGCTAAAATATTATCAGCGCTCGTATCATTTTCTTTTATTTCTGCCTCGTACTCTCCCAATCTCGTCATAGTTTATTAGGTCGGGACCAACCAGGTAGAGTACAAGCTAATGATATGCTTCCTCCCAGAGGCCTGCTGTCAGTTACTGCACCTTTTTAAAATGCTGCTTGTGAAAGTATTAAAGCAGATACCCAAAATTACCTAGCTTCTGTCTGACTGACAGGTAAAAGAGTAAAACCATCCATCCATCCATCCATCCATCCTCCTCCGAGAGCCCGTGGCTAATCAAGCTCCCCCTCTTTAACTTGCTCCTACACACAGCTACGAATTCATCAAGGTTTGAGAATATTTCAGTCTAATTGAGTACAGTGGAAACCATGAGCTAAACAAATGCATCATCTATTCGTTAAGTATCAGTTGTATTTTAATGCATCAAGATATCCGGATAAAAGGCTTAATGGAAAAAAGCAATAGTCAAAAGTCATTAGAAGACGCCTTTTTGTGCCCTTTCGGTTCAGAACTTGAAGAAACAATGGCTATAAAGTTAACGCACAGAATGTCAAATTTAATTAAAGGGTATTTGCATCGAAATCAGGCACACCATAAATGAATCACAGCCTTTTCTTTATATACAGGCAGGCAAGCAGAAGTAATTGGGGAAATTAGCATAATCTTTCGGCAAATAATTAGTACATTGTTCCAAAAGATTTGACAGGCAGAAGATTCAATTTTATAGCAGATGCTGAGGCTTTTTCTGCTGCTGTGCCACGCCATGTAGTTTTCTCAAGTTAAACGCGACGTTCGAGTTGATGCAACGACTGCACGTCAAAGCTTATGTTCTCCTGAAATGGGGGTTATGTTCAATAGAGTGGAAATATCTACACAACCAATGTGGATGCACAAGGATGAGTCGAACAGCAACTCAAACTATATTAATTTGCATTGTTTATTGCTAATAAGGGTCACAAACGGAAACACGCGGGATGAACCGTGATGCTAGCAAGCAGACCATCGTTGCTGCCATTGTTGCGGTCTACATCCCTGCAAGCTGTTCTATTTTTGGAGAGGTGCACATCAGGCTGTGATGTAGGGCTATACACCATCCTCGACATATACAGCACAGATTCGACACAGGAGCATAAATTGGCCTTTAGTTGTTTGACAAGCAACAATAACGCTTCCAAATTTAGTCTGGCTCATTTCCACTTACTTGTGAGCGTTCCACTATCTCACTACCTCACCTCAGCTACCACCCAATAACATGCAACCTCAAAACACACAAAGCGATTTGACTGCATCTCTTAACTGCTGCTCTGGCTGCATCACACATTCAGACCAAAGCGCTATCCACCCTCTTCTGCATACATGAGCTCACAGACACGCGTGATTGGCTCACGGTGGGCAGAGACGCATTGTGTCGACCCCTCCCACCCAAAGAACATGGACAATTTTACTTCCTTGGAGTCAGTCACAGCTACACATTTTTTTTTTTTTTAACTATAAAATAATTTTCAATATCTATTCTGTACTGAAGAGAGCACTGGATACACCGGAGTCAAATTTCTTGTCATGTAGACACGTACTTGGCCATTAAAGCCGATTCTGATTCTGACATGATCGCTGTGATCTTTTAAGGGTTGAATTAGGTGACAAAAATTTGGAAAAGTAAAGGAGCCATCAAATTCCCACTAATCGTTCCTCTCAGTATTCAAAACTCGAATAAGTTATAACTCTTTCTTAAACGGAACGACAGATTGTTTCACAGTATGGGGTATAATAATAATAATAATTAAAGCTGTTCATTGTTACGACCATGTAAGCAGCACGACATGATCCCCCCCCACACACACACACACACACACCCCTCCCAGACAAGTCTCCTGGTCAATCCACCAGTTCTGACATCTTCATCTCATATATTTTGAGTAAAATTCTGAAGTAACATTCAGCTAATGCTCATTTGACCATTTGAATCTTAGCTTTTGTCTACAAAATTACTTAGTCACCACAAACTCGTCCTGACAGAACATTGACGTTACTCTACGTTTCTATCCAAACCATGGATTCTCACACAGGAAACAATTTAATTCCACACATGCCAAACGGGACTGCTTAAGGGAGAAAAACCCACACGCATTTAAATTGAGCTATACCGCAACAACCACTTAAAAAAAAAACTGATGAGCTCTTTTAGGAGATTACTTTTCCCTTCCTAGAGCTGAGAGAGAGAGAGAGAGAGAGAGAGAGAGAGAGTTAGTTCTTTTCCGAAGTGCTGCTTAGCCAGGAGCTCTGTGGGATGCTATTTAAGGTCGGGATTGTGCAGCCACATCATTTCACACTCCAGTGGAGCTGTCCTTTCCGATAAGTGCACTTCTCCATCCCTTTCTCCCCTAAACTCTTTCTTTTACTTCCTTCCTTTCTCTCGCCCTCCCACCCACTCGCCCTCCCTCTCTCTCTCTCTCTCCCTCCATGCCTCTTTATTTCCCTTTTCCCATTTCCTCACCTGGCCTGTAGGGTTTCCTCTTCCTCTTCTTGATCCCGTCGAGGCCTTCAGAGCTCTTCAATTCTTCATCGTTGGGCTCTCGCTCAGGGCTCGAGTCAGACTTCCCGTCACAGTCCATCAGATCCCCCTCTGCACACAGCAATGCAGAATCTCACTTAGCAGGTTACTGGATTACACACACACACACACATACACACACACACACACATAAAATCTCTATTGATGTTTCCTGACCCTCAGCCTACAAGTTTGTGCTGCGAGCGAGACTATATTTCATTCCTGCACCTCCCACCACACACACTCCTCCGTTTACAAGCCTGCGGTACGTCCTAATGAGCTCATCCGCCCCCAAAATATTAACAAATACACCATTAAACACTGTTACATGTGGGAGTGAGTTTCTGTCTATTTCTTGTACTCATTAGACACATAAACCCTTAAGTTTGTAGTTTATTCATATGTATATCCAGGTTAGCCGGATTTTCACATTTTGATTAGTTTAGATTTTTCACATTCGTCCATTGTTAAAAGTGCTATACAGGTTAACCACTATTATCACCATTATACCATTATTATTATTATTACCACCACTATTAATACCATTACTGCCACCGCCACCACCATAACCACTCCTACCATCGCCACCACTACTAATACTACTAGCACCACCACTACTACCACCAACACCATCACCACCACTACTAATACTACTAGCACCACCACTACTACCACCAACACCATCACCACCACTACTAATACTACTAGCACCACCACTACTACCACCAACACCATCACCACCACTACTACCACCATCACCAACATTACTATTACCACCACTAGCACAATCACCACCACCACTACCATCACCAGCACAATCACTACCACCATTACTGCTACCACCATCACCAACATTACTACTACTACCACTAACACCACCACCAACATTATTACCACCACTAGCACCATCACTATTACTACCGCCATCACCACCACTACTACTACTTCCACTACCATCACATTACTACCACCACCACCACCTCCACTATTACTACCACCATCACCATTACTACCACCACCACCACCACCATCACTACTACCATCACCAGCACCACCACTACCACCACCAACATTACTACTACTACCACTAACACCATCACCACCACTACTACTACTACCAACACCATTACTACCATCACCATTACTACCACCACTATTACTACTACCACTAATACTACCATCCACTACTCCCACTACCACCACTACTAATATTAATAATTCCAATGTGCAAAATGTTTACATTAAAGTCTAAAATGTGTAATGAAGATCATCATTTTTAGTACATGTTTCTGAACATTTACAGTTTTTGCTGTTAGGGTTACCTGACTTGATTTACAGTTAGGGACTACTGAATCATGCAGTCAGGTACTGTAATGCAGTCAGCGGAGTCTGGCACAAAAGCAAAAATTGTATTCGTTTTTTTTTTTTTTTTTTTAATGTAGAACGCAAGCTTGAGAGCTAAAGACGTTTACTTTAATTTCCTGTAATGATCTCCGTTGATCTGGGTGTGTGTGTTTTATTATATTTAATAATAAAACATAAAATTTCATTATTAATATAATATTAATATACAAGATTTAATAATAAATAAAATAATGAGAGAGATTCAAGTCAACTGTCCTTGACAATCCAAGACACGAGTGTGGACATTACGCATGAAAAGGGTTTTTTAAAATAAATTAATAAATAAATTAATAAAATAAAAAGTCAGGAGCACTAAAACTTAAAAAAAAAAAAAAAAAAAAAAAAAAAAAAAATTAAAGCAACATTTATCAGGCTGAAAAGCCATTTTTGTAATTAGGAATTTAGGCTTCTGGTAGCGGTTTAATTCCTTTTATCGGGATTCATTTGAGTGGAATTTATCTGTAAAAATTATTTGCATATATTGGAAGATATTTGGGGGGGGGTCTAAAGTGGAACTGGTATTTCACAAGTAAAGATATTCACTGATGACTGCATGAGAGTAAAAACATTAAAATTACGTGTCTTTTGGTTTGTTTGGTTTTTTTTGTTTTTTTTTAAAGGAGAGTTGAATACTAAAATGTTATGAAACCAAGATTTTTGTCGACCAAATGCATCTTCACAAGTTTTCTGTAAGCTCAAGGTTTTTTGAGGTCTGGGTGAGTCACAGTGACTCATTACTCACAAAGGGATCCTTAAATGAAGCAAAAAAATGAAGTGACAAAACAAATGAAGTGACTCATGGTAATATTGCAGATAATTTAAAATAAAAAAAATTGTCCCTTTCTGGCCCACGTTTGTATACATCTCATGATTTTCCCCATACAGCAGGAACCCTGTATAGAATCGAGATCCTCCAGCCCTTTTCCTGCCCTGCTGATGAATGAAGCAGCCGTTAATTAAGCGTGATCAGACCAGGAGCTCATGGTACGATTTACTGACTCCTGTTTTTTTTTTTATTTTATTTTTTTTATCCCCAAAGCGTTTCTTCCCTTCCTAAGTCAGATTCATTACACGGTTTAGTACTCCCAGCACCAAGACAGCACGTCTCCATCTCCCTCCAACGTTCTCCAGCTCACCCTAATCCTGTTTTTCTCTTTAGCTAATGGGGTTTCATCTTCTCCTCTCCATCTCCGTGTGCTGATTAGCCAACCGAGCACTCCAGAACAGCCTTCGTCATCGACTCAACGTCATATCAAGAATCAATTGCTTACGCCGCAGTTGTCTTGATTACGCCATCCAAACAATCCCAGAAATCCCACTTATCCCCAAACAAACCCAAGAACGGTATTTTTGTTACCTTGCATAAGGCTCGTGGTGCGTTTTTACAACACACACAAAGAAAAAATTTGTAGAAATCCAGTAGATTTGGATCTCTAGAACCAACCAGAGAAACCGACACTGAATCGAGAAACTCAAAGTCCTCCAGAAGTCCTTTGAGAGGCGTGATTTTATTCCGTACATCGATGTATTTCCTTTAGAAACAGGAAGACTAATGGTCTGTTGAAACGCCTGACTGATGGCGTTCAAAATAAGCCACACCCCCCTGCCCAGCATAAACAAACTTGACAGAGAACTAGCCAAGCGTGGTTGGAGCGTCAGCGGCGACAGGTGGTGATAAAATCATTCCTTAGTTTCTTACTGCTGGACAAACATCGATGCCTTATAAAGACGGAAATAGTAGCAACAATCCGGCTCCGATGAGCTCCAAGTCGGCTAAACAATCCACACGCTAGTGCAGGGACTCTCACAAACTGCGCCCTCTTCTAAATGAATCAACCAGTGTCCAACCAAGTGATGGCTTAGCACTGCCATGATCAGCACTTGCCTTACGCTTGCCATTAGCCATGATGAAGGGGTTAATTTTCTCACAAAAGACACAAAACACCGAGAAATGTAACTAGAGCACAAGCGAACGCGTGTTACCACTAACGAGCGCGTTACCAAACTGCCGCTCTGGGATGGCGTGTGGTGCTGCCCGGCGTGGGTCACGGCAAAAGGTATTTCGCAGAAGGCGCGCAATTCAAAATTTGGGCTTGTATAAGTATTGTGAAGATGATTTTAACTTACGCCGCAGTCTGTTCTTATGTCTGAACATTCGTACGTCGGATGCTCGGAAGTAGGGTAGTGTCTGCATATCAAATTTTTTTTTGCGGATTTCCACGGTATTTCGCGGCGTCCACAAAACATCGAGCGAATTGTTTTGATGAATTTTTCAAGGGCGGAATTCGTCACACAGCTGATTCTCGATGTCAGTACAGTACCATCTGTTGTTCAGGACAACCGTAGTGGTTCTGAAATCCAATCTGTAGCAAGTGGGTGTTAATTACAGTATTATACAGAATAGAAAAACGCCTAGGATAGGCTAGTGTACTACACACATACCGGACCTAAAATATAAGTACAGTGGAACCTTGGATTGCGAGCATAATTCGTTCCGGAGACGTGCATGTAATCCAAAGCACTCCTATGTCAAAGCGGGTTTCCCCATAAGAAATAATGGAAACCCAGATAATTCATTTCACAACCCACAAAACTTTATATAAAAATGATTAATACAAAATATAAAGTAAACATGAACACCACAAAATAAGCTGCAGTTTCCCTTTAAAAAGACTCGTGGCCGGTGTGAGGGAGACCAGAGAGGAGGAGAGCGGGGAGAGGAGGAGGATTATTGTGTAGGATGACTTTCACTACAACTCACA
>JAQLOM010000032.1:26940881-26953508 GCA_030068315.1 Chrysichthys thysi
CACACACACACACACACACACACACACACACACACACACACACACACACACACACACACACACACACACAGTGACTTGCCTGTTTTTTGGCTTCCCACGAACACGTACAATAACTGACTGTCTGTTTGTGTAACTAGTTTCTGTGTGGCTGTCTAACTGTCTGTCTGTCTGTCTGTCTGTCTGTCTGTCTACGTGTCTGTGTGGCTGTTTAACTGTCTGTCTGTCTCTCTGGCAGTCTTTATGTGTGTCTACCTGTCTGTCTGTCTGTCTGTCTGGCAGTCTTTATGGGTGTCTAACTGTCTGTCTGTCTACATGTCTGTCTGGCTGTCTAACTCTGTCTGTCTCTCTGGCAGTCTTTGTGTACGTCTAACTGTCTGTCTGTCTAACTACGTGTCTGTGCAGCTGTTTAATTCTCTGTCTGTCTGTCTCTCTGGCAGTCTTTTTGTACGTCTAACTGTCTGTCTGTCTAACTACGTGTCTGTGCAGCTGTTAAACTGTCTGTCTGTCTCTCTGGCAGTCTTTGTGTGCATCTGACTGTCTGTCTGTGTATGTGTCTGTCTGTCTGTCTGTCTACCTGTCTGTCAGCATTTTCTGTTTATCTCTGCCTTTCTGTCTGTCTGTTTATCTGTCTAACCCTCCGCTCATCTGTCTCCAGCTTTTCCTTATGACTTCACCGAGTAGCTTTTATTTTCCCGTCAGGTTTGCCAAAAATGTTGGCCATACGGAATTACCACGGCGATCCCGTCCCGCAGCATGGCCCCGCCCTGAACATCCAGCAGGGTGACATCATCGAGCTGATCCGCGCAGACCTGCACAGCTCCTGGTGGCAGGTACGGACGTGAGAGTATCCAGGTTTAACATTTCAGCTGAAAGAAATGTTCAAATGATCAACATTGAGCAATCAAGACAGCCAGTTTTGTTTTATGTCTCAAACCCGGCCTTGAGCTCGCCGCTCGCTCATGTCTACTCACCCTGTTGGAATGAAACAGGCCGCAGATAGCGAGGGAAGCATGTTTAGCACGTCGACACACTTTTTTAGGCTTTTTTTAGGAGGTAAAGAAGACCTCCGTAAACAATAAAGCAAAAGAAAAGCTCTTACGAGGCGTCTAACGAACAACGATGGCCCCAGATCGGTTTTCTTCGACGGCGATGTGCATTCGATTGGCTGGATGTCTTTGAAATGATAACTAAATGAATAAATAAATTAAATAAATGCATAAATGAGAACTTAAGTCATTGGCATAGCAGCTGGGCGAAAACATCTCATGGCACTTGAGTAAAAAGTTTGGTGGGGGCGGGGGGGGGGGGGTTTCGAGCGGAAATGAATTTGATTAAGAGTATAAGGATATCATTTCAGAAACACTTGAAAAATGTGCAAATACGCACTCGTAATTAAGCGCCGGAAAAACAAAAGGACGAGTACTTTCCATTCGTGGAAACGAGTCTGAGATGCATAACCTAGCAGGAGCGCGGCACAATAAATTCAGGGGATAATAAATACAGTACATAAAACAGTGCCTGCTAAACAAACATGACAAAAGAACAGTGCTAAACCCTGAACCACGCATTATCATGCAATTAGTGTTGGGGAAACAAAATATGTAGAAAAGTTCCGATTGAAGATTGGGAGTAAAAATGTGCCTCGGAGAAGCCCGATAACATTGAGGGTCGAAAAACGTTTGCTCTTCCCAATCAATTCTGCCTATTTGAAGCAAATAACATCGGAGTCGTGCTATTTTTGGTAAATCACACGCGTCAAATCAAATCAGAAACCGTAACGGAACGCTGAACCTCGCTAGGCGAGTTCAGGAGCTGTCCCGGGAATGCAAAAAAAACAAACAAAGATAATGCATCAAGGTACGTTTGGCTTTATAACTCCATCTCTGAGTCCTATTTGTAGTCATCCCTTCACTTCTCAGTTTCATCAACTCCACTCAACTTGTCTTTATCCAAAAGAGACGCATTTGGGGAAAATAATTATATTAGGTTGTGGATTTTGGACACTTGCACCGTCCACCCTGGCGTCATTGCTTAAACTGTGGATTGTGTGCAGGTTGCATGCTAATGGCTGAAATAATAATGAGGGAGGTTTTATCAGTGTGTGTGTATGTGTGTGTATGTGTGTGTGTGTGTGTGTGAGTGAGACAGACTGTGAAACGTCGTCAGATGCCGCCCTCTGTCAACACACAGTGCTGTTGATGCAAGCTGTTTGTCTCTCTGGCTCTCACAGATAGTACATACGCCAGCATACCGCCTACCGAGTGCATGCACACACACACACACACACACGCGCGCGCGCACACACAGAGAAACAAATACCTAAGTGTTTTTATCACGTCGTCATACCGAAGGACACAGAAGCGAGGAATGACGGTGCGCATAAACACACACACCTTGACACGCGTTGATTATAGAGT
This sequence comes from Chrysichthys thysi, assembly GCA_030068315.1. Lineage (NCBI taxonomy): Eukaryota > Metazoa > Chordata > Actinopteri > Siluriformes > Claroteidae > Chrysichthys > Chrysichthys thysi. The sequence continues at coordinate 26,943,299 of JAQLOM010000032.1, forward strand.
TTAATGCCTGGCAAAACATTTAAAACAATGCCGTGCTTCTGGCGCTCGCGTGGCACAGCGATGTGGGCGGACGAATCAAACACCTGCCCAGATCGCTTCCTTTCACGAAAACCCTCGGACAAGCAGGTTCAGGCAGGATTAAATTCATCGGAAAGCCAAAGTGCAGGTGGCTCCACGCTAATCCGTGTGATTGTTCCTTTCTAATTCAGGCGAAAAACCTTCCCGAGTAGTATCGCATGCTGCGCCGTCACAAAAGGCAGCGTAAACGGGAGATAAGTTACACGGGATTGGAAAATGGATAATAAACACTAGACAAGCCCAACCAGACCACTTAAACAGCAGCACTCAGGACCTTTTCATCCATATTTGTTGTCCATAAATCAGCGCTCGCTTTAAAAAGAACTTGTTTCACAGGTTCTGCAGTCGGGCAGCACAATGGTAAACATTCGAGACATGCGTAACAGCGCAACAAGCGCTGCCAGGCAGAGCTAGAGACATTCCTACGGTGCCACAGGACAGTTTAGCTTTCTTCACTCACACTGACAGCCACGTGGGGTTCACCATCTTGTACGTCCTTGTTCTACATCTACTGCGAACACCTAACGAGATCTCCAGCCTCCGGGTTAACTGTATGTTTTCTTTGCGCTGTGTTCTTGCCCCAAGAGGAATCTTGATATTTGGCAGGTTTTGTGTCCCCCATTTATACACATGGTGTGCAAAGCAGTGGCAGCAAGCCAAGTATGTCTCCCTGGGACTTTGACCATCTTGTCCAAATCGTCTCGCTATTTAGGCATGGCCAGTGTTGGGCAGCAAACTCAGTCCTTATCTAATAAACTGAAAATGATGTGTCGTTTTTAGTTCAGCACACACCGTCCTCCGGGCACTAGCAGTTCTGGGGGACTTTGTAGCTTTAACAAGCCTGGTTCACTCAAAGAAGGTACCTTAAGGGATACATTTATGGACCCATTAAGAGTACATAATTGGACATAAAAAAAAAACTAGTCTGTACTTTAAATCAACTTTAAAAGTACATTAACCTTTTTAAACCGACGGTTGCATGCTATTGGTAGAGGATATCTTCTTGAGTGTAACCCTTCCTCTCCGGGGAGAGGCAATGGTACAGTGTTGTACGTTTTTTTTCCGAAAGTATGCTAGTAATATACACTCCCTGCTTCTGCTAATCATAATAAACATCATCCCTGGTCATCCTGGTTGCACAAATTGATAAGACCAGAAGTCCTGGAGGTCCTGGGAAAATATTACTACGATTAATCGTAGTAGCCTGGTGACCCTTGTAGCCCATAATAGTGATGGCAATTCTTGGAATCCCAGGCGAATGTGGCATCCTATAATTTCTTACCAAAAAAAAAAAAATCTGTAATTCACCCCTAATAGCCTGTGTAACCCAACTACAGGGAGTCCTCCATTTACGGCGGAGTTCCGTTCCTGCGGCTCGACGTAAACGCGATTTTCTCCGTCAGTCAGAACTCACACACTGTACAACACTGTGTAATGTTAAACCAGCCCAATACAGCACCTCATACCGCACCATCTAGAGAACGAAAAGAAAAAAGAAAAACAATCGTTTGTGCTCAGGGGTTTGAATGAACTCTGTCAGGTTTGGTCGAGAGGTCGACCCTGAGCGCCGCATTCGTTTAAATATCAAAGGGGAATGTAAACAAAGCCTCTTTCTAAGACTTTTTAATAAATTTATGGGACATGGCGACCGACGTAACCACGAAATGCCGTAGGTCGATGACGCCGTAAACCGAGGACTCCCTGTATTCTAATACTAATATATTGCTAGTTCTGCTATTTATGCTATCCTGTTTGCTGATTAAATGTGATAACTCTGACAGCCCAGATAGTTCTCTGGTAAGTGTGATACCATTGGCACGTCCTTGTAAGCTTTTGGTAACTTTTGTAGCTTTGGTTTACTTGATGCCATTCCCAAGTCCTGGTAATCCTGGTAACCTTTGGTAACTCTTATAGCTTTGGTTAACGTAATACCATTGGCACGTCCTTGTAAACCTTTGGTAACTCTTATAGCTTTGGTTAACGTAATTCCATTGGCACGTCCTTGTAAACCTTTGGTAACTCTTATAGCTTTGGTTAACGTGATGCCATTGGCACGTCCTTGTAAACCTTTGGTAACTCTTATAGCTTTGGTTAACTTGATACCTTTGGTAACTCTTGTGGCTTTGGTTAACTTGGCAAGTTCTGATAAGCTTTGGTATCCTTTGTAGATCTGGTGCACTTGATCACTGGCGAGTCATGATAAAATTTGAAAACCATGATAACACCAAAGACCCTGATAGCTTTATGCACCAGCCCTGGTTGTCCTGGTAACACTAGTAAATGTGTAATCACTGTTGTAAACTTGACAACAGTGGAAGCCCAGGTATTCCCAGTATCAGACACATGATAAGATATGCAAGTATTCCCTGCATAAGTAGGCTGCTGATAGGCATGGCAATCCTGGTAACCATTAACCATGGTTATCATCCAGGGTATCCTTGATAACTCCTTCAAACATGGCGATTCTTCATTGATAACATGGTAAGCCATGATTTTGATTTGATAAGCCTGGTAATGCTGGTATTCTTGATAAACCTTATAAACCTAGAAGGCCGCGTCTTCGGTTAACAGATATTTCTGCTCAGGTTTCTAACCCCGGAAGCTCGGACATGCGTGGTATTCCTGGTAGCACGCTTATTCCTTGTATCCCTGATAACGATGGAGTCCTGATAACTTGGTAGCATAGTATCCACGGTGTCCCTGAGATTTCTGTTAGCCTGGATAACCCTGATGACCCTGGAAACCCAATTCTCCCCTCGGTTGAGGCAGAGAAATGTGATCGGTAGCTTTAACCTAATTTTGCCCCCTTGCACTGTGAGGGCTAACAGTTTTAACCTCATTCACATGCTTATCTCAGCTGTAGAGCCAGCAGAAGAGCCCCCTTGGAGAAGAGAGATAAAACATCAGTATGATTAATGTATCATGGCCACTTAAGCATGGCTTAACAAATCGAGTTAGTGTGAATAAGAGGGCTGTCTGGACCACCACAGGCTTTCAGGCTCTCCCAGAAGGACCATCTGAATAAAGATTCAAGGCCCTGCATTACCGGATGACATCGGCCATATCAGCGTTAGCATCGATGTTAACTGTATTCAATTGACTTTATAGATCTTTCTGGAAACAACACATTTTGAAGCAATTCATGAGCCCGTTTTCTCATTTATTTGGTTTGTAAGGTATACGAGTCGATCCGACTTTCTGGAAAGTCGCCCAGTTTGACGGGTCTATCCGTGTCTTATCTTCAGGACTATGTCCTTTTGTCCCTTTCTGTTCTGAACTTTTTCAACATGTTCTTCACCTGCCAAAATCTCAGTTCCGGCAGGAAGCACTTTATACTTTTTGTTGGGTTGACGGGCTGGTACAGCCTCGTTCACGTAATGCTAGATGGATCCTGGTCGTTATTATTTCCAAATATCGAACGAAATAATTGGAATCATGCAGGAAAAAGACTGCCCGAACACTTATTAGTCTCTTCTCACGACAATTTAATGGCTTCATCACCTTATAAAAGAGTTCTTCACTGAAGGAAGGTTGTACCTTATTTGTTTCCTTGCTCTAAATAAATAGCGCTGTGTGCAAACGGTTGCTGAATTATTGAAAACAAGTCACTCGCCTGAACCTAATGTAATTATATTGATCTCATGGTTGCAGGGCAAAGTCTTGGCGACGAGAGAGGTTGGATTCTTTCCAAGCGACGCTGTGAAGCCGTGCCCGTGTGTGAGTGCGAGCTCTTAATTGTTTTAGTCAGTAAGCCTTTAACGCTGCCAGGAGTTTACAGACAGCACACGAACCTAGATACAAACCAAAACACGTCCCGTCAACATGTGTATTTTAATCTCCGTGCACGTTATTATATTATATCCATCTCTCTCTTTTTTATTCCAGGCAAAACCTATTGATTACTCTGCTCAGCCCTGGTGAGTCTGACCTTAGACCCACCCTGCCATGTTTGGGTTTTTTGTTCGTTTTCTGTATGTCCCGGCCATGACCTTTGACCCCTGTGCGACTCTGGGCAGGTTTGCCGGTGGCATGCTGCGAGTGCAGGCAGAGGCGACGCTTCTGAACAGGCGGAACAGCACGTACCTGGTGAGGCATCGAGGGCACGACAGTAACGAGTACGCCATCAGCATCAAGTGAGTCAACATGATTTGCACTTCTGCTGCGTGTGTGTGTGTGTGTGTGTGTGAGCAGAGTAACAACAACAATGCAGAGCGAGACTGCGAGGGAGTTTTATTAACAAAACGTACAGTACGCATAAGGCTTCCTTGAATAAGTCGAATTTCCAGGACTTTTCTGTCATATGATGTTTGCATAAAGGTGTGTGTGTGTGTGTGTGTGTGTGTGTGTGAGAGAGAAGTTCTTCCGTTCCTTGTAGCTCTGGCACTGTAAGGCTGTTGGAGCTAACGAGTCATGGATGCGTAGAGCCTCCAGTTCAGCATCATGTTAACGTCAGGGCTGAAAACTTGCCGAGTTTAACATTTCAGTGCTGCTGATGTTCTATTTGCATCATTCAAATAGTCAGCAAGCAAAACTATACCCAGCTTTTCAGCTCAGTCTCAACAACATTTCATGTTTTCACTTTCGCTTCCTGTGCACTGCAGGGATCAGAACTGTACATGTCCTCAGCGTCCGGGTGAAATATGTAACGCTGCGTGTAAATTGTACAGGGTGGGGCATAAAGATCTCCCACGTTTGGAGTGGGCATCGTGCGGGCTGTGGTGGCGGTAGAGAGGCGGGACAGGCTCCGTCCTTTTCCTTTTCTTCTTTTCAATTATTCGAACAATTTCACTATTTTTTCAGGACCTGTTATGAATTGGCTCTGTTGTTCAAGCGCATTATGAAAGCGCATTATGATTGTATACTCACATATACAAGAAAACAAGACACTAAAACACACTTAATAAACTTTTAAATAAACACTTCCTAAAATGCTGAAAGGTTTATAATGTTCACTAGTAAGGTTTTTTTTGATTATTTAAAAAAATAGATATTAAAAATGAAAAAAAAAACAAAAAACCAACAACTTAAATACGATGCAGTGCAGTAGGGCAGCTTTGATTGGCTGTCCATGGGGTACAAATGTCCCTCTGCTCGTTCTGCAGCCTGGACGGCGGACTCTGCGTCCTGAGGGGAGACACTACAGCATTAGCTGTAATCATAAACAGTTAAAAAGCACGTTATGTGTTTTTCCTTAAATCCAAATCCGCAGCGTGATTTTTGTGTTGTATTCTTTTGACTTCTTAAATTGACTTTGACTTCTTAAATTTTTTGACTTCTTAAATTGACTTTGAATTTGACTTCTTAAATTCTTTTCCTTGTTCAAGCACTGATTCTTCAGAATTTCTCTCTCGCCTCGTGAATTATTATTATTATTATTATTATTTATTTTTTTTCCCTGTCTAGCACCTGACGTGAAATGCCATTCGTACGTTTCAGGTTTAACAACGATGTGAAACACATCAAGATCTTAGCCAGAGACGGCTACTTCCAGATCGCGGAGAACAGGAGGTTCAAGAGCATCATGGTGAGAGGAGACACTCTGCAAACAATCTTAATCACACAATGCTCATTTTCGACCCGTCCTCCAGGGCTCTTTACTCTTCAGGAGATCAGGCGTTGGTCTTTAAGAGAAAACACTCGCTCATCTGTCGCTTAATCCTGTTCAGGGTCGCAGGGGGGAAGCTGGAGCCAATCCCAGCAGGCTTTGGGTGAGAGAGAGGCGGGGTTACACCCTGGGCAGGTCACCAATCCAGCACAGGGCGACACACAGTCAACCATTCACACTCACATTCACACCTACGGCCAATTTAGAGTCGCCGATCAGCCTAATCCCCTCAGTACATGTCTTTGGACTGTGGGAGGAAACCGGAGTACCCGGAGGAAACCCACACGGACACGGGGAGAACATGCAAACTCCCCACAGAAAGAAAGACGCCCAGGTCGACCCCGGGGATCGAACCCAGGGCCTCCTTGTAGTGAGGCGACAGCGCTAACCACTACACTACACCACCGTGCCGCCATGTGTCGCCGCTAGCCATCGGTGGTGGACTGTACGGCTGAATAACGCATAAATAAACGCATGTAATCGGGGATCGTGGTGAATTTTTGTCTGAAGAGATTTTCTGGAAGGAGTCTCCAGTGTCAGTGCTTTTTTTTTTGTTTTTTTTGGTGGTTTCTTAGTAACATGACAAGCTGCTCGCTCCGCAGACGGTCCGTGCCATCCTTCCCCAATATCAGCACACCACGAAGTGTTTTATTCTTCCTAACACAAGCCTGTGCACAATTACCAACAAGTGATTAGCGCCCCCTAGTGCCACACGCGCATGTGTTTTTAACTGTCCATAAATATAAACATCCGTGCGATTTCCACTAAAGCCGACGAATGCATGACGTTTTAATAGCAGACACGGTGAGCAGGACTTTTTTTTTTTTTTTTTTTTTTTTGGAAAGCTGAACGTTACAATAAAAAAAAATGGATTCTTAAATAATGCTAGTCTGTTCAGGGAAGACTTTAAGTGGGAATATTGAATATTATATTAAGTTTTTCATTATACTGCCTGTATTATTGTACATTTTGTGCCGGAGTTATTGCCTCATCTGTTTCCCTCTTTAAGAGGCTTCAGAGAGGCGGCCTTTTAACGTGGTTATGTCATGCGCAGAGCGAGCCGCTTTTGTCATTTACTTCAGAAAGCACTTTTAGATTTGATTTCACGAATGCCATTTAAAGAGCATTATTAGATTGCGAACGAGGCCGTCTTATCGAATTTGCTCATTTTTGTTCTAAGTGCGTATTTATTTTTCCGAGCTGAAATTCTGAGCCCCGCTTCCCCCCCCCCCGAGTGCTGCTTTTATTTCAGCAGGAATCCAGGGCCGCGTCCTAAACCTCAACCGGCGCTCGCTTACTGAGAGATGCTAATGAGTGACGGTTCTTATGTTCCATTAAAAGAATACAGCTAGTCCTCAAGCTACGATGGAGATGCGTTCCGCCACGCCCATCGTAAGTCGGAAATATCGTACCACTGTGTTGAACCACTTAGCCTAGCTTAGGTATCTTTTCCTGTAGAAGACATGCTCATGAATTGCTTCAAAATTAGCTCTTGAAGCACACAAAAAACCCCGCGGTAATGCACTCTACAGGACACCGGTACACAAGGGAACTCCGTGAGAGAGAGTGAGGCATCGCGTAAGGCGAGTGATCTGAGCATCGTCTGCGTACTTCCGGGTGTCGTCCGATTGTCCGCGTACGTCATACGCTGTTACGCCGGGCTGCCAGCAGTACCTGAGAATTTTCAATATTTTCTAAATGTTTCACGATTTTTAAAGCATCGCAGTCGTCGTCGTAACTTCAGAAAATCGTAAGTCGGGCCATCGGAACTCGGGGAGCAGCTGTGTGTAAGAACATAATGAAAGAAAAAAGATATATATACATATATATATAAATAAACACAAATAGTGGACTCTGACTTATGGGCCCGGATGTAAATATATACGTGTGTGTGTGTGTGTGTGTGTGTGTGTGTGTGTGTGTGTGTAGGAGCTGATTGAGTACTATAAGCTCCACTCTCTAAAGGAGGGCTTCAGGACACTCGATACAACGCTGCAGTTTGCCTACAGAGAGCCAGAGAACGGAGGGAGCAGTGAGTACACTATACACACTTCCCCTTATGCACAAGCTGTCCTGTCCCCACCGCTGTAAGAGCGGTAAGGATCTCCATCACGAGTCGTTAGGAGCTGTATTCAGAGGCTTCTTCTCTCGCTCACGCCATTTCGATGAGAACTCCAGTGTCGACGCAGGGCAGGCGTCGGGGTAAAACGCTGGACTCAGAGTCCCAGAATGCAGTGCAGCTGGACGAGGCAGAGGCTTGGCTAGTTAGCGGTTACGAACTTTAAAGTTCTGGAAGGCGATTTGCTGGATGGAAGGACTAAAGTGATGTTGCATCGGCGCTCTCGTTAGGTAGAGGTGAAGTGAAGGGTAAATCCCAGTGCGCCGATGTCAGCAGGGCATTGTGGGTAATGTAGATGATGCTGCATGATCAAAGTGACAGTAGACCAATGGGGGAAAAGTTCACTCAGAATTCCATTAGAGAATTAATCTTAACAAATAAAGAGGGTTTAGCTGCATGTGGCACTGCTCTGGCTTTACTGCCTCGCATTTCAGTTCTGCTTCTCATCCGCTCTCTCTCTCTGTCTCTCTCTCTCTCTCTCTCTGTCTCTCTCTGTCTCTCTCTCTCTCTCTGTCTCTCTCTCTCTCTCTCTCTGTCTCTCTCTGTCTCTCTGTCTCTGTCTGTCTCTCTCTCTGTCTCTCTCTCTCTGTCTCTGTCTGTCTCTCTGTGTCTCTCTCTCTGTCTCTCTCTCTCTCTGTCTCTCTGTTTCTGTCTGTCTCTCTCTCTCTCTGTGTCTCTCTCTGTCTCTCTCTCTCTCTGTCTCTCTCTCACTGTTTCTCTCTCTCTTTTTCTCTGTCTCTCTCTCTATGTTTCTCTCTCTCTCTCTCTCTTTCGCTCTCTCTCTCTTTCGCTCTCTCTCTGTTTCTCTCTCTCTGTTTCTCTCTCTCTCTCTTTCGCTCTCTCTCTCTCTGTTTCTCTCTCTCTCTGTCTCTCTCTGTCTCTCTGTTTCTGTCTGTCTCTCTCTCTCTCTGTGTCTCTCTCTGTCTCTCTCTCTCTCTGTCTCTCTCTCACTGTTTCTCTCTCTCTTTTTCTCTGTCTCTCTCTGTTTCTCTCTCTCTCTCTCTTTCGCTCTCTCTCTCTGTTTCTCTCTCTCACTGTTTCTCTCTCTCTCTCTGTCTCTCTCTCTGTTTCTCTTGCTCTCTCTTCCTCGTTCTGTTTTTCTCTCCCTCCATCTCCCTGTTTCTCTCACTCTCTCTTCCTCCTTCTCTGCTTCTCTCTCTCCATCTCTGACTCTCTTTTGTTCTCTCTCTCTCTCTCTCTCTCTCTCTCTCTCTCTCTCTCTCTCAGCTCCATTGCTGTGCACTCTTTCTTTAGTTTCTCCTCCGGGCTGCAGCTTCGTGCCCCCCTCCTCTGCCCCCTTCTGGTCAGGTAGTGTTACTGCTTCATTTCTGCTTCCATCTGCTCCTTCGTCTGCACTCCTCCATCCTACTGTGTGTGTGTGTGTGTGTGTGTGTGTGTGTGTGTGTGTGTGTGTGTGTGCGTGTGCGTGCGTGTGCATGTGTGTGTGTGTGTCTGCCTCCGAGTGTGACGACAGCGGGCCTGTCTGGTCGTGTCTGGTGCTCTGAACACACAAACACACACGACAGCAGTATCCAAAACAACTGACATCGCCACACGCTCTCAGCATCCGAGGAGTTTTCTTTATTAGAAACTCTTAAAGTTCAGTGATGGAATGGTTTATTATTAAGGTTCAACTACCAGCTGATGTCCTCTTGGAGGATCCAGCATCCGACCAATCAGCTGCTTGGCTCTGAACCAGCTGACTCCATTGTGATTCACTGAATGCGCAGATTTACAGAAGTCTGGATGATTTTCTTCGTCCCTTTTTCCTGCGTTACGCTGATAACCACCAATCGTGTTCACGGCTCGTGTTCAGCCCCGCCCACAAAACTTACACAAGGCGAACCTCACAGGGAGGTGAAAACGACAGAACGGTGAAAGAGTGCCTCCTGAACGAGGTGTTTTACTGGTAAATTTTCCAGTAATGCAGCTCAGCCACCGCAGCGCCTCAGCTAGCATGGACACACGCACTCCTCCTCCCTGTTTTACAGGGCGCCATTACTTTCTCCTGACTGCAGGAATGAATTTTTAGAATAAATGAGGCACAAGGCATTCTAGTATTTGGGCAAACACACACACACACACACACCCACACACACTGACAGGACTGAAAGTGTGTGTTAAAGCAAGTGTGTGTCATTTTTCTCCCTTTCTTTCCTCCCTCTTGTGCGCGGTGAGAAATGGCTCGCAGTGTGAAATGCGATTAACCCGGAGAATAAAAGTGCCTCGCTCTCTCAACGCTTCTGAATCTGTAATCAAAACAGCCACAGCTCTGATTGGACTCGGCCCAGATTCACCAGAATCACTCGAGTGGAGTGGAAACACAGCGGCGAGCCATCACACACACACACACACACACACACACACACACACACACACACACACACACACACACACACACACACACA
>JAQLOM010000032.1:26990436-27000436 GCA_030068315.1 Chrysichthys thysi
TTAAACACATGTTTTGAGGCTGAAACACATTCATTGTATTTACATTCATTTCAATGGGAAACACTGATTCGGGTCACAAACAGAATATCGGAATGGATTCAGTCTGTGGGTCGAGGTCCCGCTGTACACAGGAATTAATAGTCACAGGAGAAAACTGGGCTGTTCTAATTATCACACTTAGCTGTATTGATGAAGCAATGTTGGATAATTGTGACAGATCCGGTTGATAACTGTGTGAGATCATGGTTTTAGCTCTGTTTGCACAGAATCGGTGTCAGAAATATCCTGTTTGTCTGAAATCTTTGTGTGCTACGCTTAACCCTGCTGTTATGTTCGTTTCTTAGGAACAGCAATGATGTTCCTGGGTCAGTTTGACCCGGGGCATGTTTAATTATCCAAAAGTGCAAGAAACCATTAATAACTATGTGTGTCTGTGTGTGTGCGTGTGTGTGTGTGTGTGTGTGTGTGTGTGTGTGTGTGTGTGTGTGTGTGTGTTTGTGCGTGTGTGTGTGCGTGTGTGTGTGCGTGTGTGTGTGTGATTACGGTTGGTTGGGGCTCGGGTGGTAAAAATTCGAACCATTTTCTTTTTAGATGTTGATTACACATATCATATTAAGCAAAGCAGAAGAACAGGAGGGTTAAACTGATGTGTGGAATTCAGTCATTTTTCAATTATTGCATCCTTAGTAATGACTTAATTCGACTTACTCACATAATTAATGCATTATAATGATGATATCTTTAGCAAAGTATTATATCATAATTTGTTATATTACTAAATCCACTATACATATCTATAGGATATAATGACGAATGACAAAATTTAAAAATAAATGAATGAATGAATGAATAAAGAGTTATAATAAGTTGCATATCCAAATTATATATAAGGAAGTGTTAACACAATTCAATAAAAACAGTAGATTATTTCAGTTATTTTTCTCCAAACAGCATGTCCTTATGTGTTTTGTTTCAGCAACGTGCCAAAAATCAGCATTTTGAACCAACTCATAAACGACACATCGTGCTTTTTATCACTTTACAGTTTAAAGAATGTAATTTCCACAAATCGGGTTACTTCCTGTTACACTGATTGCCTCATGGAACCTGAAGTTGATATTAACAAGACAATAAAACACAGTTTCCCATGTTACCGAGAACCCACAAAGCGTGAAAAACACCTCTGAAGACCTCCGTGTGGAGGAAACATTACTGACTGATACAGAGTGCTGACACTGGAGACTCCTTCCATACAGGTTACATAAGCTAGGTTACAGAAACCGTCACATTACACATTTGTCTTTCTGGCAGGATATTTTTTAAGGCTTAGATCACGTGAAGCATTTGTTATGCTAGTCCATGTACAAGTTGCTATAGAAACGATAATGTATCAGATTGAGTGCATCATTATATTTAATCAACACTTTTTGACCAATCAGAATCCAGAACACAACAAGGCAGTTGGATAAAGTGCTGTAAAACATTATTCCTGTGTTAATACTGTAAGTCTGGACTACTAATAATCCCCTCCCCACCAGCAGAGGGCAATATCTCTGGATCATTTCTTCGTTTCCTGTTTACTTCCTGGTTTGCCAGTGAACTTTATGATATAAGTTCTGCACAGGGCAATCTTGTGTTTGAGTACCCCATCCCTGTTCATGCTGTCATCCATGGAAGGCGATTTCATTGTCATGGAGTCCTGCGAAGTCGGCGTCCCTCCAGCCTCATCCACCCTTCATCTACCTCACCTGACCCTTTCCGGATGTCTATTGGATTATGGAACTGCCAGTCCGCTGCAAGGAAGGCTGAGGTCATCTCTGCATACGCCTCCCTGCAGTCCCTCCACATCCTTGCATTGACCGAGACCTGGATTTCAACGGACAACAGCACAACACCTGCTGCCCTCTCCAACTCCTTCTCCTTCTCTCACACCCCACGCCAGTCTGGGTGTCACGGTGGAGGTACAGGTCTGTTGATCCCTCCATCATGGAAATTCTCTCCTATTCCACTCTGTCATCTCTCTATCTCCTCCTTTGAATTTCACTCGGGATCTGTGGGACAGTCCAAGAGTGGTTCAAGTCCTATCTCTCTGGTCGTTCCTTTCTAGATTACTTGGTCTGGTACAGTGTCCTCACCATACCTACTCACCACTGGCATCCCCCAAGGTTCTGTCCTTGGTCCGCTTCTCTTCTCCCTCTGCACCAAATCTCTCGGCTTGTTAATCAATGCTCACGGTCGTTCCTAACACTGCTATGTTGATGACACTCGGGTGTTTCTCTCTTTTCCTCTGTCTGTCACGCAGGTTTCCTCTCGCATCTCTGCTTGCCTGCATGACATCCAGAGCTGGATGGACAATCACCATCTGAAGCTCAACGCCAGAGATTGGCTCTAGCTTCCCCCCGTGACCCTGAACAGGACTAAAAAGCAGAAGATGAGTGAATGAGTGAAGTGATTGTTTCATTGCTATATTTGTCTAATGCGTGCTTAATGACCTTGGGTTTTGGATTGCATTGCATATGGATCCTTGTTCTTCTTCCAAGTATGGTACTTTACAGCTCTGTTACATAATCTTTGCTGTCTAAATGAAAGCAATTCAAATAAATGATGTTTCCATTATAAGAGTTGCCTAAACGAACTTAAAAAAAGATGTTAATCATGCAACATGTTATAATTGTGAACGAAATACAGGTACAAACCTTGTGGAAATGGAACAGTTCAGTGCCTTTGAGTTAGTCAAACCCAGCAGAGAAAGTGGGCTTCTCTTACGTGCCATATTCAGAGAGATAAGCAGAGTTAAGTTACCGATAAGACCTTCAGGGTCGAGAAGTCCATTAGGCTCCAATTCGGACCCATCTGAGCTTCAAGGCTGTTGCATTATTTATTTGTTAATCATATCGGTTTATTCAGTCTCAGCGTGTGATTTAAGCAGAAATACGCCATATAACAGTTCTCCTGTTTGAGGAAAGGAGCCAAGAGGACAACTGAAGTGTCTCGGTCAGCTGTGCTGGATCTCCAGGTGTAGAAATGATCTAGCACACAGTCTGGTTTTAGGAAACGGTACGAGTTAAAAAATAAATAATTACATCTGTGATTTGACCCCTGACTCTTATAATATTATTATATTTCCTGAAATCAACACCGAGTCAAAAATATTCAGACAGCACCTGATATTTGGTTTAATGTTTAAAGGTTCACTTTGACCAGAACCTTCTGATAGCCGTCATCAAGCTTCTGGCAGAATTCTTTTCGAATATTTAACCACTCTTGTGAGCAGAGTTCAATTAAATGTGTGTGGTTCATTCACAGACCTGACTTTTAAGTCCACAGTCCACGTGTTGTTGACAGGGCCGAGGTCAGGACTTGTTTTAAGCTTAAAGTTAGCCTGCTTTATCCATTCCACATCCAGCTTTGATGTGTGTTTGGGCTCATTGTCCTGTAGAAACACTCAACTGTGTCCAAGTTTCAGCAGTCTAGCTGATAGTTTGAGGTTCTCCTGAAGAATTCTGAGGTTCTTCATTGTTCCACTCACTTTGTGCAGTGCAGCAGTTCCACTTGCAGCAAAACAGACCCAGATTGTGATGCTACCACCACCATGCTTCACGGCTGCTACAGTGTTCCTCTGTACCTCTGCTCATTGTGGCCAAACAACTCAATCTCGGTCTTATCTGACCATCAAACTTTCCTCCAGAAGGCTTTTTCTTTGTCCACGTGGTCAGCTGCAAACTTTGGTCTAACTCAAAGGTGTTGATTTTGGAGCAGGAGCTTCTTTCTTGGAAGCCAGCCTCTCAGTCCATGGTGATGTAAAGACTTCGTGAGTGTTGACAGTGTTCCAGTAACGTCCACTTCATGGCAGGCCTGTAACTTGATGGTTCCTGGGTTGTTCCTGACCATCAGAGCCAAGTTCCTCTCAGGTGAAGGGGACAGTTTTGGTCTTCTTCCAGACCTTGGCAAAGTTGCTCCATCTCCATGAACTTGTACTTATCAAACAAGTATTTTACTGTTTAGCAGTGTACTGCTTTAATTCTCTAATTGTTTACAGTACAATTCTGGAAAGTAATACAGCGATACTGTAAAGGAAATACAGTAAATTTATAGCAGTCTTTTTTTAAAAGTTGGTTTTACTGGTGGATCGACTTGAATGGCTATTTATCCAAACCTCAATATGTCCAAAACAAGTAGATCTATAAATAATGTCCCTGGGAGCTACCTAATGTGTTCTTTCAGTGGAATAATGGCTCCAATAGATAAAATAAATAAATGTTCATTCTCGGCGGTAAAATCATTCTTTGTACGCTACAATTAAATAATGCTCAGAAATCTGTTCGCAGGGGTTGTATGTAGTTTATTTTAGACTTAAAGGGGGTCACTGGTTGCCAAAAGTTTGAAAACTTCTTTCCAATAAATCTCATGTATCCCAGATTGCTTTGCAAGTCAAACAAAGTGACGACCGCAGACGCTGGAACGATTAAGCACACGGCTATAACGGAGCATCTTTACCTAATCATTTAATATTAGTCTACGCTGTAGATTTAGCCTTGTTAGCATTGCGGGCCTGGCTTTGAGCAGCCAAACCGGCGTTTCACACTTCACAAGGTTTTGATAAGCATATTCATAGCCTGGGATCACAATAAACACGGAAACAAAACAAACACAAACAAAGCGAGACAGTTTGTTAGCCATCTGTGCTCCCTTTTCAGCGGCGGCAGATGCCCAGCAGAGGCGTAACTGAAATCGCTCCTCTCATTAAAGGCCTGTGTGGAGATAATAGCCAGCGTTTTATCATTCCAGCAGAATAACAAGGCATAAATAAGGTTAAAAGCATAGGTTTCCCACTGCTCCTGATTATTTAAACACTTAAACGCGGCAGAATTGTTCAATAGGCATGACGAGTGGTCGGATAGCCCCAAGGTTGTAAACAAATTACGAGCGCAATGCTAAAAAAAAAAAAAAAAAACCAGGCAAAGAGATTCATCATTTTATTTATTTTTTATAGGGTTCATTATCTCTGAATGCTCGCTGTCCACTTGACTTGCTGTTAAAGGAAGAATTCGAATGTAAAATGAAAATAGTGTACACAGTGTTCCGTCACTGAGCTAACAAGCTCTTAAACTCGCTAAAGGCTCACAGGATTACCAACGATACACCATCAAGCAACAGTTTAGCCCCAGAATCGCTCACAGATATTTGATTTGAAATTTATTTAATGTGATTCAAGACGGGTGGCACGATGGTGCGGTGTGGTGGTTAGCCCTGTTGCCTCACAGCAAGAAGGTCTGGGTTCGATCCCTGGGGTTGACCTGGGTGCCTTTCTGCCTTCACCTTGCCGCCACGACCCTGAAAAGGATTAGCGGTAGAAGACAAATGGGTGAGTGATTCAAGATGGAGTTACGGCAGAGATTTGACTCGGCTAGTTATTGAGCTACGACATGGCAAGTGTGATGGTGCTGATGGCTTTGTTAGCTTGAAAGATGAAACTGATCTATTTGTACAGATGGACTAAAGCACTAAAGTACAGCTGGATCGGTTTCTGGAGAGCTTATGCTGTGTTTACCTCGGAATTCGGAGCTGGGAATGATGACACCTTGGAGTTGATTGAATTCCAATACAATAAGTTGGAAAACCAGGAAGTTGGGTTTGCTTCAGCCATTTAGTAATACAGTTCTAGCCAGGTTAGCTAGTGTTAGCAATACCAGCTGATAGCAACACATTTGCACATACAAACAATGTATTGTTTTACTGAGTTACTGAAACCTAAAAAGACAGAAGTGCCAATAAACAGTGCATTACTACAGCTTTCAGCTGACGATGGATGGAGCAGCCATGTTGGATTCTGAAGTCAGGGTCGGTCTGGGTCCTTCGGTTTTCCGACTTCCTGTTGACATTTCTGACTGGGAAACTGGAAATCCTGACTTCCCAGTACAAAAGGAACAAAAAGAAAGAGAAAAAAAAAATTTAATTTATTATTTATCAAGATTAAGATAGAAATCTTTCACAGTGGATGTTTTTTCTATGTTTTAGATTTGTCCAGAAATCAGGATGTTTCTTTATATTTAATATTTTTACTGAATGTCTCTGAATAGTCTTTATTGGAACGTGGAATGTTAAAAGTCTGTTAGCGATATTATTTATGATGGTACAGTAATCCCTGGGTGTATCACGGTTCACATTTTGCGTCCCCGGCTATTCGTGGATTTTTATTTCGAAAATATCTTATTTTTTGCAGATTTCCCCGGTATTGTAAAATATAAACGAATTAAAATGGAGTAAACTATGAATTATATATAAAATACAGTACAGTGTAGATCATATTTACACAAGAGACAAAGAATTCGTTGTGGGGATACTGAAAAACAAATATAGCGGGAGGAACGAGTCTGGCCAATCGGCATGCTCTATTCATTTAACCTTGGTTGTGATTGGCGGCTGGCTATGACGCATACGGTCGGGGAGAAGTAATCAGCATTCGCCAACATCCCAGTTCTTCGCCCGTAGCAGTACTTGCTATGAATGTGATGTTTCTACAAATTTGACACAGAATTCACCTCGCTGTATGCTCGTAAATGTTTTCTTTAAATATTTAATTGTTTAATTGTGTCTAGAAAGTGTTCAAAGACTATTAAAATAAAAGTATTTAGGGGTGGCGTCCGTGTATCACGGATTTTCGTCTTTTGAGGAAAGTTGTGGAACATGAAAGTGGGGGTTTACTGTGATAACGCCCCCTAGAGCTAATTCTCCATTAGCAAGCTCTGTTTTCAATATTTCATTAAATATATTCGCATGATAATGAAAGGTTTGCTGTCTGGTCATTTTGATTGATTTATTTTAAGCCCTTGGTCTCTAGTCACACCTTTTCTTTATTAGAAATGGAAAAATCAGTTTATGTAATTTCTTGTCGATGTTTTGCTTTTCTGAAATATTTGCGTGTATGTCAGTGTTTATTTATTTATTTTTAATCATGCTCTGACTGCAAACAGCTAATTAGACATTAATAAATATCGTGAATCTTTTAAAATCTTGCAAATTTGTCACTTTTTTCGTATTTTGACTTTTTCGAGGGTAAATAACGTCTTGTAGAAATAAAATAAAAGCATCGTTAAACTGCAGCACTTTTCTGCTGCCACTCGTATACTGTGATACATTTTGTGTCCCAAGTATCACGATATGATATTTTTGTCACATGGCCCCACCACTACTCCAGGACAGGGCGCTTTATTTCAGGAGCACAGCACAATCCATCAAAACCACGCAGTCTGTGTTGGTGTCCTCTGAACATCCAGAACATCTTAGAACCGATTACTGAAGTTTCTCCAGAAAAACAAACTTTGTTCTGATTTCAACTTTTAAAAAATTCACATCGATCGAGTGCGAGACTTGAATTTTTTCCCCCTGTCTGACACCATCGACCGTGTGACCCAGCGGGACAGCGGGGCCTGTTAATATTTAATTCCATCCTTCCCACAATGCACTGCGCTGGAACAAATCGGTTCTGCGCTGGAGATAAATAGTTATTGAAGATCCACGGTACGTTGTGCCAATTACACAATTTCTATGCATGTGTTAGCAGTGTAAATAATGACTTTTCTATAGTCGGCTTGTTAAGGCGTCGGAATAAAGGACACGGGGGACACGGCGGCACCTCGAAAAGGCCTTTTGAAACTTTTATTCACTTAAATTTTTTCAGTGTTTAAAGCAACGAGAAAACATTGAGAATGTCCTTTGGTGGGTATTTTTTTTTCTTTTTATCATTACACTTCAGCCTCATTTCATGTAAACCAAGATTCTTTGATGCTAGCACGCTGCCAGGTATTAACAAACCGCATAATAATAATAATAATAATAATAATAATAATAATAATAATAATACCGCATATTACCTATCTATATATAGAGCTCAAAGCAGCGATTTACGGGGGCCAAGCACCAGATCTGTGTTGCAATTATTTTTTTCTTTTTCATATTTAAAGCTGTGGATGTAGCAGATGGCCTCATCCGATTTGGGTGGGGGAAAAAGAAGCCACATTTAATGATTATTAGTGCTACAAAAACTGGAGTTTATGGATAGTTTGATGATATGAGGAGAGAAAACATCCCCATGATTAATTACTTGTGCAGGTATTCTGACTCGTGGCATACTTCCCACAATATTAACTGTAATCTGAGATGATTTTCAGGAGCAGGTTGCACCAACAGATATCAAGTCCGGTGGGTTAAGCTGGAAATATATATATATATATATAAACACAGAATTTATTCCTGATGCTTAAAATGAAGTGAAAAGTAAAATTCGCACAAAATTGTTTCGCATTGCACATACTGGACTTCTAGATTTGTGGCACAGACGTAGCGGATTTTGATATCTAAGGAAACCATAAGCACAAAAGTAACACCAGGAAAATTAAACACGAATCAGATTGGGCACAATTCTGCAGCATAATATGGAAAAAACATTCATGTAAAAAGCGTGATTAAATTAATATCTTTGGAAAACCTTTTACTGTCGGCTCAGAAACGTCTCCGGGTGTTTGCGGCGTACCGTGCATGCACAATGCCATTATGTAACTCATATTTATTGCACTTCACTTTATTGAAACCCTTCATACTTTGTCTTCATGTGTGCTCTGGCTATGCACGCTTACATTATATACTTTAGAATCTTTATGAATTTTTGGCTCCAAAAGTTACGCCTACCTTATTATAGTTATAGACCATGCACTTTCATCTACTTTTTGTGCGTGAGGATTATTACTTGTCACATAGTACGAGATGACCTGACTGTGCGATAACGTGTACGATTATACGCTGAAGATCCGCTAACGGTAAACCTGTGATGAAAGAAAAACAAAACATTCGCTTTTCTGTCTGCTAGCATGATTTGCTTGCGTTCCTCCGTCGCCAGTCGCGTAGCTGCTGTAGCCGTTCTGTAAGCGTGGCGTCACCCTATTGGGGCATTTTACACGAGTCTCAGAGCAGCGCTCACACGATTTTTGGATTTTAAGGTTACTGACTGACACCGTGTCGTCACTTTAGTAGTGAGGCTAAATCAAAGGCGTAAACTGTAAGTACAGCGGTACCTCAGTACTCGAACTAAGTCTGTTCCGAGTGCGGGTTTGAATGCTAAAAAATTCAAGTTCTTATTGGATTTTCCCTGTAGGAAATAATGGAAAACCAATTAATTCGTTCCCGGGCCCAAATATTACACCTAAATATGTTTTTTTTTAGCATTTAAACACAAAATGAACAGGATAAAACAATCAGAGTTTTTTCATCAAAACAGTAATTTGTAAAGTAAGAAAATAAATGTATTCGAACAACGTGTATCCGCGCGCCCACCCACCCGCTTTATTTACTCCCAGCAGCGGCGCTGCATGCCCATGCGTGCAAGGTGCGGGCATTTGTATTCTCTTCCGGTTCTGACCTTCTCGCTTTTTATTCAGTTCATGATTATAGTCTGTTCCTTCGTGGTGTTGTTCGGTTACCCTGCCTGTTCTTCGACTACAAGTTTAGCCGCCATCATATGTACTTCAGCCTGAAGCCTAAATAAAGCCTGAAATGGATTTTACGTCTGACTGCAGCCTGGATCGTGTCACCTCACCGCTCTGACGGGGTAAGTTACCTGATATTTTTGATAAAAACAGCACTATCACCAACAAACGATGCGATCACAGCGAATGCGAGGCTGAGACTGAAGTGTTACCCTTTGTTTCCGCTGAGAGACAGCTGAGCGCCGCGTGACTCATTTCCCCGCGCGTACAAGTTATCGTAGGTCGGCGTTCACGGTTCAACTTCTGAGATTCAGATCGAGTTCTAGGCCATTTTTTTTTCAATCTGGTTTGTTCGAATTTTAAGAAATTCGAGTTCTAGTGAGTTTGAGTACTGAGGTACCGCTGTATGCTATAATATGCATCCTGCGATCGCTGACGTCGACTCACAACCACAATGCGAGAGTGTTCAGATCAGGACAAACACCGGGCAACTTAAAGCCACGTCATTTCAGCTTATT
>JAQLOM010000032.1:27052206-27062206 GCA_030068315.1 Chrysichthys thysi
TAATTTTTCTCTTTAAATGATACATTTTCTCAGTTTAAACATTTGATATGTCATCTATGTTCTATTCTAAATAAAGTCTGGAATTTTGACACTTCCACATCATTGCATTCCGTTTTTATTTACAATAAAAACACAGTGGTACTTTGTCCCAACTTTTTTGGAATTGGGGTTGTATATATATACAGTACCGTGCAAAAGTCTTAGGCACCCTATTTTTTTTTTAGTACAAATTTTATCATAGGTATTTATTTTTCCGATTTCTGCATCACTGAGTCAGTATGAAAAACAAATTCTGATGTCCAGACGTTACTTAAAAAAAAAAAAAAAGAATTCTTTGTAAATGAAAAGTTTTGTATGTCAGTAAAGAACGCAACATATTACATAAGAGAGCACTTTTCAGAGAAAAAAAAAAAAGCAAAACCTCGTCATACCAAATATTGCCTTTGTTTAGTTTATTACCGTTTCCTGCATGTTGTAGTATTTTTCCTTTAAGTGGAAAGATTTAATTTCATTATTTTTGAAGTCATTTCAGTTCCTTGCATGTGCCTAAGACTTTTGCACAGTACTGTGTATGTATATATATATATATATATATATATACATATAGGGGTTTGGATATGGTTATTATCCCCTGTGGGTGCCGGCCTGCTCTTGTATTTTGAATCCGCCCTTTAATAATAAAGGACTCTGGACATGCATCCTCCTGCTCTTATGTTGCCTCATCTGTTTCAGAGACAAGTGTCAGCCACGCTCTACATATAATTAGAAAGTAATCTTCTTTATTTATCAGGCCAGGTGTCAAAACACTGAATTTCACACATTCAGGCTGTGGAATCACATGCTGTCAGTTTTAGCAGCTTGAAAACTCCTTGAGGCGCCAAATGCTTATAATTAGTCTTTTATGAGAGCGATGATATTTCGCTTTTCCCATATACACTAGGAACTACACTAGGCTGGTAGTGGTGCTAGTGGTGTATGGGACTGCAGCGACGCCCCTTGACTCTCCAGGACATGTGCTTTACTGGCAGGGGGAATCATTACACATTCCTCATACCCTGGACACAACCTGTTTTAACTCCTTCCATCTGGAACACAAAAAACTACCAGACACAGGAACAGTTTCTATCCTCGTGCCATCACCCGCATCAATAGCGTACGGGAAACAGCGTCTACGCCACCGCTACTTAAACTCCAGCCTGCCTTAACCCATTAGCTTCCGTGGTCCCCATTTGGGGATCATATATTGAATGGCATAAAAATAGATGGCATGTGCCATGATCCCCATTTGGGACTTTGACTAAAAATTGAAATTTCAGAAAAACTCACAGTCATATTTCTTGAAAGTAGATGTTTTTGTTACTATTTGGATGTAAATTAATAGAAATACATGAAAATTTTCAGAAAACAAAATTTGGCAGTTAATGGGTTAAATTTACTAATACTGTACTATACAAATACTCATAGATCCCAATTTCATACCCATATGCAATCCATTATACTGTTTGCAGTACTGCTAGCATGTCGTACGCTGCCCAACATTTTCTTAAACACTTATTCAGTGGAAACTCTAACGTAACAGCAGATGAGCGATGGCTAAATAACAATAAGTATAATATTAAATCGTGAGTATACTCTATTTAGCAGCTAGAATATTAAAGATATTGAAGATAGAAAAGCTTTCCCTATTTACGGTTTGGGTGGCATGGTGGCTAAGAGGTTAGCACTGTCACCTCACAGCGAGAAGGTTCTGGGTTCAAGCCCCGGGTTTGGCACGGGTGCCTTTCTGTGGGGAGTTTGCTTGTTCTCCCTGTGTCAGTGTGGGTTTCCTCTGGGTACTCCGGTTTCCTCCCACAGTCCAAAGGCATGCACGTTAGGTGGATTGGCTACCCTAAATTGTCTGTAGGTCAGTGTGTGCATGAACCTGAGTCCCGAGTTAGGGGAGGGTTGGGCATGGGTCTAGCGATCTCACCCTGTAGAATGCGCTTCACCACTGAAATGGCAACCGAGCCCAGCGGTCGACACCCTATGTGCCGTACGGCATGACGAGGCAGAGACGAAGACGATTTATGGTAACTTAATGAACATGTATAGACAAGGCTTTCAGAGGTTTTAGCTTTTTGACCGGTCTCGTGCATGGTGATAGTGCTGCTGGAGCATGCCATCAAAACTGCACAGTGTTCCAGCCACCATGGTGCTTTGGAATAATTCGAAATACTTCCATATTTCTGAAGACTTGGATATGAGAATACTTTTATACTTAATTAACTTCTTTTGCAACCGAGTCGGGCTGCAGCTTCCATGTCTTTTAAATCCTGTAGCCCTGACCAAAATACGACCTTAAATTAGTCTTCAAACCTGCATGTGTGGTGACTTGTATCAATACCATTTTTTGGGGTCCGTTCCTGATATTTGGTTTATATAGGGTCTGGGGCATAGGGCTTGTCTACATTCTGACCTGGGTGTAGAACTGGCCCTGATGTTTGGTTTATATTGGGTCAAGGTTTGGCCAAAATCACCAGGTTCAGGTTTTGAGACTGGGATTGTTTAAATTCTGATCTGGGTTTGAGTTTCATTTAATATGATTTTGTACCAAAGCACTGAGTTAATACGTGAAGTACATGTACAACATCATTAAAAGAGCACAGGTGTATCATAAACACCACGTATGTTTAGGAATGGTATTTATACAGACATATATTAGACACTTTTTAACTTTTCGATATGTTCTATACCAGATGTGCATTTCCCAAATAAAACATGAGTACCAGGCATTCACTGTTGGTAAATTTCCCAGAATGCATGCAGGGCATACTAAGGACACAGACCTGATTAAACCTGCCGGGTTCAATAACACAGGACTGGACACAATGACAAATTTAATAAGCAATGAGGCTTATACCGGGCTTTAATTCAACCAAGAAAGCCAGATTATATCCAATCCAGATGCTTATGACCTCAATCCTTTTTAATCGCCTTACTGTACTGCACCCAAGGTCATCACATACATGCTCTATTTATTTATGATTATTGATCATAACCACTTCAATAATGACAAAACATGATGTTGTGATGAGGAACTATACAGTGTAAAATATGCTGACATTTTTCCTAAGATATGTGTGTGCGGTCTACATGGGGAGATTTGTACACTGAGAGGGTTATCTTGCTAGAATCTACTTGCAGGGGTAAAAGAATCTGATTTCAATATTGTATTATAAAAACTAAAGGGAAAATGCATCTTTGGCTCAAAGTGAATTTGAAGAACTGTGCAGATCATCTCAGGGATTGGAGACACCATCTATACCACCCACGTAAATCATAAATACATACATTTGCTTTCAAGATACACATATTACATGATTATGATCATTTTAATTTAAGATATTTCAGTTTCGGTGTACATCACAGTCAGATGGTATAGTTGGTACATTTGCATCTCAGGGCCGGGGCCTCAGGGCCACCAGGATCAGTAAAATTTTGAATTAGTCATGCTGTACCTCTGGGCCAGTTTGCATCTCATAACCACCTTTGGACCTTAAAGGCAGTTGAGTAGTCTACTGCGTCAGGCAGTCTTGTACCATATACTGTGTTAGCGTTTGCAGGAGACGATGACAGAAACATTGACCAATCCATGAGCAGAGCGACTCTAACAGTTTTGGTGACTCTAATAAGGCAGTGTAACAGGTGTAGATCTTGTATAGAAAGAAAGGAAGTTCTGATGATGTCCTGATGTTCCTGTGGAGGGACTTCTGGTGTAGGTCCCATACCAGACTTAGAAGCTGTTCTCTATAGTGCCTCTGTAGAAAGTTGTAAGGACACCACAGAGAGGTTTATTTGTTTGTAGTCCATGTCAGGTTATCCTTGATATGTACCCCCGGAACTTCTCACTGATCCACAGTTTGCCATGAATTATAAGTGGATTATGTGCCATGCGCTTCCTCCTGAAGGCAACCTAGGTTTTGGGTTGCCTAGGGTTAGGGTTACCCTAAACCTGATCTCCTTTGTTTTGTTGACCTTCATAATATAACTGTTCCTATTCCCCAAATGGGCCAGGGTCAGGTGATATGCTGCTGATACGGTATCATCAGTGGAGCAATTAGGGAGGTATGCAAACTGAAACGGGGCCAATGTTGCAGGGAGTCTGGATGTTATGTAGTACTTGACTAGGCTTTGAAAGTACTTCGTGATGATGGGAGTGAATGCCATAGGGTAGTAGTCATTGAGTGCTGATGCTGGTGACTTCTTTGGCAGTGGTATGACTGTATCATGGGGGTACAATGGCTTAGCTTAGGGAGATGTTATAGATTTCTGAACATATATTTGGTCAGCACATTCCCTGAGTATGTTGTCAGGACCTAGAACTTACCATGGCTTGACCCTTTGCAGGGTTCTCCAAACATCAGAGACTTCATCAGCCAGAATTGGAGAGGCTTTAATTGTTGTTCTTTTCATCAAACCAGCTGAATTCGGCGTTAAATGTATTGAAGACATGAATGATGTCATCACAGGGTGGTGGATGGGGCCTGTAGTCTGTGATGGATGGGATGCCTTGCCAGAAGCACCTGGGGTCTTTTCAGTCACTGAAGTGACTCTGGATTTTCTGTCCATAAGCCTACTTTACTGCTCTCATGCCCTGGTTCAAGTTGACTCTAGAAGTTCTAAGACTGTCTTCATCGCCAGACTTGAAGGTAGCTTTACATGTTCTCAGAAGTGTGCACATCTCTGGTGAGCCGGAGTTTCTTGCTATCAGACGTGGTGATATTCTCGATAACATATACATCTTCCACACACTTGGATATGAAACCTAACACAGACTCTGTATACTCCCCCAGATTGCGGTGACGGTTCACAGTGGCAGCCTCTCGAAACGCATTCCATTCTGTGCATTCAAAACTGTCCTTGGGGGCTGAGACTGCTCCCTCTGGCCATGTCCTCATCTGCTTTACAGATGACTTACTAGTTAGTAGTGGCCTGTCTGCTGGAATTAGCATAACACACAGAGATAGAGAGAGAGTTTGAATTTCCAAGGTGGGGTTCGGGGCTGCCCTAAATCCTTGTTTAATGTTTGGACAAACCCGGTCTAGTGTGTTTTCTCCCCTGGATGCAAAGTCCACATGTTGGTAGGAGTGTCCCGAGCGTGGCCTGATTAAAATTTCCACACATCCAAGATTAGTATTCTGCATCATGCTGACCAACTGATACAATGTGGATCGTGCATCTTTTGCGCTTGCATGGGGGGAGTATTTACAGATGTGATTCTAATGGCTGTGGATTCCCTTGGCAAGTAGCATGGGTAGCGTTTTAGCATCAGGAACGCTATATCTTCCAGACACTGGCTTGAGACAAGTTCACCAGTTGTTGTTAGTGTAAATATATACACCTTCCCCCTGAGATTTACCACTAAGAGTGAGGCTCCTGTACGCACCGAATGCTGTTAGACCATCAACACAAATGTCGTTATTAGGAAGCAGTGGAATGTAGCCATGTCTCAGTGAAGATGTGGGCACAACAGTATCATACCATGCACTGGGTGGTTTAATCCAGTCTCAGACAGTCCATTTTGTTTTCCAGCGAGCAGATGTTAGACAACAAAATAGATGGAAGTGCAGCTCTATGGGGGTTAGCCTTTAGCCTAGTGCTGATACTCACTTTTTGGTGTGCTTACATCGCTTTCTGTGGCGGTCAGTGATGATAAGAGAGTCTGCTTCTGTACAGGCCCCTGGGTCTTTCTGGTATAATTGTGAATTCCCATTTCAAGGAGTGTCTTGGGATTTAAGGCCAGTAAACCACTGGATAAGTTGCTTGATAAGTCAGATGCACAAAGTCTGAGCAAGGTGGAATAATTGTAGACCAATCTCGTATTTGACTGTGTCTGAATAGAGAGTACATTTAATGTAAACCGTACAACGTTTTTGTAAGCCATGTGGCGCTACCATACAGCGTGCCGCCATCACGTATCTGGATATATATATATATATATCATATTTTACATTACATTACATTATTGTCATTTGGCAGATGCTCTTCTCCAGAGCGACTTACATTTATCTCATTTATGTCATTTATACAACTGAGCAGTTGCAGGTTAACGGGCCTTGCTCAAGGACCCGACAGTGGCAGGTTGGCAGTGCTTGGATTTGAACTCCCAACCTTCCGATTGGTTAGGCCAACGTCTTAACCCCCTGAGCTACCACCTAGGGTACCTCAGGTTCAGAGTTGTACCTTAGGGTCCAGTAGTACCTTACGGTGAGACTGTAACTTTGAAAGATGTATCTTGGGGTCAGGTTGTACCCCGGGGACGGACTGTGCCTCTCGGTCAGATGTGTAATTCAGGGTCAGGTTGTATATGTGTGTATATGCAAGTCAGATTTGTACCACAGGGTCCAATTTATATCTCAGGGTGAGGTTGGGCCTTCGTCGTCTTTGTACCATAGCGTCAGACTACACCATAAGGTGTCATATTGGTACTTTAGGGTTACGTTTGTAACTCAGGGTAAGGTTGTATCTCTGTGTCATATTTATACTTCAGGTTCAGGTTCAGCCTCTAAATCAAGGACAGACTGTACCTTAAACCAGTGCTTCTCAATTATTTTCTGTCGTGCCCCCCTTGGGAAGATGAAAACATTTCGCGCCCCCCTGAATCTTGAGGACGGGGGGAATGGGGTGCGCATGCAAAAAAAAAAAAAAAAAACCCAGCGTGTTCCCCCAGTTCCCACTATTTGAGAAGCACTGATATATATATATATATATATGTATATATTGCGTTCGCGGCGACATCTATGTTCTAAAAGTAGCTATATATATATATATATATAGCGAGCGGGGGGGATATTTCTTTTACATAAAAAGAAAGTAAAACATAAAAGTCGCCGCCTTAAATATTTTTCCGTGTCTCTATAGCTCTTCTGCTCTGTGCTGCTGTGTGCGTGCAAAAAACCATTGAGCGAATATTCCCTGTGCGCACTCTGACAATGTGAGCGCCACTGCCGCCTACTGTAGTTGACATGCAATTACACATTGTTTTAGTACAGCACAAAAAAAAAAGCATGTTCCCCGGGGTCAGACGCGCCCCCCCTGGCATCGCACCGGGGGCACGCCCCACTATTTGAGAAGCACTGCCTTAAACTGAGGTTGTACATTCCAGAAATATTTCTACTCTAAGTCCATTTTTACCTCATGATCAAACTGTAGCAGGGTCAGATTGTACCTCTTGACCCACTAAGATTGGATTCATATTAGGTATACCGTAAGGTTAGAACATCTTTCTACTTCTGTTCTTACACTATACAGGGAGCACTATGTGAAACAAACAAACGAATCAATGAATATCTTACCTTCCATGCACTTTGATGTCAGAAATAGCATAGAAGTATCTTGACAGGTTGCCCTCATCAACCATGGTGGCCCCAGTGGCAGGTCGGAGAAGACGGATGCGTAGGTCTGTGATGGTAAAGAAGTCTCGCAGGTTCTTTGTTGTGTCCAGTTGGCCATATAGGGACGCCATGTTGTGGAGCCGTGGTCCAGCAAACAGTGCGAAGCGGTCCTTGATCTCGAAGCGCACCGTCTTGTCATACTTCCAGACATAGCCACGGGAATACTCCTCTGTACAGATGATGTCCAGCAGCGTGAACTGGGACAGGTCCTGCACCGTCTTTGGCTCCATGGTGAAGGCGTCCAAGCAGTCAGTGGCGTAGAACTGGTACGGCTGCCAGGTCTTCCCATAATCCAGGGACTTTTCAAGCACCATTTGCTCAGGACGCCCTGACTCAAATGTTATGATGATGTCATCCGTCAGCTCGATGGTCTTGTTCCAGGATAGTGTGATGTTCACTGCCAAGGGCTTAGGGTACTTCCTCCAAGAACTGGACTGCCAGAAGGTGGTGGGATTGCGGCCCTCAAAGTCAAACATGAGTTCTGGAGGGTGGGCGAGTTCTTCTGTGGTTGCGTCACACTCGTTGTTGCACATGTATGGGTTTTCCTGGAACAGCAATGACAAGAAACACGACTAATTAAAACGCAATCAGACTTTCTAAATCTGAAAGATCTTGATTCTTTTGTCTCTGACTTTTAATTTATAGCCTAAAGATGGCCAGGTATTTAGGGGACTGAGATTAAGGCAAATATCTATCCATCCATCCATCCATCCATCCATCCATCCATCATTTATACTGCTTATCCATTGAGGGTCGTGAGGAAGCTGAAGCCGATCCCAGTTGACTTCAGGTGAGAGGCACAGTACACCCTGGGCCAGTCGCCAATCTATCACAGGATTTAACAGCAAATATATTTAGAAATAATAAAATCTTTCCAAGTTGCACGTCCTGTACTGACTTGATGGTAAAGACATGGCCTTGGTAAATGATATAGCCATTGCTAAGTACTGAACAGAACAGGAGGGTCAAACGGGGAACAATAAGAGTGGCATTTGTTTTGTCTTTTATGAGCTTTGACTGAAGAGCGTATAAATACAGTACATTGACTGTGCAGCAGATGGTTAAAAGCTCCCACAGGTCTGATGAGGTTCCCGTGTGACTACAAGGGTAATTCACATTCTCTGAAATGAAAACCAAAACCGACGATGAGTTGGAAACAGCGTTATCACGCACCGTTTCGGATTTTTATTGCGTCTCACTCCCTTATGTCTCCTCTCACATTTAGCCATTGGAAAACCAAAGGCAGTCAGGCCTTCAGCATTTTTATCAGAGAATCTATTCCGGGCATAATGTCTGTCCCCAGCCCCGGTGCTGCTCATGGGCTACATCAGCCAGTGATTATCAGATGAATTAACAGATAAATAACGAATGAATCCTGGAGGATGCCTAGTGAGTAACGTCACGTGAGAAACAGCGCGCAGGATGATCATTAAGCATGTGGATAATCTGAAGGACAGAGGAACAAATTGTGACTAACACAGTGCCCTTGGAATCCCGTTCCTCCTTGATCCAGGTACGGACACCCACGGGGTAAAATGAAAATCATCTCAAGGCTCAACGTCAAAGGAAACGTGGTGAAAACGGTCGCGAAACCTGAGAGTGACAAGACGTCGACACGCCGCCCAAATGGAGAGCAGAAACAAAGACACCTCAGAGAAGATGCAAGCGTATCATCTTTGCCCTAAAAAGTAAAAACGTCCTTGCCGCAAATCATTACACCACAATGCTGCTCTACAACCTCTGGAGCTTGACACCGGGATGATGAGAGTGTAAGCAGGAAGTGTGTGTGTGCGCGCGCGTGTGTGTGTGTGTGTGGAGTACAGGGACTGAAGGGCACTTCAGCAATCACTCATATCAGCTTTTTTAAGAAACACAAGCTCCAATTTATCAAGACAAGAGACCAGAGGAGCTGAGTCCCCCTGTGTGAGTCCAACATGGAGGATGAAAGGGGAAAAGAAAAGCAAAGAAAAGTGACAGAAAGTGGGGGAAACAAGTGTTCCTGCTAATAAGCTCTTGTTTTTTATCTTGTCCTTTAAGGCAAGGTGACAGCACAGCACTGTGTGCAAACTTTCTGATGGACTGAATAGCCGGATTGATTATTTATTTATTTATTTATTTATTTATTTAAAGCCAGGCTAAAATACAATATAAAAACTTGAGCTGTGACTTAATTAGGTATAACCATCTGCTAACTAATAAACCGTCCACAATAATATGACCAGGGAGATCCTGAATCTCTAATAAAATCTGACTGGTGAGAAATGCTAAAAGGTTTACAATGATCCGATACAAACCTCTACAAGGTTCCTGTTAGTGCGCTTGGATCAATGGACACCCATTAGTGTAAATGAGATTGTCACTTGCGGAGTCGGGGTCAGTAATTAGTAGCGACGGTGGTTTTTTAATGCTAATCTGATGAGCGGTTTGGATTTTCGCAGATAAAGCGATTGCAGATGAAGGAGATGACGGAGCTCGATGGATTGGTGCTAATGACGCGATGAGAGAAGACAGAAAGAGAACATGAGAGAGCTGCTAAATTAAAGCAATTCTCCTGCAAAACAGAAGCT
>JAQLOM010000032.1:27349360-27366617 GCA_030068315.1 Chrysichthys thysi
AGAAAACATTTGTGAGCATACAGCGAGGTGAATTTTGTGTTGAATTCGTAGAAACATCACATTTATAGCGAGTACTGTAATGTGCTGTATACTATACGAGCGTAGCCTGGACTTATATTTTCGGTACAGTGAGTGTGTAGTACACTAGCCTAGCCTAGGCTTTTTTCTATACTGTATAATACTGTAATTAACACCCACTTACTACAGAATGGATATCAGAACCACTACAGTCGTCATAAACAACAGATGGTACTGTACCGAGATAAGCAACTGGATCAAGAAACAGCTGTGTGACGAATTCCACTATCGAAAAATCCAAAAAAACAATTCACTAGAGATTTTCCAGATGCTGTAAAAAACTGGGGAAATCCAGAAAAAAATGTGATTTATTCTAAATAAAAACCCGCGAATAGCCGGGGACGCGAAACGTGAACCACGATATCGCGGGGGATTACTGTATTCTTGATAATATACAGATTAGGTATGAGGTTGCAAAATGACAAATCCAAGCTTGAACGATTCCTCGGACTAATCCTGTGGCACGTGTGTGGGGCGATGTTTCTTCGGTTCCCCAGTCACAACATTAGTTCTCATCTACAATCAGTTCCTGTTTGGAGTTCATAACTGTTGTTCCATCTCATCCGACACATACAAGCTCTCAAGACACATCTATAGAAATGTTAGGAAGAAAAATAAAGCTTGGAAGGAAGTAGCCTAGCTTAGGTATCTCAGCCTAGCTCAGCCTACCCAGGCTGTAGAAGACATGTTTTTGAATTAAAAGTAGCTCTTAAAGCACACAAAAAACCCGCGATAATGCCCTGTACAGCACACCGATACACAAGGGAACTCCGTGAGTTGCGGGAGAGAGATCCAGGAATCGTTCGCGTACTTCTGGGTGTCATCCGCATACTTCCGGGCATCTTCTGAACGTTCGCATACATTATGCGCTGTTATGGTGGCCTGCCAGCGATGCCTGCCCACGAATTTTTAATATTTTCTAAATATTTTACAATTTTTAGCGCATCACAATCATCATCGTAACTTGGAAAAATCATAAGTCGGGCCATCGTAACTACGGGAGCACCTGTACTTAGCTAATCCAATTAGCAAGCTTTGCTAATCTGGACAGAATCCAAACCAGAAAATAAGTGTGTTCTATAATTTCGGTTTAGCTTTAGAAGTCAGCTTTAGCTTCAGTAAAATATTCGCTAAAGCAAAATGATAAACAGCCAGCATGCTAGCACTATGCTAGTCACAGACCTGGATATTAGCAGTGTACTGACACCTAAGCTAGCAAAAGTTATACATTAAAATTCTGGATTCTGATTGGTTAGAAGGGGGTGCTCCAAATAAACAAACGTGTATAATCTTCTCTTGGGGCTTCAGAAGAACATCGCAAAGAAACTGCACGAGCACATGGAGATATTTTCCAAAAGGTGATTTGCATGTCATGCATATTCATACCTCATTGAATTTTAATTAGGTTAAAGGCGTAGTGATGTTGTTCCCAGGCCGTTTCAGTTTATTAAAGGTATTACATGATGTGTCACTGAACCCCGGGTCATTTTTTAATAGTTTAAAGTGACACAATCTGTGAGCTGCAAATAACACGTCAGTCAAACTCGCCAAAATGGTGATCTCATTAAGCAGCCTGTTGTCTCAAAAGGTTAACTCGCGTCTCAGGATTTGGATCAAACGTTGTTTTATGCCGCTTAGATTCACCCAAACATGAAGGCGAAGCCTCTGCTTTGCATTTTTAAGGTCTTTAATCCTCCAGCGACCTCAGAGCCGCAACACGTAGGTACAGCGCCAGTGTGTTCGGCACTAGGTGCGAATTTCCCGCTGCCTCGGGGGAGCCGGAAGAAACAAGCAAAAGGGAATTAAGGGAACTTTTTTGCTCGGTGACTTCGTTCCAAGTCGAGTAATGAGAAAGGCTCCCCGTGGCTGTCGGAGCAGCTCTTAATAGGCAGCGAGAGATGAGGACAGGGGCTACGCGGTACGCCGTGGGAACAAGGCCGGATCACACGCTCCAGAGACGCCGACCGAGCCATGATTCCACTTCAATTACGGCACGCCGCACCTGCCAGACCCCTGTTGATCCGCCGATACGGCCACGCCGGCCTCGGCATTCTGCAAGGCTCCAGAACAAGCCTCGTATAACAAGGAGCACTGATTGATCGCTGCTCTGGTTATAATGGGACATATCCATGAAGGGTTATTTCCAACACCACAGGTCTCCGCTGCAAAAATATTGCCATCATTGTTGTGAATTATTGTGCATTCGCACAATAATTCACTTAGTTATACTTACTTTATTTTAAAAAAAATTGCAATAGTATCGTAGCCCTTAAAACCAGAGTGTTAATAATTCAAGTAAAATTTGTAAAGCTCCAGTGGCTAAAAATGTCTTTGTAGTCTATATCTATGGAGCAGGCATCAAATTGGGAATGTGCTCATTTAGTGGGTAAAGGTGTACCGGTACAGTTTCCCAGTTCGATTCCGCATTTGTTGTGTTATCTGTGTTCTGTTGTGAATAAAATATCGGCTCACGTGATTTGAAAGTCTTTTCGTTTTCATTTTATTCAGCTTTAACGAACGTCCCAACTTTTCTGGGATTCGGGTTGTAGTAGTAGTAGCATCAGTTTAAATTTGAAGAGAATAAATGCAAACTGTTCTGTCCATTCTGCCACAGAAATCAGACTACAGCGGGTAAATAAGGTAATAATGTATAATCCTGTAGCTAGTGCGTGATCTGAGGAGCTGCTTTCTACTATAAGGATTTACATAAATTCCTGGGATCACGTCTGCGACATAAGCGTAGCTGGTTCTTGTTTAGAAAACTAATGTTGCTGAACTACGGCGAGGATTTTTTTTTGTTTCGTTTTGTCTCATTTTGTCCATTTGGTAAATCGCTCTGCTACAAAGTTGTTGATGTTGGGTTTTTGTTTTTTTGTTTTTTCCCATTTGGTTCGTTGAAATACTTGGCCCGATCCACCAGTTAACCACCCCTGGGCTAAAGAATAAAAGCAAATCATGATTTAATATTTCAATATTTTTCCTAAGTGTCCACAAAATCCTTAATTTTACAGTTTTAATTCATCTCTTGCTGTCTTTAATGATCTCCTATGTCCTGGGGGTATAAAAAATCTAAAGGTGTGTAAAAACATGTGTAAAATCCAGTTGTTTTTTATCACCTTGAGTTTTTAACACAAAACACATGGATGGTCGTCAAACTGCACAAGACGGCACGTTAAAAAACACAACCTTCTCAGGTCCATAAAGGAAACCAGGATATATTTCAGCCGAAAATGGGGCTGCAACAAAGTTTCCGGATTTTATCGCAGGTTTTATGTTAACCTGTGACCTTTACAACCTGAAGAAGACACACAGTCCTGAGAAAATAAAAGCTTCAGATGATATACATGGAGGAGGACAATCCGATTATGATTGGTTGGTTGGTCATGGTTATGATCGGTACTACGGTGGGTGCCATTACTTTTGAAATGATTCTTCTATTCGAGGTCCCCATATACGTAAATGGAAAACGAACATGACTCATGACTCATTGGATGTGTTATTCACTTCAGATGTACATTTTTGCTTATAAATCATAGACAAAATTCACACTTTGTGAAATCATTGTATGGTTGTGAGCTGAGATCGAGTTTCAGCGCGTGTAATCCCACACGCTCACGCCGTCATGGGCCAATTCCGTGTCCTGCCTATTAAAACGCAGGTGAGACAGGAAACTCATCAACAAGCCAGTGTGACTCACTGCTATGGTTATTACAGCGTTACCTTGGCATTCGACATTCTCAATATTCGATGAAATCAGTATTCGATGCGATTTCATCTGATTTTTTTTCCTCGGAAATCGCCGCCGGCGCGGTATTCGAGCCAACAACATTTTCATGTTTTTTTCATGATTTTTCACGATTTCCACGGATTTCAACAAATATCAGCATTCCGAAGAAAATTCGAACCAAATGTTGATGTCAGGCCGACAGGCGGCCAACCTGCTGCTCACCGCTCCGCCTCCCCCGAGTACTGACCGGGTCTTCCTTTTTGCACTACTCTCCTCATCACACACCTGAACACACACAGCTGAATCTCATCTGCACATGCCTACATATACTTGCCAGTCGCCCTTAGTCAATTGTCTGCTCACCCTCGTGTTAAGTGTGTTAGTCTGCATTGTGTGTGTCTATGCAGGAACTCTAGGAGTAGCGCAGCTAAGCTACTCTCCTCGTTGGCATCCCCGGTTTTAACCGCTACAGTCCGGACATCGGCCATAACCCGGACCTCTACGGAGCCGCACTGTCAGGATTTCTAGGCTGCTGTGATTTCCAGCCTCCTCAGCCGACGAGTCGATTCCTGCTCTTTTTGAATTGTTGTCATTTGCCTTCACAGACTTTATTAAAATCCTCTTGTTCATCCTCAAAAAATCATCTTACAAGGAGTGTGTGACAGCTGTCATTATGACAGTTAATTAAAAGTGATTTTCTCCCAAAAAGGCTCAGTTTTCTAAAGTATTTTCATGTTTTTTTTAACTGTTAAAAAGCACTCTATAGGAACTACGTTTTTTTTTTTCTCACGCCACCATTTCATACTCCATACGCCCGGCGTGAACAAAGCCGAATCAGACCGAGCGTCGCATCCGTAGTGTACGCATCATCTGTGAGTGACCGCTCCAGAACCCCAGGCGTGTTTGGTTCAGTGTTTCACGGGTAAATACGGTAACCCTGTCTAGCAAGAAAGGGATTTCAGGCAGCACTGGGGCCGAGAGAAAAGCCATCAGAACAACCATTGAGGGTCAAAAAGAAATCGGGGCGAAATATGAAAGTGGTGTGTGTGTAACTGATCTCACCGAAGAATATCAAATTCCAAGAACTACGATCTCAACTTTCATTCAGAACAATGTTTAATAGGGTTAGTTTATGTTTACGTTTAATAGGATTGTCCCTTATGAGTGAAATGTCCAAAAAAATAGGGGACAGTATCAGGAATTTTGGGAAGCAATGAAACAATTATTTTGATTTACATCATTTCTTCTGTGGAAAAATTACTCTGGATTCGACGAAATTGGTATTCGACGTCACCTCTGGAACCAATTAGCGCCGAATACCAAGGTCCTACTTTATTCCTCTTAACCACAGCAATCCCATGGATTGATTTATTAAACAATAAAGCGTCGTACTTTTTTGTTTTACACTTATTGTTATCGTTGTCCAAGGTTCGCGAAACAATTTAACGCCACTCACTTTATAGCATCTATAAACCAGGCATTCCCTCGCCAAGCTAGATTTGTTCTGTCTCTTAATGTTAATAAGCAGAATAACCACAAAACAAAGTGCAGGATTCTTTCCGTATGTGTGAAATAAACATCCCCATGCTTGACCAAAACCTCACCATATTACGAAATTTGTTTTCATTTGTTTATGCGTAGCACAAGGCCCTGTGAGTGAGCTCTTCCTATCAGAACAACCATATATTAGAACAAGCGCATTAATAGCAACCTGTCAGAGCTAAAATCTGACCAATCTGAATCCAGAATTTACCAGCGCATCGGTGATAAACGAGATATCTCCATGTTTAAATGGACTCTAACCCTGTTCCTGTAATAACATTGTCATTATTAGCTAGATAGTTATGTCGATTCTGTGGCTAGTCATGGGTAAAGCCAGTAAAAAACCACAAACGCTACTCAAGCACTGGGGAAAGCGAATCGCACGCTATAGATAGAATGGCATATAAGCTACGCTCTCGATGCCAGGATGAAATGCTGATCATATGTGACCTGTGCTGGCATACTGAGTCGGAATGAGGAAATTTTCAAAAATTAGTTATTGTGACTTCCACATTGTCCATCTAAAGACCTTTAAAACGAGGCATGGTTTGTTGAAATCGGACAAGAAATGACTGAGTTACATCCAACTGAAGTCGACCACGTCTAATGGGGTTTGGAAACCCGCTTCCATCAGTTCATAAAAGCATTAATGGGAATTCCATGTGTATTACCAGGAAGTAGAAGAACGACGCTTCACAACAATACCAAACATGGGTAGGGGGATTCCCCCGTCTCACCGCTAGCACACGGTGAAAAACACGCATTTATCATGGAATATTACGTCAAAGGACTAATTAATGAAGACATACGAATGAACATAATGAACAAAACCTTAAAATAAAAGTTTTCTTGCTGTTTTATCATGGGGATCAATAAACGAGGGCTTTACAGACTCATTTTTGAGAAAATCTCATTTCAACCGAAAGCATGTTTCGCCTCTTAGCTCATAATTAGCCTATACACATTCCAACTCATTTTGCCAGCACAGGTCACGTATATGAAGCACTGTCAGGCTGGGAAAAGCTTCTTCATGGTCAAAAACCTCCCTCACAATGTACTTGGCAAATAAAGCATCCTTCCAGAGTGCTAATTACCCTATTATCTTATCTAAAGCTAACGAGGGAGGGTGTTATCTTCGAGAACGATCAGCTAAACGTTATACGCTGGATGGAAACCAGAACAGCACGTTAAAGAGGGTATACCTTGAGAGACATCTTCATGAAACACACACCTTTTTTTGTACCTATTAGCGCCTTTTTCATTGCTCGAGGTGTTGCTGTATTTGCAAAAAAAAAAAGATTCAAAGAGAAGATTCTCTCAGTAAGATTAGCATTTATTAGATTAGTAGCGCTCACTCTTATGCTCACTTATCGCTAAGTGCACCCTAGCAAAAGGTGCCTCAGGTGAGCCTGATTTGTGCACTTCAAAGAGCTTCACTGTGACTAGTGTTTTTAATAAGCTGAATTAATAATATGCTTCATTTTATCTGAGGAAAGATACTATATTCATCAAATGCAAAAACATACATCGGCATAAAGTTAGTTAAATTCCTGTTAACATTAGCTTCATAGCTAAGACGAGTGACGTTCGGATTTGTCTCAGAATTATTCAAGAATTGTGTACAGGTATGTTAATAAACCTGAGAGGTTTACTCAGCTTTACTGCTAACTAAAATGAGCTACTGTACAGCAGGGGCTTTTTTTGCTAAAGGTAGGCAGTACACTAGCATGAGCTAACCACACAGGGCTTCTATGAAAATGTAAAAATGATTCATACATCTGCTTAATGCTAGATAGCTAAGCAAAATGAGCTAAACTTTACAGGAATTCCAAGAGGAAGTTTTGATTACGTTCATAATCTTCATGTCAGAAGACCAAAATGTATCCTCAACATGCTCATTAGCTTTCACAGGCTAGCAAAGAGTTAGCAACCACATTTCTGAGAATATTTTACATATCGCAAAATTTCTGAGATTTCTGATTTATTCATCTAAATGTGTCTAAGTTGCACTCCGAATACTAACCAGCTGGCTAACCTAAACCAACCTGAAAGGATTTTTTTTTTTGAGAAAACTAAAAATTTCAATATCTTTTACTGCTACATGCTAGCTCTCTAATGAAGATTAGCTAAACTGACAGGATTCTGTGAGGATTTTAATGTCAATATTAATGAATGTTCAAATAATTCACAGCTAAAGCTAGCCCCCTGGCTACCATGAGCTAACGTGGTGATAAATTTTCAGTCATGCTTAGACACATTCCTTATCATCACTGGCTGCCTAGCAAAGATGCGCTTTCTGAGAATGATTTTAATTCACATTTTTAAATGTTTCTAGAGTAAATTAGACTGTTAACGCTATCCAGCTACGACAATATACAGATCATAACTTTAACTATTGCAAAATGTTAGCTAGCTAGCTAAATAATACATTTCCACAATTTTCCTGTTGTTAAACGCTAGCTAGCTAAATAACCTCAGCTCACTTTGCAGACATTCTGTGAGGATTTCTACACCACATTCATAAACATTGGTATAATTCAGTGCTAATGCTAGCTGGCTAACACGAGCGAAGATCTTGTGTGACTTTTGGGTGAGATGACACTATCGAGTTCCTTTTCTTTCCTGCGAGTGTGTGAGGAAACGACGCTGACGAGGACAGAAGTGTCTCAGAGTCGTTAGCGACTGGACAGAGCGAGTCCTTCACAGCTTCTCCACCATCAAGGACGAACACAAAAACGTGACAGGGGAGTATTACAGAGAAAACACATCTGCTGTTGTCACACTCAAGCGCTCGGGAGGAAGCAGAGGCCCTGATGACCAACGCACACACACACACACACACACACACACACACACACACACACACGCCCACAGAAACACCTCACAAATTCTGATTCATTATTTTATGGGGCAGAATTCATGCTGGAGGCAAGCAGAGCGTCTCGAAGGCTAGCACAGTTATCCGTGTGTGTGTGTGTGTGTGTGTGTGTGTGTGTGTGTGTGAAACGGATGCTGCTGGATGTTTACGTGTTCATCTTGAAGACCGATCGTTTCCCAATTCAACTGCATTTATTTATCAGCCGTGTCGAAAGTTTGAGGCTCTAAAGCTCGCCGTATTTCATTTATTAAGATCTTGTATGGAGACATCAACATAAAGACAAGCCCGAGTTCTGAGCACCGAGTGCCGAGCGCCGGGCGCTTGACAGATAATTGGACACAGTTAGATAGCTCCGAGCTACACGCTAACAAATGAGTGCTAGCAAAGCTTTTTTTAACGGAAAAAAAAGCGGGAAGACCGTATTCGGCTGGTCAGCTAACTGTCATGAATTGTGTGCCTGACTAAGCGCTTTCGCGTGCCGGTGTCATTAACATGCCAATCAGCTGGGCCGAGAGAACCCGACACTCCAATCAATCAAGGCGATTGCTTGTGTCACGAGGCGGCTGCAATCAGCACTGAGGGCTTGACCTGTTGCCTGCACTTAATCGACGCCGCGCGTTTAGTTAACATCACCACAAGCCCTGCGTCTTTAAGAGTCAAGCGTGATGGCGTGCACAGCAAAATAACGCTCGGGTGAATTTAGAGACGGCTGACAGGAGTCACGGTAAAGGGTACGCAATTTACACACCAACTGTGCAGCCTGGATTTGTTACAGTCTGAGCACGCAAAGTTGACTTTACGCTGGGCGATTCTGTTGCCTGTATGACCCTGATTTTACGCCCAACGTGTCTCTACTCTGTTTCTGTACACACTGCTGTCATGAGAAAAAAAGCACTGATGAGGGTCCACTGTAAAAAAAAATAAAAATAAATAAATAATAATAATAATAATAATAATAATAATAATATAAATCTGAGCAGTTAACTTTCATATCATGAATAACATGACAGCTCTACTCGCCCCATGTCCATAAAGCTCCACCCCCGTACCCTGCAGTGGCTGGTAAAGTTGAACTAAAGTTAGCATTAGCAAGAACTGGCATGTCTTTCAACCATTCATCTGTAAGCAAACGTGAAGTTCAGCTCATGCTGAATAATGACTTTGAACCCGAGTGCCGTCACATTCCTGGTTTTGTTTT
The DNA here is from genome assembly GCA_030068315.1 of Chrysichthys thysi. Classification (NCBI taxonomy): domain Eukaryota; kingdom Metazoa; phylum Chordata; class Actinopteri; order Siluriformes; family Claroteidae; genus Chrysichthys; species Chrysichthys thysi. The sequence goes on from JAQLOM010000032.1 coordinate 27,358,784, forward strand.
GTTTTTTTGCTTTTAAGTTCCAGCTAAGATGGTCCACCATCTTGCGAGTTATCCTGGAGTTGCATTTGAGGCAACCATGGAATACTCCAACCGACGCATCACTCCATCTGCCACTGGCACACACACACACACACACACACACACATACATCTAGGGACAATTTAGAGTAGCAAATCCGCCTCATGTGTACGGCTTTGGACTGCAGAAGGAAACCGGAGTACCCAGAGGAAACCCACACGGACATGGGGAGAACATGCAAACTCCACACAGAAAGGTGTCCACGTCGACCCAACGGCATCACTCGAATCATTTGAAAAACTAACAAAAAGTACAAACGAACAAATCTCAGCGAGTCAGTTAGGAAAATTCATTCACAAGACTGAATCATTTAAAAATGCAGATGAATTCATCTCAGTGAATCATATACCTAAACTGATTCACATGACTCATTTGTGAATCATTTGAAATTCCCACAAAAAAAAAAAAATCCAAATGGTAAAATCTTAATGAATCCTTTTACTGAACTATTCACATTACTTGAGTCATCTGAAAATTCAAATGAATGAATTTCAATGAATCATTTACCTAATCTGATTTATATGGCTCATTTGTGAAACATCTGATTCATTTGAAAACACTAAACACTATGGATTTCCACCATAAAGTCTGTAAGGTTGATTGTGAACATCAGTAGGAAGTGGAAATAATACTAGTGGCCTGTATGTTAGCGGCATTCTGAACCGAATAAAATACCGGTTTCCTGAGAGCCTGGACTCTTCGATACATAATGCTAAAGTTACACTGCAATACAACAGGAAGTGATGCGTATAACAGCATGGTCTGGTGCACAGTGGACCTGTTAGCATATTATAAATAGCACTAAAGTGTTATAAAGTGACCAGATACATGTGAGTGTTAAGTGTAAGCGATTTTGGCTGTTTAGCATAAACGTGCATGCATTAGCACACAGCATTAATAATCACACATATCAAAGGCTTTGGATACAAGCGGATGCCTTAAGTTTTTTTTTTTTCCTGGAGTTTCTAGAAGAGTTGAAGGAGAACGGCCGAGCCAAGAGCTTTGGCAAAACAAAAGAGTCGTTTTGAACAAAGCTTGTTCTCAGCAAAGCTTCTTCTCAAGGTCGTCTCAGAAGAAACAGACATCCTGCAGGCAAAAACTAGCTAAGAAAGAAGCAAGCTGAGATGAGGAGAACTAGCGTAAAGTTGTGAAGGTTAAAGCAAGGGCCGGGGTTAGCGCTCATAGCTTTAATTAGAACAAAATTCTAAAAAAAAAAAAAAAAAAGCAAAAAACCTTCAAACCAAAAGAACATGTAGCAATTCTGATGAATTATGCATGTGTGTGTGTGTGTGTGTGTGTGTGTGTGTGTGTGTCCTCAACTACGCTAAATGCATTATTGTATCTTGAGACATTTTGTCCCCGAAATTGGCTATGTTGCACGTTGGAACACACGATGTTGAGGCTACGTGGCGTAGCCGGGAGCAGTATTAGCACTCTAGGTGTTGTACGAAAATGACAAACTGTTTGCGTACTAATGCAGAAAGGCGAAAACAAGATTCCATTTAAATATAAATGGAAGCCAGATGTTGAGCTTAGACACCGTGTCATCTCATTGTACCTGTTTTTCTCCCTCGCTGCGACCAAGAGAGTAAAGTACACATTTAGGATGTAAAAAGTAATGGAGGAAATATGTACCTCTGGCCCAAACAAATATAACACTTAGCAGTTCTTTGTATTTTAAAATGAGTGCAAATTCATAAAAATACAACGGAGAATCAAAAAGTAAAGGCTTTTTTTTTTAATTAGCCGATAACCCGGAGAGCAAAAGACAAAGCATGGAGTGGATACATCCATACGTTGTCTCCAGTTAAGAAGAAAGTCAAAAGTCAGTCCTCCTCCAAGAAAATCATCTTAAGGTTCTTTTTAGATCATGAAGGTTCCTATTCTGGGGCATCTCCAAGCACGTGGACAAACACTGAACAGTTTAAATTCCTGTTAATTTCTGCAAAATGAACTTCAACCTGCAATTCCCAGCAAAAGAAGAGGAAGGCTGTCCAAAACAGTCTTGCTGCACCATGATAATGCACATCCTCATACAGCGGCAGGGACAGTAGAGACAGCGTGCCGGCTTGGGTTCTGACGTCTCCCATGTTCTCCTTACAGCTGGGATCTTGTGCTGAGCTGTTATGACATCTCCCCTGAAGGAGGCGCTGCGCGGGCGCAGATTCACCTCTGATGATGAAGTAAAGGAAGCGGGGCTCACCTGGCTTCGGGAGCAGAAGAAAAACTTCTTCTCTGCAGGAATCCAGGAGCTCGATGAACAATAGGGCAAATGCATCATCCTGCGTAGGGACTATGTAGAACAGTGATGTGTTCAGTTTCCACAGTTATTTCTATACTACAGAATAATAGTATGAAATATTGTCTAAAAAGTTGTCTGTTGCCAAACGTCTTTAATTGCTGTAAAGTGAATCAAAACAAAACAGAAACTCAAGAACATGAAGCACAAGCTTGGCAATTACACTGAAAATCACGTTAACGCTGTTCACAATATCATCTTTACAGCTAACTGAACAAATTAAAGTCTTTAAAAAATGTGAGCAATGATGAACTCCGCTCAAAACAGGTGAAAACAATCAATACTCAGGAGTCTGTGAAGGCCGTGGGGAATGCTGGGAACTACAGGGAGCGCTGAGACAGGGAAGCAGGCGGCAGCGATGATGTGAGAGTTTGCAAGTGTTTTATTTTTACATTTAGTTGTTTTTATCATTCATAAAGAAAAGATTTGTAAATTTTTATGCCATGCATTCATGGACTTACTTCGTGAACGTTGCATACTATTAAAGCTAACCTAGGGTGCCAAATTGGAGGGGGGTGGCAAAATTGATTGGCAGGGGCCATCTAGCGATGCCCTTCATATATGTACCCCCACCCTACCCCCGGCCCCAGTTCTATTACAACGGGCACCGCTACGAATCCACCCTAGGGCAGGGGTCCCCAACCACCGGGCCGCAGACCGGTACCGGTCCGTGGGTCTTTTGGTACTGGGCCGCAAATCAATAATCTTTCTGAAATTTTTAGTTATTTTATTTTCATTAGTTTCCTGGGTCTCTTATTTTGAAAAATTCCACTTTGGTCGCACTACTGCATGTGACTCAGAGAATGTAGTGGTTCCATCGTAACACTTTGCGCCCCCTTGGTCCGTCCGTTTACATCGCAAACCACCCCCCCCCCCCCGGCCGTCCGTTTACATCGCAAACCAAACAACAACCTACCCACCCACCCCCACCCCGCAGTCCGTGCAAAATATTCTGACATAAAATTGGTCCGTGGTGCAAAAAAGGTTGGGGACCCCTACCCTAGGGCGTCCAGTGAACTAGCGCCAGCCCTGAATCTAACTATAGCGGGATAAGTATAAACTTCAGAACATGCTGTTATGGGAAAATTATCAACCTTTATATAGCAACATTAACTCCTCTTCGTCAGGACGCAGCATCATCGATTAGTTTCCTATTTGTTTCTATTGTTTTCTACAGTTTTCTTTTCAGCATGACAATGCATGTTTTTATTCCTTATAAAGACATTTGAAATGGTTAGCTCCCTCAAATGCACAACTGCTTCCATGACAACTCTTAGAAACACTCAATTAATCCATGTGGGTTTGCTCTGATACAGCTGTTCGGCCATCTCTTAAAGAAAACAAATTGCCCGCATGAGCACCATTAGCTGCACTAGCAACATTAGCAGTATTAGCAATATTAGCGCTTGACTGCACAAGCAGTAGAGAGTAATATTTGCAAATAGTAATCACTCAGTCAAATGGACCGATCAGTGGGGGAAAAGCAGCAGATGTTAACGACAGCCGGAGCGAGTTTCGTCGGTGTGCTAGCAGAGTAAAGGGCAGTGTGTATCGATCGAGCTCTCAGCTCACTCCCACTGCTGCGGACAGCTAAGGAACTCGCCCTCGGCCATCTCTCCATCACCCGTACTGCCTCGTTCCTCCTCCTCCACCTCCACCATTCTTGCTGTCCATCTCTCCTCCCTGCCAATAAACACCTGACGGGCCTTTTAGACTCCTCATCAATATTTAAGCACGCCTCCCCACTCATCGACTCAGCAATTATGGCCTAATTGATACGAGATTGATTAGCATCGAGAGCGGGCGCCACTCCTGCGGAGCGCTAACACGCAGATTCAAATGACTTTCTTAGCAAAAGCCGTCGTATGAAAGCGATCGACCAGGGCCGGATGGAGAAGAGGCATGAAAGTAGGATTTTTTAAAAATATTTTTTGCAAGATCTAGAGAATGGTGGGGGGAAAAAATACCCACTGAAGGAGTTCAATCTTCCACGCTGTTGAATTTTCGAGTACTAGAAGTCAAGGTGATCAGATTTATATAATAATATTGAAATAATAAAAAAGTCCAGTCATGGCTTAGTGATGTTCGAAGCAAAAGGGATGAAGGTTATTCACTTTATTTTCCTGCATTCACTGCATGTTTTCAGCCATTGAAGTGTCGAGCAAAATTAATGTAAAATTTTAAGAAGGCAGCAAAAAGGGGAAAAATGTGATTTTCTAAAGCCATATAAATGCAATCGATCAATTTATAAAAAGGTCTGAAACAATATAATATTCATAATAGTAGTAGTAAATAGTAATAATATTTCTTCTTTTTCTTCTTCTTCTTCTTCTTCTTATTATTATTATTAATAATATATAAAAATCATAAAAGAAAAAAACAATTATGAGACGTTCAGAATACTAACATACAGTTTAATGGAACATTTTTATATGTTTTTTTTTCTTTCATGTGTTAATGTGGCGACCTGATGACATCATCAAATATGCGCCAGCCAGTCACACACATTCATGAGGTTCTTTTTTGTTTAAAGCACTCTTTGCCAGCTCCCCCTCACTGTTTCTCATTAGTTTAACCCATGTTGTCTTTATAAAAACTGCTTTAATGCTTAATTTAGTACCTGTTAGTGAGCTAGCTCATTTAACTGCTAGCTATATAACAAGTTTGCTAGCAAGAGAGCCAGCTAGTTAGCACAAGAGCAGGCAGATAACAAACTGCTATCTCTAGATTACTAGGGACATTATTTCGATGGCAATGCTAAGAGTGTTTCCATTATAATAAACCTTCTAGAAGTTTCCATCACTTGATGCATGTGCATGAAATCTAAAGTGCTTAGCCAAATCATACCATTTTCATACTAGTTTTGGTTTAAACGTCTTTCATCAACATGTTACTGATTTTTCACTTTGGGCAATGGATTTCATTTACGTTACCCACAATGCTATCCGACTAGCTGTTCATAGCGGCACAGTGGGATTTAGCCCTCACTTCAAAGTAGTTTTGTTTTTCAGACTTAACAACGAAACTTAAGTGTCCACCAGCACGATGCATAACCGCTAACTTTTCACAGGAATACTGGAGATGCAACACGAATGAGCGAATTAGCAACACATTCGTTACACATATTACAAAAATTTCAACATAAACATATATATAACGGGTTTTAGGTTGATGTTTTCCTGTGGAATCACATCCCAGCTTCTCTTTTTGCCTAAAAGTACATTATTCTGCTACTTAGCTAGGAAGACTGACTAGCAAGCTAGCTATTTTAAAAGTTAGCTTGTTAGTCAGAAAGATGAACTGTTCAGAAAAAAGTGGAAATGGTGGTCCGCTGTATAGCCACCTGACCCTGTTATATATTTCCTAATTTCCTATTTGCAAACAGCACTAAGCCTAGTGCGCAAGTGTACACTTGTTATCTATCTATCTATCTTATATATATATATATATATATATATATATATAAAATCACCATTTTGGATTAAACAAAATCTTTCATGGTGTCTGATATTAAAATGTAGCCTCCTTTACATTTCCAGTCCCTAAAGAGTTATGCAAAAAAGATCAAGCTAATATTATTAAGGTCCAGTGTGGATGATCCATGCGTCCTTGGAGTTTAAGTTGTTAATTAAGTGCCCTTTACCCAGGTTTTTATGCTCATCGTTTTTCATGCACCTTTTTATTCAGTCGTACGTTTGTGACTGGAGATTGAGTCCAATCAAGAATAAAGGAATAATATGGATCCATTAGGAATAGACACACACTGTGCTCTAATGCTTTTATCCTCTCACACACACCGACACACACACACACACAACCTCAAAGCCCGCTCCTGTGAATTTATAACAAAGAGACGGAGTGTGGTGAGACAGCATCAGTCGAGTGTCGATTGGCCCCGCCGAGGCTCCGGTCCGGCTCTAATGTTCCTCCATAGTGCTCCAGGGAGGGCAAAACTGCAGCCGTGTCACTTTATTGAAGAGGCTAGTGCTTTTATATTATCCAGGGTTTTTTAGCCAGGAAAAAAGGTTTATTGAGCCACAGTGTGTGGGCCAAACGCAGTGCAACCTGAACATCACATGCCCACGGAGATTTCCCAGCATTCCACCTTGATGGTATGTAACAGGACGGATGTGTCGAGGAGCGGTGTGTGAGAATAACTGACAGGAAGCATTTGAAGCAAAGACTGAGTTCTAAGAAAGAATGCACAAGCAGAACGCTCACAATCACACACGCTCAAATTTATTCAGATTTAAAAAACAAATACAGTTTAATTAGCCGAAAGAGATCAGTGTTAGCTTCACACAATGGCCACACCCCTTTCACAGGGACTGAGACACAGAGGCCACACCTCCTTTACTGAGACACAGAGGCCACACCTCCTTTACTGAGACACAGAGGCCACACCTCTTTCACTAAGACTCACACACAGAGGCCACACCTCTTTCACTGAAATTGACACATAGGCCACTCCTTCTTCACTGAGATACAGAGGCCACACCTCTTTCACTAAGATTGACACAGAGGCCACTCCTTCTTCACTGAGACACAGAGGCCACACCTCTTTCACTAAGATTGACACAGAGGCCATGCCTCCTTGACAGAGACACAGAGGCCACACCTCCTTTACAAAGACTACGATACAGAGGCCACACCTCCTCCACTGATACTACGACACAGAGGCCACACCTCCTTTACAGAGACTAAGGCACAGAGGCCACACGCTCTATGCTGAGACTGAGACACAGAGGCCACACCCTCTATGCTGAGACTGAGACACAGAGGCCACACCCTCTATGCTGAGACTGAGACTCAGAGGCCACACCTCCTTCAGTGAAAGTGAGACACAGGCCACACCTTCTTTAGTTAGCAGATGTCTCCTTCATTGGAAATCAAACAGAAGCCATGCCTCTTTTACAGAGTATTCATAGTTGGACTTATGGATCCACATTTCTAATATGGCAGATTCTTTTCAGTCAGAATTCACCCTGTGTGTTTTGGCACGTTTTCCGAGCAGTGAGTGGAACTCACAGGCGAGTGACTGCGTTCCCGTCGACAGCTTTGGATTCTTCCTGTGTTGGTTTTCCACATAGCCCCGATGCGCCTGTCCAAACTGTGATAAACACGAATTTATTTACCATGTGATTGCACAATGACGCTTCCACTGCTGGCCTTGACAGTTTACCACAGCTCCAAATATAACATCGGCTTCATCTGGACCTCGGCATGAATAATTACTAACAGCCTTTATTAACATAAACAGATCATCAAAAAGACAAAATCTCACCGCGTCTCAGGACGCGGACTTTCCAGGGTTATCGGGAAATGCAAGTACAGTGGACCCTCGGCTCGCAAACGCTACAGATGGTGAATAAATCGATGGAATTCCCGAACAGATTTTGTACCGACCGACGAACAAATCCTCGCCTGACGTACAGACAGCCGACCCACGCTTCACAC
>JAQLOM010000032.1:27439432-27452957 GCA_030068315.1 Chrysichthys thysi
TAGCCTAATCCCCTCTGTGCATGTCTTTGGACTGTGGGAGGAAACCCACGCAAACACGGGGAGAACATGCAAACTCTACACAGAAAGGCACCCGTGCCGAACCCAGGACTCGAACCCAGGACCTTCTCGCTGTGAGGCGACAGTGCTAACCACTCAACCACCGTGCCGTCCCTCTTCATAACTATGAAGTTTAGAAATTATTTAGAGCTAGGTGTATAGACACGTTTTAAACCAACAGATTCATGTATGAATGCTTGCTTTGTGACCCTTTTCAAAAGATCTTGTTTAGGGTCCCAACAGTTTCTCTCAAGCATCACAGCCTCTCAGACCTGCACTGAGCCAGCATCATATCCCCCAAACCTACAATCCCATGCCTTTTAGGAGATTTCAGTCTGAAATGTGATGTTGGCGGTGGTTGAGTTTCTCTCCTCGTATGTTAATGTCGTGGGGGCAGGAGGTAGCTCACAGGGCTAAGATGTTGGAAGGTTGGGAGTTCAAATCCAAGCACTGCCAAGTTGCCACTGCTGGGCCCTTGAGCAAGGCCTTTAATCTCAAATGCTCAGTTGTATAGATGAGATAAAAACGTAAGTCGCTCTGGATAAGGATGACAGTAATATAATGTCACGTTATTTCACATCATCCTCACTGCTCGCTTTGTTGAGCTGAAAACTTGTCGATAAACCACATGTTCCGCTTTCTCTCTGTCTCTTCACAGTTGAAACAGTGGATGTCCTGAAAGTGTTAGCGCTCCCCAACAACCCCGAAGGAGTGGAGAAGGCTTCGGGTTTCTGTGTGAACCGGAAATTGTCTCAGCCTGACACTGCCTACAGAGTGGGAAAGGCTGCTCAGCTCAGCGCTCCAACCAGACAGCTCTTCCCAGGTAAACCTCCATCATACGCTTTTTATTCCAAAGCACTCTAATCCGAATGTAATCGATCGGCCGAGACATGCTTGGCGCCTCTGAACAAAATACATTTTCAGGAAAGTCACATGGTGGTTATGCTCTGGCCTCTGTTTTCCTGATGTTTTGGGGTTTTTTTGAGGAGAACTTGGACGGTTAGATCTTTCACTCTTCGGGTAGCCTGGATAATGATGGTCATGTTCCAGGTCATGTTGGAAAATCTTCCCAATATGTAATTTTAGTTTATTGCAGGCTTTTGTGGGCAGATTTTTTTCCCCTCCATTACCTGCGGTGCCGTGTTAAAGGTTCAAACCTTGACACTCTGCAGTTCGGCCATATTGGAAGACTTCAGAATACGTTCTGTCAAGATTCATCCCTGGGGCAACTTTTCAAAAGATGACAGATTTTCATGTAAACCTTTAGCCATGTGTTGCTGCGTGTTGTCCATCAGGCGAATTGTTCGTAGAGAATTCAAAGGTTATAGATGTGTTTTTTAGGCATTTTTTTAACCAAAATATCCTAGTGAACATGTCCTCAGAAATGTCAGGTCCAGGTTTTGAGTTACACCATGCTCGACTGAAAGTCTCAATTCATCAGAGCTGATTAGAGGAAAACCACATGACAGCTGACAGCTGTTTTGAAAATACAATCACACATGTTCTCACTGTGCTACTATAAGTATGCGCATGCGATGCTTCTGCATGTGGCGTGATGCAGCTGGGTTTTGTTTAATTTGTTTCTGGCTTGTTAGCATGCTGCCGCTGCAGTGCTGAGAAATCTCCGCGTTCCTACCAGACGTTCAGTATAATTTTTAAAACGCTCAGGATTCTCCAGGAGGAGCTGCAATCGATTGACCGTGTGATGAAAATAAATGTCTTAGTGAAATTTTAGCATGCTTTTAGATAGTTACAGTGAAGTGTTTAATTGTCCATTGGCTTTCTTACTCGCTCGCAATCCAGCGCCGTTTGGTGATTTGCCTGGACAAATACATTCCACTTAACATTTCAAGGTGAAAGCTTAGTAGTGCTTAAATGAATCCCGGTGCTCCTCAGACGTCTTGGTGGTTTGGAACGCTCCGTTTTTCAGCCGCACTAACTCTGTTTCAATGCTTTCTACCACAGCTGGAGTGTTCCCTGAAGACTTCTCCATCTTGACCACCCTCAAAGCCAAAGCTGGTCTCCAGTCCTTCCTGCTGTCCATCTACAACCAGCAAGGCGTCCAGCAGCTCGGCGTGGAGGTCGGACGTTCTCCCGTCTTCCTTTACGAGGATCAGACGGGCAAACCTGCGCCCGAGGAGTACCCTCTATTTCGCACCCTCAACCTCGCTGACGGAAAGTAAGTGCGAACATTGCCGGCGTTGACGATGAATGGTAGCTGTATCTTAGGAGACTGTATCTTAGTGTAGCTGTGCCATATAAAGCTTTTTCCTTTTGCGTTGTTAGCTTAGCTGTGTCTCTTTTTAAAGAGTGCGCTTCTTTAATTTATCTGTAACGTTGAGGCTCTTTCATAGCCAGCGTTAGTTTAGCTGTGACTTATAAGGCTATGTTGACAGGAAGTATTAGCTTTACTGTGCTAATAAGGCTCGGCTCTGTCTTATAAACTCTAACCATAAAGTCAGTGTTAGTTTAGCTGGGGTTTTTTTTTTTACGATGCCATTTCCACAGGTAATATTAGCTTGATTGCGACTTACGACTCTGTTGGTAGGTAATGTTTATCCGTGCTTCCAAGGCTCTTCTTAAAAATGGTATTAGCTTAGCAGTATTATGATTCATGTTCCAAATGCGGGATTAATATATCTTTGTTATATAAACCTCTTTCCACATCATTTAGCTGTGTACATTTCAGCTTCTTCCAGCTGTATCTTACAGAGCTCTGAGCGTATGCAGTGTTAGCTTAATTGTGCCTTTGTGGTTCTTTCCATACTGCTGTAATGACAGACTTCTCAGCCTTGCCTTTCCTATTTCGGGCTTCCGAACGTTGTAATCAGAAATCACTGGCTGCATTTTTATTTTTATTTTTTTGAATAACCACAATGCATATGATAAACGCTTAGCACGCTCTCGGCATATTCAGAGCTGTAGTTTTTTCCAGAAGATGTTACGCTGGTATTATGGCTGGACCTTCCCATGACTTAGGTCTTTCTAGTGTCTCTATCTCTTTAGGTTAAAAGAGACGAGCTGAGACGCTGTGAGTGATCTGACCATATGCAATTTTACTACAGATGGGCAGATGGGGTGTGTTTAACATGACCTTTCAACCTCTGTGATTATCTCATCCAATAAAGCTTCATATTTTGAATTCCTCGCGATGGTTAGACAGAACTGCAGCAGCAGGACATGACCAAACACACAGGGTTTGTCCTGAAATCTGGAGCTCATTAATTTCGGTCTAAACTATAAACAGATTTTGCGGCTAATTATTTTGTTTTTGTGTAGTTTAACCAGGCACAACAATAGCTAAAGGGCCAAAAATGGTGTCAAGATAGCTGTTAATGGATAACTGTGGTAAAGTGGCTAACAGTCTACGACTGACCTTATTTCCCCTCTCAGTGGCATCTAGAATGGTCAGATATAACTCATAGTTTCTAACTTTTAAACATGCTTAGCTGTTGTAAGAGGTACCTGCCTAGCACAGCTATCTGGTTATCTGGTAAGATGGAGGAAAAATTGGCTTTAACATGCAATTAGTGAAAGAAGGACTCAAGCATGGTGTTTGTTATGGGTAATCAGGGAACTGTAAGCTAAGTTTCTCGCTGGGGACTTGACACTAGGATACACCAAGAGCCAAGAGCAGCGAAACTGGAACAAACTCAGAACAGGTCAACGAGTACAAGTACTTAACAAGTACACACATGCATGCTAAGGCTATGGAAAGAGGCAAGGAAACAGCAGAGTTATACATACAGGAAACAAACCACACGACACGCAGGTGGATAGATACATCAGGGTAATCAACCAATGACAGAACAGGGAAGAAGACGTACATGTCTCTGCAGACCACGTCCTCCTGCTCCAGCCTTGGGATTTTGTTTTCACTTTGGAGGTTATGATCTTGCTTATAAATCCATCTTCAGTCTCGTCATATGTTCATGTCTATGTTCCTGACTTCCTGTGTTCCACTGAGTGAGGGCTTCTTGATGTGCTTGAAGAACTTCCAGGGGGAACTCCTGCGCTAGTGCAGCATGTCAGGATAGACAAAATGACTAAAGAAGCATGTACAGTCTTCATTTACCTCAATTTTTTAGTGTCTAGAAACTGGCCATACACAGGCTGAACTGCCTATTTAAAGCATATTATTCAGTACCTGCAGAGAAACTATTAGGAAAAGTGTGCCATCTTTAAGGAAACAATGACCTCATGGTGGAACATGAAGAAGACAAAAACAGTACTATAAGCATATAATTGTTCCACAGAATTTAAACCAGTGACTCAGTAGACAGTGCTAAGAGCTAGTGCAAAGTTTTTTACAGGGTATCAGTGAAATGGAAGCAAGTGGAAGTAGTGCAAAGTCTTGTTCGTGAGCTTTATTTGTGATTTGCTGACTGCTTTATTGAAACCTAAACCAGTTAGGTGAAGAACCTGTGTACGTATTTTCTTGGCAGGATTATTTTACTGTTTAGATTTTGAGATCACTGGACCAGCACGTTCTATGATTTTAGGCAGTTTTAATCAGCAATGAGCTGAGAAAATACACATTTGTCTGAATTCTTCAAGACCTGGATTGGGAATTCTGGTATGCTTGTAAGATTTGATCAAGATCCCAATAATCCAATAATATTTTGAATGCCCTCTTCTTTGGCTCTCCTCTCCGACACACTTTCCACAATGTTCACGCTGTCTGTCATGCTGACTAATCATTTGGTCTGGACTTTAATGAGTCTAATCCGTGATGAAGGTAGAATGTGTTCAAGGCCTGGAATGCGGAGTAGTTGAGGTGTAAGAGTTATGGGACGAAGAGTTAAGGACTCATGTCCTTCGTTAGCTTGCCGTCCTATGACCTGTACTCCCTATCTTGGTCCTGGAGAAGCATTTAATCCCCTATGTAGTGCAGAGTTCTTAGGTTTCATTTGGAGTAATGATGTGAAAGCATAAAGGATTTTTAGTGGCATGGTTCACAAAGTGAGTATATGGTTCCTAGGGGATTCTACCAACCATCCAGGGGATCTCAAAATATATCACTTTTATGAAACATGAATTTCATTGAAACATTTGGTTTTATTAAAACAACTAAAACAATAAGCAAGAGTCAGTGTACTTGAGTCATACAGTCTCCAGGAATCCCACAGTGCACTGCAATAGGTAGCATCCAATCCACTAACGGTTCTTGGTAACTTAGTCCATGGGCCACATAGAGTCAAAGCACAGCCCCTATATCGGTATGGTTTGGAACACATCTGCAGTCAACAGATACTGAGGCAGTAATTTATGTGCTGTATGTTACAGAAAGCATACTTCTGAAGTGGTCCACATTCGACCCTCAAGGGTTCCTTACTCCCAGTACAACCATTTCTCCAATCTAGAATATTATGACAATCATAGCATGAGTGTGTTCCTGGGTTTAAATGAACATGGAGCTTGGTATTTACCTGATGACTTGATACAGATGTGGGATTGTTGAACAAAGGCATCATATGACAGTTCATGTTTGAGGTTTGAGTGCATCATTTTGTGCTCCTAACTGTTCCTATTTCTGTTTTCCAGGTGGCATCGTGTAGCCATCAGCGTGGAGAAGAAGACTGTGACCATCATTGTGGACTGCAAGAAGAAGATCACTAAGCCCTTGAAAAGAAGTGACCATGCCAACCTCGACACTAAAGGCATCACTGTGTTTGGCAGCAGGCTTCTGGATGAGGAGGTCTTCGAGGTAAATTCCTTACATCTACGCTTAAGTCTTTTCAGAATCGCAGATGACTTTGAGTATTTTTTTAGGTTTTAGCTTCGAGCGGTTTACCCTTGAACTTGTGTAGTGTCAAAGGTACCCCAAAGGTCCTGTGGGTTCATTTATGTACCTTAATGCTGTTCTTTAAAAAATATGTTGCTCTAAATAAAGGGAAGAGTGGGACATGGTGTAGGGGGTAGTGTTGGTAGTGTTGGCATTTACCTCACACTTTGGATTATTGTCTGCAGAGTGTCAGGTTATTCCAGTGCTTGAATAGGTTTCCTCCAGGTTCTTCAGACTCCTGTCACCACCCTAAAACATGCCTGTAGGTGGATTAGCAACTCTCTAATTCCTGGGATAGGCTCCAGTTCCTCAACCCTGACTAGTATTAAACAGAAGATGAACTGAAGATGAAAGAATACTAAAACTCAAGGTACCCTTGAGGGTTCCACCCTTTAGCCATTGCTTAGAGGCAAGTAGAGCTTGAAGTGGGCTGAAAGACAGAAATAATGGTTCTTGATGCCTCTTGTTGAGGAGCAATGTGCAGTTTATGCAGATTATGAGCCATGAGTGGCCTTTTTTCTCCTTGGCATATCCAGAACTCTTTTCTGTTTATGAGCTGGGTGTATGTATTTTCTGTTTATGAGTTTGGTCATCTTGTGCTTTGGAACCCTTTATCTTCAAGGATGTTGAGTCTTTTTGTAGTGGTCCAGTGGTTAGGATGGTCAGCTGTTGATTTGAAAGTGGTGTTTCAAGCCTGACCAGACCTGCTCTTGCTGGACCCTCGAGCAAAGCCTACCATGTCTATCACGCCAACTTCCTTCCAAGGTCGGGTCCTGGAGGATAAGCCGTTTATACCACTTGTTGTATCCAAGTGCATATGTGTAATGGCAATAAAGTTGTCAAAATTCCATTGGTATCTGGGCTGTGATAGGCGGAAAAACCAAACCACATTAGAAGCTGCTTGGAGGTACCAGAAGACTTGTTTATTAGGGTGTAATAATGGAGTATGCTTCTGTGGAATAGGATGTGATCTGGGGTTGTTATCAATAAGATTAGATGTGTGTTTCGTGACATGCTTGAAAGATATTTTCTGGGCAAATCAAAATAGTTACCTGGAATCAGAGGAAAGAACGAGGGACTGCTGCCAGGACCGGGTTTGGAAGCAGCTACAGGATGATGACATAATTCTTTATAGTTGTTGGCTAGCAATGCTGTGCAGCGAAAACAAGCATTTGTGCTTAGTCAGGGGATTGTTTGGGATGTCTGAGGTATGCAAAGGTATGATTATTCACAATGGGCTAGTAAGTGCACCGTACAAATGAATATTGGCCTCAAGAACGTTTGATATGTTTTTTTGAATAATGGTGCAAGGAGAACACAACACACACCTCAGGTCTAAAGGATCGTCTCAGTTCACCTTGGAATTAAAGTCACTCAAGGCCACAGGTGTCCCCGTGCTCTCTGAGTCTCTTAGAGATCAATACAGTGACAGGATCAGCTCAAATAAAGTGGGAATATAGTGGTATTCTGAGACTTTTTTGGATTCATGCTGAGGGATCAGGATATTTGAGATGAACCCTTGAACACTGCCATACAAAAGCACCTCAGGACAAGCAAGTCTTCCAGTTTGAAGTATTCAGGAAATGATGATTCTTCCTTCTTTCGTTTCGATTTAGAGGAACATCTGACAGCCCTAACTGTTCACTCTTCAAGGGTTCTTAGCGTCCAAACACAGGTTTTATTTAAAGGTTCTCCCAGAGAGACAGCTGAAGAACCGTTAAATGGTAAGATGCCATGGATCCAAGAGATTCACAGTAGCCAATTATTTCAGACCGTGATTTTACCAGACCGTGACTAATTTGCATAAAATTTAGAAAACCACTGTTAGATTTAGCATAAAACTTGGCAGGATGTTCTCAGCTCGTTTTAAAAATCCTGGGTTGTTTTTTTGTTTTTTTTTTGTTTTTTTTTTGCCATTTTGGGCATTTTAAGCTTTGCAGTCATATTTTGCGTCGCTCCGCCTTGCCATGTGGACTGCAGGTGTTTTAAACATTGAAAAAGAAAAGCCCCACAAACTCGCTGAGCTGCTAAAACTTAAATAGGATAAACTCTGGTGTTTTGCTATGCTATACGATAAACATTACTTACTGTACCCTGTTGTTAGCTTAAATTATGACCTCCATAAAAGATAAAAATGTCAAAGCCAATTCATCCCTTGTTCACTGCCTCTAGGAATTTGGTGTTTGGCTAAGGAGAACATGTGTGTATTTGTGTGTGTGTGTGTGTGTGTGTGTGTGTGTGTGTGTGTGTGTGTGTGTGTGAGTGTTGGCTGGGAGCTCTGGGACAATTCTCAATTAGCGCACTTCTAGAAAACATCTGTGGTTCTTTTAAGGAAGTAAAAAAAACCAGTCTGATGTCTGCACTCACTTGTGATTACAGCGGGGGGGGGGGGGGGACTTCAAAGGCACTTGGCTTTAATTAATAGCAATCACATGTGAATTTGCATTTATGATGGTTCTTTGCTAAAGTATAGCTTGGACGTAGCGTTTAAGGGTGAAAGCTCTTCACTCAGTCTTTGTGCTTCTCATGGTGGAAGTATTGGAAGTCCTCTAACCTGTGTGTTATTTGAAAACGTTAGGTTTGCCCTATTGCTAGCGTGATTAGCCAGCTAGGCATTCTTCACAGTTTTTACTGCTGAATGTGACAGAGCGGAGTGTGTGGGGGGGTCAACACCAGTTTAATTTAAACAGCGGTACATAATGGGTGCTTGTCACGTGGGTTTGAAATGTGTTGCGCTTGTGAGAAAAGAACGGTCACGCAGGACCCAGGGTCAGCGTTTGTCCGTGAAGTGCAAAGTTTGTTTAAAGCAGTGGGGGTGGTGGAAGGTGACCGGGGGTTGGCTATCTTTTCATGGAGTCTTGATTTCACTAACCAACTATTCATTTGTCCTGGTTTTCGGTGGTGTTTTCTCAGCGATTGTAGCCTGAGACGAAACTCACATTCATGCTGTTTTTACAAAGACGGCGGTTCTGCTTGTAAAATTACTGACAGATCTTGTCAGTGTGATCCCAGAGCCTGATGGGATGTGTGCTTGATCTGCGTGCCAAAGCAAGGAGTGGTTCCTATAAAAAAAATGTGTTTTTTTTTAAAACTTTTTTTTTTTTTAAACGAAGTTTCGTTGCTTAGGGAAATATGTGGCCCCGTAGTACATTCCTGCGTCTTCAGGGTTTCAGGCGTATTTCATAAGCAGGATTTATACCCAAAACAACTGATTTGTGTTTTCTGTCTTACTCAGTGTAGAGAGTAAAACTTTCCAAAGTGTTTATTAACATCAGGAACCAAGTAATGAAATAAAATATTCTTAAATTTAATATTGCTAATTGTTTGTTACTTATGTGAGTCATAGTCATTGTTATTTTATCAGTTGCACATTGTATTTGGTAAACTGTGCAGAGCAGGAAAGTTGATGTATCTGATCTTCGGACCTTTTCAGAAATTTTATTTTAAACGAAATGTTGCTTTTTCGTTCAGCTGGAACTGCATGCCTTCACATGGATAACGTAAAATATCTGAAAATTTTCCTTTGTATTGTTGATCAGACAATAGGACGTGAAGTAATTTTTTTTTTTTGTACATTTCTTCTAAAAAAGTTTGGGTTCCCAATGAATTCACTACAGTAGTGCTGTGCTTCAGCCCCCACACAATTTTTTTAAAGCATTTTTTTTAATGCTTTATTTGACGTTCGGCAAAAACGCAGCACCTTTACAGTGTTAACTGGTGCTGCTTGACGTTACAGGTGAGAAAGGTTTCATTTCTACAATTAATAATATATAGTAATCATTAACAATGAATAATATAGAATTAATAATTTAAAAAAATTCTGTTTTTTTATGATTATTTTTTGTACATGAATAACCAGTTTGTATTAAAACAGCTTTATTGCAATTATTCATAACATTTGTCCTCAGTAATTCCATCGTTGCGCTTCCTGCTAACAGTGCAAAGCGTGTGCTGATGGTACTCACTTACCACACTGGGATGGAATTGTTTTTTATCGTGATGTTTTATCACTCTGATTATGTTCTTAGAGTGTTCATTTCTTTCTGTGTTTTTTTTTCTTCTTTTTTCGAAAATGCTTCGGAATACTTTCGCCTTCAGCAAATCCGTCATCCTAATTAACGCTAAGTCAGCTAAAGAATCTGGGCCTTTTCTTTTTTTTAATAAAATCTCATGTGAGCCGAATGAGATCTCGACAAGTACGGCCTTGCCGAGAGACGCATGTTCCACCAAAAAGGGCACCGTTAAAGTGTCGCCTTTAATAGATTCACTGATTTTTTTTTCTTTTGCTTGCCTCTTAAACCAACACATATTTGGAGTCCTGAGGTAGATTGGGTGTCAGTCGAGGTCTAGGAAACACAGCGCTCTCTGTTCAGAGCCAGAGAACAGGGGCACCGTCTGTCCTTTCTTCTCCAGCGCCTCTGAAGTGCATGCTGGGAAATATGGAGGAAATACCTGGTCAGTCTTCAGAAGCATTTTCGCCCCTCCTCTGAATCCAAACACTCCTGAATGTTTTCTCAGAACCCACACGTAGGCCTTTTTGCCCCTGGTTGAAGTATGCAGTGCGCTATATTTTTCCTGCACCTCTCCACCCTTGGCCTCCCAAAAAAAAGACTCGCGATCGAAATAGATTATAGTTTGAGCATTATGAACCAAGGCTCTGTATCCCTCAAAGCCAGAGAGGATGAATGATGGGCTTTCATCGCACTTCCATATACCTGTCCCTGCGCGGTCCGAGCCATGAGACCCGACTATTCATGCCATGCCCTTAGCTTAGGCGGCTCCAGCTCAGTGCCTTTTCCTCCTGCAGAAACCGGAGGGTGACGGGTTCAGGACCCCTCGCTGAGAGGAAGGATTACACCGAGTTCAGAACCACGCTCAGGAAGGAAAGCTTAGCATGGCTCCCTTCAGTGATTCTCATATTTCAAAACAACAAATTTAGTTTAATGATGGTTGTAATTTCATCATCCAATGTGATTTTTATGTTAAAGATGAAACATTTTCACAAGAATTAAACAATAGCCATACAAATTTGTATAAATAATGAAACTGAAAGCCAAATAAGGAATCCCAGTCATTGATCAATGGGAAAAGATGTTAATTACAGCAGTAAGTGGATTACACTTAATAAATAACAACATGAATCATTTTTAATTACCGTCCACAGATATTGAGCGAAAAACTAGTCAGATTTATCACAGTCCAGAAATGACAAGTAAGTCAATTTTAGGAGGTCTTTAATCTGGATTTATAAAGGTTTACTGAAGCTGCGTTTGTAAGGACCTAATAGTTTAAAGGAAATATGAGGGAGAATCAAAAAGTAAAGGCAATGTTTAAGTTATGTGAAAACACGAAGGGCAAAAGACAAAGCACGGAGTGGAGACATCTGTCTTCTTCAGAGAAGAAGAAATCCAAAATTCAGTCCTTCCCCAAGAAAATCATCTTAAGGTTCTTTTGGGACATGAAGGTTCCTGTTCTGGGGCATTTCCAAGCACATGGACAAACAGTGAACAGTGTAAATTCCTGTACTTCAACCTGAACTTCAACCTGCAATTCCCAGCAAAAGAAGAGGAACGCTGCCCAAAACAGTCTCGCTGCACCAGGACAATGCACGTCCTCATACAGCAGCGGAGACAGTAGAGACAGTGCACCGGCTCGGGTTCCGACGTCTCCCATGTCCTCCTTACAGCCCGGATCTGGTGCCGACCCATCGTCACATCTTCGGTCCCCTGAAGGAGGCGCTGCGTGGTCGCAGATTCACCTCTGATGATGAAGTAAAGGAAGCGGGGCTCACCTGGCTTCGTGAGCAGAAGAAAAACTTCTTCTCTGCAGGAATCCAGGAACTCGATGAACAATACGACAAATGCGTCTTCTCACATGGGGACTGTGTGGAACAGTGATGTGTTCAGGTTCTCACAGTTACTTCTGTTAAAGCCGTTACAGGGATTTTGCCTTTACGTTTTGATCCTTGCTTGTATAAGACATGGCCAAGCTGAACAGAACACTCGAGATGGGTTACTGAGTCAGGAGATCAGTAAGATATGGCAGTGGTCTTCAGCCCAGCGGTCCCCAACCCTGTGTTCCTGGTGCTCGACCTTCCTACAGGTTTCATCTCTAACCAAAACCCAATACTTTTAGTTCTTTTAGAACTTCTTAAGGTAATGATGAGATAGTCAGATGGGCTTTATATTATAACATTGTAGTTGGAGCTAAAGTCTTCAGGGGGTTAGAGTTCCAGAGCTCCAGCTTTAGTCATGTTTTCTGATCACACTCTGGTTTCTTTCTAAAGCATATCTTAAGGGTTCAAGATTTGTCTTCAGCTTTGTTCTATGTGTTGTTCTTGTTGTTGTTGTTGTTGTTGTTGTTGTTGTTTTAACCATACAGAAACTCAGGAGCTCTGAGAAGGACATGAGGCTAATATGTTAGTTTATCCCAAATTATGTTCTTAAGACATATTGTTCTTTTGGTGCTTTCCAAATAAATTCATTCTGGTTCACAAGATGCCCAAACCTCGAACGTGTCTGTGTAGGAGGTTTTCCTGTCAATGAATTGTAAACCAGTGCTAAATAATGTCAGCTAACCTTAAGCACTCTGACAGTTTTCACAACGCTTTTCTCTCTCTCAGCCTCCTGTCTTCCTATAAATCTTGATACAATAAATTTCACCCTTCCCTTTCGTTAAAGACCAAGAGTGGGGTCTTGGATTTAGGCCGAGTCTGGACTTGTAGCTCTCTGCACCTTTTGTGTAAAAGGTGTTTTTTTTTATTTCACAAAAAAAGTATCCAGATTAAATTTCAGACCAAAGGCAAGCCTTGAATTAAACTTGATGACGCCACCATCCATGCAACCATTCTGTTTGTCTGAACATTCTGATTCACTGGTAATTAAACATACGCCTGTGGGTTCTGGAAGCTCTGAAACAAGGCGCTCTGATTGGCTGTGGACTGACCTGCCAGAAATGAAAGACTCTAAGTCATCTCTTTATTAAAACAAAACTGCTTCAGCGCTCTGGAGAACAGGCAGCATGATCCGTTTCTGCTCAGTGTTCGATGATCCTTTGATGAACCGAGGTGCTGTCGAGAATTGCGCATTCAGGTACATTTCAGTTCCTGTAAATGGCATATTTATTGTTGTGTTCACTGTTGAGACATGATATTGTGGTGTACAGTGTGTATAAAGTGTGTGTGTAGCAGGGCCTGCCTGGGGTATATCAAACGCCAGCGCTCCTTTTAATGAGACTGATGCCTCCAGGCCTTTGTTCTGAGAGACCTTGTGTGAATAAATAAAGAAAAACAAGCGAAGCTGGTACAATGGAACGCTACAGCACTATTTATTCTTTCTGTTTTTATAACTAGTAAGGACAGGCCATTTTCTGCTAACTTGCACCCTGTTCATGTTTACTACTTAAACAAAATGTTTGCAAAAACCTACACTGCTCAGGTGGTGTGGTGTGGTGTGTGGTGGTTAGTACTGGTGTCTCACTGCAAAAAGGTCCTGGGTTCAATCCCCGGAGTCGACCTGGGTGCCTTTCTGTGTGGAGTTTGCTTGCTCTCCCCGTGTCCATGTGGGTTTCCTCCGGGTACTCCGGTTTCCTCCCACAGTCCAAATAAATGCACAGAGGGGATTAGGCTAATTGGCGACTCTAAATTACCCGTAGGTGTGAATGTGTGTGTGAATGGTTGTCTGT
>JAQLOM010000032.1:27568369-27579715 GCA_030068315.1 Chrysichthys thysi
CTGAATACATCATGACCAGGCTGGACAGAATGAAGCCTGGGTTGGGACAGGATTACAGAGTGGACAGGGAAGCAGGGCGGAGGGTTCAGCCTGAAGACTTCAGTTTTAAGTAGTCAGGGAGTCGGCAGCTTTGACCTCAATGGGAAGATCATTCCACCAACGAGGAGCCAGAACCGATAGCAGCCTTGAGCGGGCTGGACAGGAGCGGAGAGGAGGACGGGCCAGGTGACTAGAGGCAGCAGAACAAAGGGAACGGGTTGGCAAATAAGGACGGACAAGTCTCTGGAGATATGCTGGACCTAACCCCTTAACTGCCTGGTATGCTATCACCAATGTCTTAAATTTGATAGGCAGCCAGTGAAGATCAGCGAGAAGAGGGGGAACATGAGAGGAGCGGGGAAGCTTGTGGACCAGTCGAGCTGCAGCATTCTCGATGAGCTGCAGGGGTCGGATGGCAGATGCTGGAAGGCCAACAAGGAGAGAATTGTAGTAGTCCAAACAACACAGGACCATTGCTTGGACCAGGAGCTGAGTAGAGTAGGTGGTAAGGAAGGGGCGGATCCTCCGAATGTTGTTAAGGAGGAATCTGCATGTCCAAGTCACAGGAGCGATGTTCGCTGAAGAGGAGAAAGATACAGGCTTAAATTTGGGCAAAGAATTAACTAGCATGCATGCTAACATCACGAGGACATTAAGGACATTCTTCGAATTTATCCACTATAATTTTGTTACAGTTATTTCTTCAGGAAACGTTGGTGTCTTTATAACCACGGCTTGACCATTACTTTTTTTCTTTGTTAGCTATGTTCTTGGTGGTATCACTATTTTATTTCATTTTTTTGTCAGCATTTGTCTTAGCATTTCTCTTTTTAATCGCCTCTCTACTGTTAATCTGTTCAGATCTCTGATCATTTAAATGGATGGGTTTTTTTTTTCTTTCGTTCTACAAAGATGGGTTCCACTTTGATGTTAGACTTTACCCTAACCCTCCAGCCCTGAACCACAGGATCACATAAGGATTTTACTCACAAGGATTTTATGAGGATTTACACATCAGAGCTTGGGCGTATAAATCGGATAGGTTTCACCATACATTATATGCTTACTACTTATTGGCCGAAGCCGAACCCATGCTGCCTCGTTCCACCCCGTTTTAACCCGCATACATTCAAGTAACTCTCCATTTTCTTGTCATGTTGCTGTGCTCATGCTGTTCTACCGTGGGGAAATGGGTTCTGCTTCTTTCCCGGCTTCTGGAAACTGGATCATCGTCACATGTCTACAATGTGACATGGATTTTAGGCTATAAAGTGCCTAAAACAGACCAATGATTGGTTGTGTCAATATAATCCAAACCCACATAATTCTGCAAGTCTGGTTAAACATTTGTTCCCTTGACCAATAAGGTTAAATCTATACCGATAATTAATAAGCTGATGATCTAAACTCATCACTTTGCCAAGTTCTGTATACTGGTGTATAGTTTTATAATAATAAGTCGAGCTGGCTGTGTTTAACCTGCTGATTTCCTGAATATCCGACAGTCTTTTGATCTTCCTGAGCAAGAGGTCACCCTTTGAATATTGGGGGTTCTTTAGGTATCTTAACATGAATCCCCTGGATGTAGCTATCTGCCATTACAAGGCCATGCTGGTTAACTGCTTATTCCCTCGTTATCACATAAACACCAAAAACACCATAGTATCATTTTTAGGAACTGAAACACTTGCCCCTTAGCCTTCAAATAACATGCTCACGCAGTTTCCTATTTCTGTGTTTCCCGCTCCATCCCCAGATGCTCTGGACATCCACTATAACAACACGGTCTCCACTAACCTAAATCAACTAGCGCCCCTCTGAACACGTGCTGTGACCTTCACTCATGCCTCTCCCCGGTTTACTCCTGACCTCATCTGTGTGAAGCAGCAGGTTGCCAACTAGAACACCTCCGCAGGAAGACAGGCCTGACAGTGCATGCACTTAACTCAGAGATCATGTTAGGAAATACAAAGAAGCACTTTAGAAACCAATATGGACTATTGTCCAGTGGGCAAGACCAAAATAAACCTCAACAAACTGTTGTGACCTGCCAACGGTCTTTTCCTGACACTTTCTCCAATGTCCTGTTGTACATTTTTGACGTTTTTAATGGGAAAATAGGACATGTGTTTATCTCCACTTCCAGCAAATTTTTCTTCCCTGCAAATGAGCCTGTCTCACTCCCCTCTACTGTCACAAGGCTGTTCTGTAATGTTCTACCTGTTGAGAAGAGGTTCCCTGCTAATCTGATTAAGGAACCTAAAGCTACCACCTGCCACCCAGACCCAGTGCCGACTCCCTTGGTTAAAGCATGTCTGAATTCATTATAACACACTCCCCTGCAAGCCTGTGAATGCTGTGCTTAGCTCTGTTTCCACCAAATTGAAGATACATCACTTCTTAAAAAGCCTGGACTTGACGCTGAAGAGCTCAGTAACTACAGACCAATTTCTAACCTGCATTTTCTCCGAAAGATAGTTAGATGTCCTGTAGCAGCTGACTTTACAGACCACTTCATCTCAGCCACCTGGATGAGGTATTATAGTCTTGATTTAGGTAGAACCACACAGTCCTGAAACAACCCTCGAGGATACAAATGACCTGCCGGTTGCATTGGAATGGGGGTCGCTGAATTGCTTGTTCTTCTGGACCTCGCTGCTGTTTTTGACCCAGATTATCTTAATGTACTTTTACACCAACTTGAACGAAACAGCTGCCTGCTAGTTACTGGTACTGTCCCCTCCTGGTTCAGATCTTCTTATCTCTCTTACAGAAACCAATTTGTTTTAGTTGATAGGTTTAGGACTTATCAATTAGGTCTCATCTCTCCTGTGGGGTTCCTCAAGACTGTTCGTCATCATAACTGTAGTCGATTCAGAAAATATTGCAAAAGCAAAGCCATTTCTTCGTTGTTGTTGTTGTTGTTTTTTTGTTTTTTTTATTGTTATTGTTATGCGGTATTGTTTCCTATTCATCCTTTGACTGAAAACCAAAATGTCTTCAGTGTGTACCAAAAGCAAACGAATTGGTCTTGCATTTGCACATGCTTTCAGTGAGGGCTATATGCTCCCTCTCAGCAATACCATCCGGTGGTCCAGCCTGCAGTTTCATTGCTATGCTGATGATACTCAGGTTTGCATAAACACCAACCTGTCTCACACACTGCCTTCACCTGCACTAGCAGATTATCTGACTGAATTAAAGACTTGGATGAATTCTACATTTCTGAGTCATGCAATTTGCATCCACATCCACACTAAATGTTCAAAGCCCTGCTGTCATGTTAGACTCCACGCTCTCGTATCATTAAAACCCACCTAGACATCATTCTTTCACCTTCGCAATATTGCCAGGCTTCATCCTGCCCTTTTCCCCCAATTCAGCAGAGACTCTCTGGCATGCATTTGTTATCTCCAAGCTTGACTAGTGCACTGTTGTTGTTCACAGACTACCAGTGCAGGGCCTTAACAAGCTTCAGTATGCTCGGGTTATCACCCCCACAAGACCTTGGGAAAACCTCACACCCTTATTCCAAAAGTTACACTGAGCCTGTCTGGGTTCCCATCCAAATACAGTACAAGATAGTTCTTCTGGTTCTTACCTCACTGCATGGTCTCAGCCCCACCTACGTATCTAGCATCCTACTCCCGTACACACCTACAAGCATGTTTAGATCCTCTGACACTCACCTGTGCGGGGGTCCCTCTCCACCATAGGAGACATAGGAGGCTCTAATTGTCACAGCATCTAGTCTGTGGAGTGTTCTCCTTCTCCATCTGCATGTCCACACTTCCCTTCAGCACTTTTAAAACTCACCTGGAAACACTTCCTCGTCTTTTAGAAGACATTCTAGGCAGTTGTGTGTTTCCAGGTTTCTTGGGGTAGTTTAGGTCTGGGGAAGTTCCGTGTCCACATAGTTTTGGCAACACACTGTATGTTTTTTATGACCTACAATAGGAGGAAATACAGTAGACAAGTGGAAAAGGGGGTTTCAATCATGTGAGGTTAAATAGATACAAACATTAATGCAAAACAAGTAAGGGTTTTTTTTGAAGTAGCTTATCGAATCCTTTTTAAGGTAAAGTGTAGTTATGGGAGGCTGAGACAGGCTATTTTGCAAAAAAAAACAAAAAAACCCCTAGTTATTTACTGTATCTGAAACATGCGCAAAGGTTGTTGTGCCTTTAATTTACCCTTTAAATGTAATATCAGTGTGACAGAAAATGGCAATACAATCATGGATCGCCGCTCTTCCATTAGACTGGCAATTATAAGACTCAAAAATATATTAACAGTCATTCCACTAAATAGCTTCAATAAGTTATACATGGACATTTGCGACAAATGTATCCGCCAGATGTTTGAATGCCTTGTTGACAGTTGTGCTAATCACGCCCTGGTTTAGGGTCTTGAATGTGTTATGGCAGTTTCATATTTCTGGTTTAATATGCAGAACGCATTGACATGTTATCAGCGAAGCCATGAAATTGGCTTCAGGAATCTAGTTAGGAGGCCTACATCTTATCGGCGTGTTCCATTCTTTCACAGCGTGCGGCAAATTAATGAAAATCACAGGACCCGTGACCATAAAAACATCAGGCACGCGGTTTGGTGCATGGATGACCGACCCAATGGCATCTCCAAGAAACAACAGAGTGAGTCGCTCTTCTTTCTTTTGTGTCCCTAATGGTTTAGAGTAATGGGATCTTAGATAATTGTCGGAATCAATAAGACGTAGTCTTTTATGGTGTAGTAATCGTGGTCATGTGCTAGATAAACACTCACTTCCTGCCTAGATGGCAGATCTTTCAGAACAATACAATAGAGCTATCTGTTTATAGAGCTAAATGTCAGCATCAACAAATCAATAATGCATTATGATTAAAGCGTTCAGCTGTTCCAGTGAATTAATTCATTTAATTTGAAAAGCTCAGTGATGCCTTTATTACACTAGCTTCCTGATGTAAACTTGGCATTTGGAGCGGTCCTATACGCACTATGTGCCTTACAAGTCGAACGTTTGTACCCCTTTGATCATCAAAGGTCTTAGTTTTTACTCTTTTCTACTATTTTAGAATGATAATGGGGACATTACATTACATTAATGTCATATGGCGGACGCTCTTATCCAGAGCGACTTACATTTATATTCTTTTTTATTTATACAACTGAGTAATTGCAGGTTAAGGGCCTTGCTGAAGGACCCAGCAGTGGCAGCTTGAACTCCCAACCTTCCGATCAGTAGCCCAACGTCTTAACCCCCTGAGCTACCACTGCCCCTTAACACTAGAATAAATAAAATCTGTGGGATTATAGAGTGAGCAAAGTGTTCAGTATATCCTAAATGAAAATCAAAGGAAACCAACAAACTAAAAAAAAAATATTCAGAAAGCAGGAAGGGGGCTTTCATGGATTAGAACTTCCAACCTTGCACCACATTGGCCATACTGGACAGACCCAAAAACAGCACTGTGGTGCAGGTGTAGAAACCCATAGTTGAAATGTTAGTTAAATACACTATGGGCCCCTTGGTCTCTTGGATTGCCATGCAATATTGATATAACCATTTCAATTCTTGGAAGAGTTCAGAGCTCATACCTGAAGAAAGAGCATCCTGATAACAAAAGTGCTATCAAAACTAGAAAGTCCTGGAAAAATATCAATCAGGGTTTGGTTATAAAAAAGAAATTTCCCACACGTTGAAAAATGGGGTGGCATTAACTTCTACCAGAAGTCAGTGATTGGGTAAAGCGAGGCCAAGGGTAACTCATATCATTATGCTACCACAAACATGCTTCACCGTGGAGAAGGTGTTCTCAGTGTGGTAAGCAATTTTGGCTTTCTACCAATTGCAGTAATTTGTGTTCCCATCAAACTTGAGAACGTTTTCCCCCATGCTTACTGAATCTCAACCATACTATCTGGCAAACTCCAAACAGGGTTTTATATGGTTTGACACGTCCATAAATTCAAGGACTGTAGAACCTTTGGGATTCGCTTGTACTGTAAACAACTCCTCCCATCTGAGCTATGGACTGCTCCAGCTTCTTGTTTCTTCTCTGGCTCTGCCTCAAGTGCTATAATAAATCCACTTCAAGGAAACAATCCAATTCAAGCATTTTCCGGTGTGGGGATTTGAACTTCACAGAACTTAACAAGTAAGATACCGCGGCCCTAATTTAATCAATCGGTTCTTTTGTTTTTCATGCAGGTCTGGTACATGGACACGTACACCAACAGCAAGGTGGTGCGAGAATACAAATCCATGGCGGATTTCGTCTCGGGTCAAGAGTCTCGGACGTATTACCTTCCATTTAAGTGGGCGGGGACCAATCATGTTGTGTATAATGGATCGCTATACTACAACAAGGAGCAAAGCAACATTGTGGTCAGGTACAGCTTTGAGACGGGGCGCGTGCTGGCTCAGCGGGCACTCGAGTATGCCGGCTTCCACAATGTCTACCCGTACACCTGGGGGGGCTTCTCGGACATTGATCTAATGGCTGATGAGATGGGATTGTGGGCTGTGTATGCCACTAACCAGAATGCAGGCAATGTAGTGATTTCTCACTTGGAGCCGGAGACGTTGGAGCCTCTTACCACTTGGAACACAGAGTACTCAAAACGCAATGCTGGCGAGTCGTTCATGATCTGTGGAACACTCTATGTCACCAACTCACACCTTACTGGGGCAAAGGTCTACTACTCCTATGACACAAAGACATCCACCTACGAGTACGTGGACATCCCCTTTCACAACCCATACTTCCACATCTCCATGCTCGACTACAATGCTCGGGAGAGGGCACTCTATGCCTGGAACAATGGCCACCAGGTTATCTTCAATGTCACGCTCTATCATGTCATCAAAACTGAAGACGACTCATAAAAACACAACAGAGGGTCTCGGTGGCTGTCCCAGTTTTTTTTTTTTCCTGTTTGCCTGGAACAATGGTCATTTTCAGTGTCATGTTCTACCATGCTATTCATAAAAAGTCAAACGGTAACTTTAGCGCAGAGTTGCTCCGGAGGTAGCGCACAATGCTCTTGTTTGCCTGGACCCGGGTCCACCAGGCCATCTTCAACATCACAAAGAGTATCGAAATCAACACAAGAAACGAAGAGACCGGCGGCTACGGCGTGATTTTCTGAAGGCCATTTTCACGCTCGTTCATCAAAAACCATGGTCAGGCTAAGGAAAAATGGATTTAAAGACAGGCAAATAGAGTCCAGAGGCTATCACAGGATTTTCTTGTTCACCTGGGGGAACAGTCTTCAACATCACACTTTACGCCTGTCATCAAAATCTGAGCATGATTCTGGAAGAGTGCAGGGGCTTGGACACTATTTACTCAATCTGCCACATCGTCAAAACTCACAACGACGTCTCAATCTTCGGCAAACCACTCTGTTCCAGTAACACTCATGGCTGATCCAGAGTTTTTTCAGAAACCCTGGATGTGAGACAGGAAAACCAGTCCAATGCAGGGCACCGTTCACACACATTCCCACTTAAGGAGCAAGTTTCCACAGCCAGTCCACCTGCTGACATGATTTGGGAGGTAAGAGGAACCTGGGGAACCTGAAGGAACAAGAGAGAGCATGAGAAAATCCGCATGAGGGCAACTCATGTAATAAGGACAATTAAAAACAAGATGGTGAGTAGCTTGTTGTCTACGAAATGATTTTCTCACTCATCAAGAACAAGAGTGACCAAGTCATCTTCAAATGTACTCTCCGTCACGTCGTTAAACCCGAAGACACCTTGTTCACCTGCATCAGAAGTCAACCTGCAGAACATTGTCCAGATGTAGAGACAGCAGAACTGAAAAGAAAAAAAAAAACAGGCCACAGAATCCATTTTTCTAAAAACAAAACAAAAAACAAACAAACAAAAAAACATTTGTTGTGGCCAATCACATTCATTTATTCAAAGGATTTAGCTAAAGGCAGCTCATTTGACCAGATCTACAGCGTGAGGGACATTAGCTCAGAAAGGAGCGTGCTTGCTCAAATTTCTTATTTTACTTACCCTCTTTGGTTTAGTGTGACTAGGAACTAACGGATAATGGTTAAGCATCGCAAAGTAAGTTGAACACCCCCGATTTAAAGCAATGAAGAATGTCGTCGTCAGGGTCACGCTCTACCACGTGACGTCAACTGTGTTTGATTCATCCACAATTTCTAAATACAGGGAGGAGTCTGACCATGAAAATCATCCAGAATTTTTTTTTTGTTGTTCGGACATTCGTAAAGATCCAATCAGTAAAGGAAAACCGGATAATCTCAGCGGTTACGATGCGATTTTATTATTCTTTGAGATACCACAATGTCATCTTTAAATCACATTATCATCACATCTGAAGCACAGAGAAGAAAATGGAGCAGGATGAATGAATGGATAAAAAGTGACAAATGGAACGATAAATTGAAATAATTACCTTTTTCATTCGACAAACGGAGTAGTGAAAAGAAGAAACGTTCCGGTGAATCAATGGACAAGAATGGCCATAATGAATGAACTAACGAACAAATGAATGAATGGCAACCCGAATGGCACTGAATTCTTTCCGTTGATCTTTGCTGATGACCATGCCTTACCTCGCACCGTTTAGTTTTGTGCAGTTGGCACTTTGGTTTCAGAAAGCTTTTCTTTTTTTTTTCCTGCATGAATGTCGACCTTTTTTCGCTCCTTGTAATTTCTTATGGTCCTGGTGTCGTCTTGTGGAGTATGTTTTAAGACCCAAATCAGTGCTGTTTGGCAAGAAACTGATTAGGTGTTCATTTGTATAAAGCTTCATGACCTTGTTCTTAAATATGAACCAAATGTGAACGAGTGTATCCTTCTTCATGTGTGTTTGGATTAATTGTTGATAAGAAGTACACTAATGAGCGATTCAGATGGTTGTACTTGACATGTTTTAGTATACATGAAGTGGTCAGGGGCACAGAGAAGTGTGTGTGTGTGTGTGATGGATAAAGTGAAAATGATGAAGGGTATAAAATAAGGACTATTTTTTTTTTTTTTTGCTGAGTCTTGTGACAGGCCGGCTCTCTGAAATCAGAAATTGTCACGCGTTTCCTTTGATGACTTTGAGTGCGGCTCTTCTGCAATTTCAATCAACATGAAAAGCGGGGGAGCAGCAATGATTGGAGTCCCTTAGCTGCAATTTCTTCCTCTCATGTCGGTGTCAAGTTCCTCTGTCTGCCAGCACAAAGGGAATTTAAATGCTGGCCAGTAGTTCAGTGGGAGGAAATGGCAGCACCTCCGGGAGTTCGTTTATGCCTCCTCCACACCTGTGTGATCACATACTAATGACCTTCACACACACCTCCACTAAGCCGGACTACCTTCTGTGGGTTTTCTTCTGCGTTTGGTAATGGTTTAGAGTTCGTTCAAGTAGTTGGTCCTTTAACTGGTTCTCCACCAATCACAGACCATTGTTCCATGACCACACCCTCACCGGTTTCCATCTCAAAGGCAAGTGAAGGACCAACCACCTTCATTTCACACACACTTCCAATAAGGTTCCTACCTTCTGCATTTGTTCATGTTTTAGATTTAGTTCAAGTAGTTGGTCTTTTAACTGGTTCTCCACCAATCACAGGCCATTGTTCCATGACCACACCCTCACCGGTTTCCATCTCAAAAGTAAGCAAAGAATCAATGAGCTTCACTTCACACACATTTACACTGAGGTATGCTACCTTCAGTGAGTTTTCTATTACGTTTGTTCATGTTTTAGAGTTAGTTCAAGTAGTCCTTTAACTGTTTCTCCACCAATCACACGCCATTGTTCCATGACCACACCCTCACCGGTTTCCAACTCAAAGGCCAGCGAAGAACCAACTCATGAATCGAATCAAGCAATCACACAAGGTCGCGAGTTCACTCGGTAATTCTAAGCTATATTTTCAGACACGTATACAAATTGAGGTGGAGCTGTCCTGATTGGTTTCCTAACTGCTACTGGTGCAGATGGATCTGCGACTTCTCTCTTTCCTGCAGTGACGTGACAGCTGCTCCCGAAGCAGTTAGCAGGAAATAGTGAAAGCAGAGAACAAATCAAACAGTACTCCTGGCTCTCATTTTCAACTGCACAGACAGCAATAAAACCCCACGGTGAAGGAAAAAGAGGAAAGCAGCTGTGAGCCCTCCACCATTTCTTCTCCTCTGAGTATTGATATTTGCCATTGTATGTAGTTACTGTTCGCGCTTTCTCGGAGAACGTGCGATAAATTTATTTTCAAGCTGCAAAACAACCCGAGGTCACAGTCAATATTTTCCCACCAAAATATTGATTGTGCAAATTTGGACTTTATGGGGAAAAAAATGACAAATGATCATGCGGAGGTGTTTACAAGCTCATTTTTTTAAACACACGTCGGAAATTTATAATAAGAATCCTAGTGAATGTTGGGTCGCAGAAATGCTAACAGCATAAACAACCATCAAACCGAGCTTTTCGAATTTATAAACGAACATGTGAGTGGGAAAGGGTTTGAAGCAAAGTTAATATATTCAGATATTTAGTGCATCTGATATACACATTATGGCCAAAATTATGCGAACCCCTGACCATCACATCCATAGGTATTGCCACAGAGTTGGAAGTCCGCCGTAGTTTAGAATGCTGTGTACGCCGTAACGTTACAGTTTCCCTTTAATGGAAGTAAGATGTCCAAACACTGTTCCAGCATGAGGAGGCCCCTGTGCACAAAGCCAGCTCCATGAAGACACCACGGTGTGTTATGGTTACGTTTGGAGAGGAAGAAGGGTATGGAGGGTCCTGCACAGGGCCCTGAGCTCAACCCCACTGAACACCTTTGGGATGAACTGGAACTGGAGGCTCCTCGACGTCCCAACATCAGCGCCTGACCTCAGTAACGCTCTTATAGCTGAATGACCACAAATCAAAAATAAAAATAATATAAAAATACAGTGTAAAGCCTTCCCAGATGACTGGCGCTGATCTTAACAGAAAAAAGGGACTAAATTTGGAATGAAATGTTCAACAAGTTCTTATGACTGACTCTAATGGGTAGGTGTCCACATACTTTGGTCCAAAAAGTGTATATCTAGCTATTTCAAAGATTTAGATTTGTTTTTTAACATATTTTCTAATTTCAGACTAAAAATATGACTAGTCTACTACAGTGGGACCGCGCCTCACGAGACTCTGTTCGACCCGATTTGTTCACGACCCGATTTGAATCAGTGTTTCAGTGTATTATAGAAAAATAAACCTAAATGAAATAAACAGATGATTTTAAGGCGCGTTCCTTTTGCGGTGGAGACGTAGTCGC
>JAQLOM010000032.1:27667683-27681256 GCA_030068315.1 Chrysichthys thysi
TTTATGGCCACATAAACCCATAATACACTTTAAAAACATGTTTTGAGGCTGAAACACATTCATTGGATTTACATTCAATTCAGTGGGAAACACTGATTCGGGTCACGAACAGAGTCTCGGGACGGATTCAGGTCGTGAGTCAAACTCCTACTGTATGTTTTCAATTCTTTTAACCAGTCCATTCTGTGTTTGGACCTTTATTCCTTATGTAACATACCAAGATCAGACTTGCCATTCTTTGCTCAAAGCTTCCACATATAATGCGTGAATAACCACATCGGTTCCAAATGGGTTCTGAAGTGGATTTGAGGAGGTTTTGCTGCACAGAGAGTTAGCAGGTAGCGGTCACGTGCTTTCAAGGCAATAACAATGCATTTGATTCTGGGAAGGGTGAGCCGGCCACTTTAACGCACTGCAGTTGTGTCGGTGGAAGAGAGCCAGGATGGAGACCTTGAGCCAGTCTGGAGTAGGGACTGACTGACGAGGCACGTGACTGGGTGAAAGGTTTTGTTCGCGAGCTGTGGACCTGTTGTTTATGGTACAACCGACTTCTGATGTGATAATTGTTAATTGTTAACAGCGTTCTGGTTTATAATCCAAACAAAGTACTAAAGTATAGTTTAGCTAAGTCGAAGTTATTCTTTGTGACCTTTTTTTAAAGCCTCTTCACAAAAGACATGGAAAAATCCCATATTATTAAGCAGCATGACATTTCATGGCACCAGCCTCATCACGTGACCTTCCACCCTGACCTCTGACTGTACACTACCTCGCTCGGATAAAATGCATCCGCCATACGAGGACGTGCCCATGTCAAATAATCCCTCTGACGTTTATTACGATTAAAGACGTGGACGTGGAAAAGCATCACGTGCTGCAGGCGCACAGGTCTGAGAGGATGACGGAGGTTTGTTTGTTTAACACCTCGTTCCTGTGCGAGTCTGGAATTGTTCAGGAGCCCGAAGGATTCGCTTCATAAACACTACTATGTGCTCAGAGACGCCCAGATCTTCCAGACCAGAATGATTACGAGCGACAGTCTCCAGGAAACAATACACAGACAGACAGAGGGATTTTCACTCGCAGGAACATGCAACGGGTTTAGATCAGGACTGGTCCAGATGCCTCAGAGATCACCTCATGGTCGGAGACCTTTATGATCAGTGGTGTAGGACATCAGACTGAGATTTAGCGAAGGTCTCTCAGAATAATGCAATTGGACCAGGGTCTCCATCCAAGACTCGTCCACATTACTGCCAAACCTCACTTGGGATTTTTCTCAAAGGAACCATTAATCTAGAGAACCCATAACTCCACAAACTGCACGTTAATATCCACGGCCATGCCTGCTCTCCGTGTAATCCTGTCCAACGCTACATGTAAGAGAGGAGCACCCTGGGAACAGCAAGAGCACCATGCCAGCCTTGGATTTAGTCTTAATGCGGGATCGGACTTCACAAAGTCAAAATTCAAAGTTATCGCTGGTGACCGTGTAAAAACACCTTAATTAACGTGCCTAATCGTGGATACTGTACAGTCTTCTGTTAGGAGATGTTTACTGTATGTTACATTAATGGAAGGAGTCTCCAGTGTCAGTGCTTTGTAAGAGTCAGAGCTAAAGCTGGAACTTTAATTCACACCAAGTTACTCTTCATGGGAGTTTTTCGCTAACATGACAAGTTTTGCTTTGTTTTCTTGCCTTATTAACTTAATGTGAGGGAATGATTGTTCCAGTTGCTATAAGGTAAGTAAAAATAAGGATGAACTCCTTCTTCTTCTTCTTCTTCTTCTTCTTCTTCTTCTTTCAGAGGAATAAAATAAAACACTTGCTCCGTCAGGAACATAATTCACTTCTGCGAGCAACACTTCATCCCACCATGACATCATTCAGCGGACTGCATCTGTTCTGGATCAACAGATAAACTTAAAACAAAAAACAGAAGCACGTTTTGGTGAGTCGGAGGATTTCTCGCCGCATACGCAGTTTGAGTCGCTCCCGTGCCACGCAGCCAGTGTTTTACGAGGACAGCTGACATTTATTTGGCATTTATTAGCGCTACTGGAGGCGTGGCCGCAAAGAGGTCAGCACTGCTCGCCTTTAATTTGACCATAATTGGACTGAACACCAAAAACACAGCAAGAAATTAAGCATCGCTCAGGCTGCCATATGGCATATCTTAGAAATCGCACTCTAGTGAATATGCACACTTTGCCAAAGGGTTTTGAGGAAACTTTACACACACACACACACACACACACACAAAACCAACCTCCGAGTGTGTTTGGCGTCCCCGTGCACGGAGCACCCCGAAATAATCCAATCCAATTACTGGCATGTCTCTCACATGCTGCTGTTTCTGGACAGGGTCACGACCTCGGCGGAGGTTCACAAACCCCCCTCGCATTGTGTGGACATCATTAACAGAGACGTCTCCATGCTACAACCGGGCCGCCACACCAGTCCCAGCGTCCGTGTCTCCAAGCCATACAACAGGTTTAACTCCAGCTCCTCTTTAGGTCTGGAAGCTGGAGAGAGCAGCGAACACTAAATTTCCATTTAAGGTGACCTCCAAAACATGACCACCAAAAAAAAAAAAAAAAAAAGCAGAAAAGAAAAAGAACGATTGCCTCTCAGGGCTGGCTGCAACCCTCCCAGGAGATGGGAGATCTCAAAACTCTCTGCTATTCTTACATGGGAAAACGAGGCTCACGCCAACGGCTGCCAGTTCGCAGGAAGAACAAAAACACAGGAGATGATCTCGGAGACAAAAGACCGTCCTCCTCACATCAGCGAGTCTGAATGGCAGAGCTGTGTTTGTTGTTTTTTTTAAGATGCGCGATTCTGAAGCAGATATCGCTCATTGTTGAAGGAGTGCACGGCGGATTGAAGTGCCCGTCGCTCGCCTTAGTCTTCACTCCTCTGAATGGCAGGGTTTCTTTCTGTAGCCGCGCACTCCCGAGACAATAAACTCATAAAGTGAATGGGGTTTAAATCACTTTCAATCACAGCCCTGCCTCTGATTTACAACAGCCTGTTGTTGGAGCTTCCAGTTAACTGCAGCTCAGTGACCCATAACGTCCAGCGTCCATATAACCTCCGTCTGGAATATACGAGAAAAACAAGTCCCTGTGACATATTAAACATCTCAGTGCTTCCTGAAACACTCCAGCTGCAGTTGATCTTCACATCCGTCCATATCGTCCATCGCGTATATTCATATCACAGGAGGCTTGCGGGTCGATCCATCTCAGATCTGAGTCGTACTTTCTGGAAATAATAATCACCATTCCCAGTAAAGGGTATGCAGAATGTCAGACTTGGATCTGCCCAAGATTCTGTGATATGGAGGCTTTAAATAAATTAAAAAAGAAAAAGGGGGGCGGGGCGTGGCCCTAAGGTCCATATTTGCATGTACAGAGAAAAGAAAGTCAAAGAAATCTCATTACTAGACAACATCTCGCACGAATAGTTCAAAAGTAATGACCTGTGGAACGATGGAACGTTTTCTGTAGCACTCGTTTAGGCCCACTTTGAAAACCTCGATATCTCATGAACACGCTGTCTCTTGGGATCAGTGATATGATTTGCGGAAAATTGGAAGCAATTCTGAGCTGGTCGTTTTCAGAACATTGTTTCTACATCCTCAGAGATGGTGTGGATCGATCGATCTATCTATCTATTGTATTATATATTGAGGGCAGTGGAAACTCACGGGTTAACACGTTGGACGACTGATCAGAAGGTCATGAGTTCAAATCCCAGCAGCACCCAGCTGCCCCTGCGGGGCCCTTGAGCAAGGCCCTTCACCCTCAACTGCTCAGCTGTATAAATGAGATAAATGTACGTCACTCTGGATAAGGACGCCCGCCAAATGACGCTAATGTAACATAATGTGTTCATATTATCACCGTGCACATCACTCTGCTGCTGTTTAATCTGTATAGCATATTCACACTGCCATCAGGGTTGCCAGGTCTCAGGAAGAGATTATCCATCCCAAATATATCTTGTGTACAAAATGACTTGAAATTAGACCAAAATGCTCCGGCGTGGGAACAGAGAGAGACACATTTTTTTTTGGTTTTCCCAGTTTATGGATGGGAAAGGATTTTTTCACAGTGGGGTGGTGTATGCGTTACTGTGCAGATGTTGCAGTCGGCCTTTTTTATACAGACACTACTCAGGAACTCTACAGTCTCCCTTTCCTAATCTTTGCAATATATCCCACCAGAGATGCACTTCAGTTTCATGGTCGTTGTTGGGTTTTTTTGGGGTTTTTTTATAGCCAATGTTTGTGCAATTTCATTAGATTCAATTGCATTTATTTTCCTTAAGACAAGATGTTGGCCCAGAAACCTTCCTCCGGTGGATTTGTATTTTTGACTCACAACTCTGTTTTATAATCACCCCAATTATAATAAATCATAAAGTCCACAACCCTTGCAGCCTTCACGGCCATTGTCAATTTTCGTCTGATGTTCTACCTCATTAATCTACCTATCCGGCTGCGCCAACAGCTTAAATTCCCCATCAGGGATTCCTAATAGTTGAGATTATCTTATGCATCTAAAGAATCCCAATCTGAGCAGGTAAAACCTTGTATTCAACAACTCAAGAGCAGCTTCCTGGAAGTCCCGAGCTTTAAACTTCTTGGGTATCAGGTCAGAACTTTATACACCCCCTACGTATAGAAGAAATTCTATATAAGGATACGATTTACATCCATTAAGTGATTAAGATGTCGGGGTTGGGACGGGATAGGGAGCGTATCGCGGGAAAACTGGGGCTGGAGCCCATGTTGGATGTGATGCATCCAAACATCCACACACTCGTTCGCACTTAGGAGCGATCTACAGTCCCTGATTCACCTGGGAGGTGGGAGAAGCATTAGAAGTAGGAGGAAACCCGTGGGAAACGAAGAGGTGTGAACGTCCACGGACGGTAACAGTGATTCAGTGATTATATCTCACTCCAGAACACGGTGTATCACAATTCCCAAAAGTTGTTTTTTTTTTTTCTTCCTTGAAACTAACACCTGAAATTGCATTCCGTAAGATTCCAACTTTCAGGTTCCCGAAGCTTGGAGCCAAAAAAGTGTCACTGGGACACATGAGTCTGAGAATAAAACATGACTTCATGCGATGAGCCTTTGCCTGTACAGGTTTAAGCAGCAGATATCTTGAAAATCAGACTGCTTATATGGTGAGAACTCAAAGGAAACCCATATGGACACCAGGAGAACATGCATAACTCAGCACAAACAGCAACCTGAGCTCACGATTGAACCTGGGACACTGAAGCTGCGAGGATGTAGCTTTATAAAGTACATTTGAAACTAAATGTGCAACGAATATGGGGGCAAACGATGAAATAATTAGAATTTTGTTAACGTTTTTTGCGATTTATCTTGTTAACTATTTATTATTAGCCCAAAATGGCTAAATCTATCCAGGTAACTTGAAGAAAATGAACAACAAGTAACCCTTTTTGCTGGTTTGTAATCCCACAACATGTGGTTAGCAAAACAAAATATGGCCTCTCTTGGTAATCACTATGGAGTTAATCCACATTCACGAACCCACTCAACTTCACTGAGACTGAGTGTCAGCCCTGAGAAACAAGAAGAACACCGGGACATCAGCTCTTTCTCCGCTGCCTCCTCCAGTTTCACAAAATTTCACCAGGACAGACACGCCGTCTCCTCGGCTCCGTCCAGCCCGGTGACACGATGAAGAATGGCTACGTTTGAGGAAGCTCGGGATAAGGATCACGCTCATGTCTACCTGCGGAACCTGGACAGGAGAAATCACTCATTCGTAGTTGTTCAATTCGCAGGAAATTCGAATGAGCAATCCAGTCCGGGTTTGTCCCCCTTTCGGGTTGGGATCTTACAGAGCCTTTTGGAACGTCATGCAAGCTAACAGGCAGAAATGGCAGGAGGGAAGTCCTGAGAAACTGTACTTCAGTAAAAGTACAAATATGGTGTCATAAATCATCCACGGTTAAAACCAAAGGTTCAGAGCCAGATGTTCCTGAACGAAAGTCAAAAAGTATGTATTTTAAACAAACTCAACTGTTTTAAATTCAAGAGTAAACAGCAACGCTGGAGCAAAGACAAAAGCTAGCAAATTTACCAGAGTAAAAGCTAACTGTGAATATTATCTGACAAAAAAACAAACAAACAAACAAAAAAACACCCAGAAATCTCAAAAAGCAAAAATGCAAATGATTGGCTAAGCAGCTGGGCTACAGAAAGACAGATAATGAATATACAGTACAGTACATAATATCATGACATTTTCAGGTTTTTAGTACACTGAAGGTCACAATGAAAGAAGTAAAAAGTCTGAGTTGTGTAAGAGTTTCCAGTTTCAGCAATACTCGACGATAGGACAAATCTTCCACAGTGACAAAGTACAGTAAATATTTTTCCCACCTCTGCTGACAGGAAGTGCACTCACACTCGTTTCTGACAGCGATCAGTCTAACATTAATGTCGCCCGGCGTTAACTTGACACAGCACACATCTCTGTCCTGCCCTTGAGAACCTGCTCACTCACTTTTTATCTTCACCTGATCAGTTTCAGAAGGTCCAAATCCCAAATCTGGTCCGAGTGAATGAAGCGAGGTTAAGTCTGGCAGCACGGATCGGAACAGGTCATCGGCACAGTTCATTCTTTGAGGAATTAGTCTTTATTTCAGCCCTGACCCTGAGATAAAGCTCGCTCTGAGGCTGTAATCCACTACCCAGTACCGCACAGAGTAGAGTTTCCCTTCCTGCAGGCCAATTAGCCTCCCTTTTCCCCTAAATTTGCCCTTTCCTGTGTTTAGATAGACTACAAAGAGGCAAAAACCAAGTTACTCTTCTACTATTCTACTATCTTTTTTTTTTTTACATAATGATGATGAATGTGCTCCATGCATCACACTTTCATGTAGGGTAATCATTAGTTTGCTGACCTGAAGGCAAAGGCTAACCTGAAGGGCTTAAAAAAAAAAAAGACGATTTGTGTTGAAACAGAAAGATTTTGGACCAGGGACACGTTCTGAAATATTCCGACTATGTGAAAAATCTTGGTTTATTTCAGAAAGAGCAAGGGAGTGGGTGGAGGAATGTATCAACACTTGTGGTGAGAGGTAGCAGTCGCACACAGCTAGCTCTCCAAACTGCTCTTCAGGCCGAGCGGGGGTCAAGCACTCGCCAACAAAAGACAACATTCCTCCTGACTCCAGCTGGCATCACCACCAACACCACTGACTTTAACCCTTACCTTCGACTCGGGTCAACACGAGCCACATGTTGCTCTACGAACAGTGGAACCTTGCTCGAGATGATTTCTCCAGCATGAACCAGAATCAAGAACGGAATAAGCCACTGTGTGTGTGTGTGTGTGTGTGTGTGTGTGTGTGTGTGTGTGTGTGTGTGTGTGTGTGTGTGCTGCTTGCATGGTAAAACATGGATTACAACCCTGATACTAGACATGACCCATCACATTTCACTCCTGGATAGCAGGATAATTCAAATTTGTTCCTGTTTCCTCAC
Organism: Chrysichthys thysi; assembly: GCA_030068315.1. Taxonomy (NCBI): domain Eukaryota; kingdom Metazoa; phylum Chordata; class Actinopteri; order Siluriformes; family Claroteidae; genus Chrysichthys; species Chrysichthys thysi. Next base: position 27,675,228 of record JAQLOM010000032.1, read on the forward strand.
GTGTACAGGTTTACAGATTCCATCATCGCATCATTCCACGGGAAAGTATAATGTCATTTCAGAAACATCGTTCCTGCAGAATCCCCGAGACCCCAAACACAGAGGAAGTGAAGAATCTGAGCAACACATGATGCTTACAACAAAATGCCAGCGTTTGACAGCTATTAAAAGATGCTCCAGATGAATGGCCCCACTACAGGGTTAAGAGAAGCGTTGTATTCGGGTCAGGATTAGCAAGCTGGGTCCGATCCAAGCCGAGCTGAACCACACAGGACCCGGAATGCAGTAATCACACACGCAAGAGCAGCCGCCCTCTTAATCTTCACTCACTCTTTCATCATTTCCCCAAAGGTTTCCAAACGCTTCACTTGAGATTAGCAAAAGGATTGGAGGAAAAAAAAAAACGGCATTTAATTATGGAGTAGTGTACTATTCTCAAGTCTTTTTCCCCGCTGAGTACTCCCACAATGCAGGAATTCACTATTTAAATATCGAGATCAGATGCCGTCCGTGCCCCGTTTTCCCCCTGGAGTAATTCATCACAATGCCGAACTCTACTCATGAGCCTGGATTAGCCTATAGCTTTATATGGAGCCGCCATGTAGAAGTGAAACGACAGATTTGGAGTTTCCCATCCCGAAAGAAGTGCTTCAGGTCTCTGTGTGTCCCTCTCTACATTTCTATTTGGTGGATTCTTTTATTTAGGAAGATTTTAAAAGTTATACCAAGTGCAGAGCTGAGAATTTGAAAGTTAAAAGTGGGTCTCTGGCAGTCCTGGGCTTTGGATTTCCAACTATCCCTCCTTTTCTACCTCTTTCCCTCTCACTCATTCCCTCTGTCTAAATAGAACTTAAAGAAAAACCTCAAAAAAGGCCTCAACCTCACCAAAAGCCAACCCAACCCATGAGTTAAGCTTGCCTATAGTATTGAAACATCACAAACAGAAAGGAACAACCAACAACATGATCTGCGATTTCTTCCATATTGAGCGAATTTCACGGTGAATTGCGCAATGTTTTCTGAAATCTGCCCACAAAACAGGCACAGATACAGCAGGTTGATGACCGTGTGGACAAAGGCAAAGATATCCGGCATGACCTGAGAGCTGAACACATCACAAGGGCATCCAACAAATAATTCACAGGAGCTACAGTATAAAGAACAAGTCCTACCGCGGAAATTCATTGGCCGTTTTTATGCTTTACGGCAGTGTTTCTCAACCGGGGTGCCGCAGAAACGTCAACCAAACCCCCCCCCGGTCGTACACAAAAAATGTCCGCCACCACACCACCCTACGCAACCCCCCCACCCCCGGTCGCATGAAAAATTTTCACCATCGACGCTTTACGGCAGTAGTATTCAACTAAAATTTATAGAGGTCCAGTTAGAGTAAAGTTCCTGAAGCAGCGGTCCGGAAGAACCACGGCACAAGGGGGGAGGGGGGGTATAACACATCCAGGTACTGCCTAGGGAATCTTGGGAAATTGACTGCGTAATCATTGTGCGCTCTCAGTGCGCACAACTCGCGGGAGGTGTGGGGGATTTTCACGCGGCACACCTGACGACCTCTCGCGGCACACAGGTTGAAAAACACTCGCCTAGGTCCGGGTCCGTATGGATCCGGACCGCGGGCCGCCTGTTAGTAACCTCTGCTTTACGGTATCGTATTTAAAACGGCGCTCTACCTCAATCGTGTGCCTCAAAATGTTTCTTTCCATCGTCTTACTCAGACCATCATGGGACTCCTTCAGCTTGGTACAAAATAATGTTACAAGGCAACATCTGCCTGAACATGATTGAGTTTATCTTGGGATTTTTGCAAACGGTACCAAAAACTGTTGTCTATTTAAACAAACTCCTTTAGGGACACTTTTATGTTTCACTGACAAGACTGAGAAGGAGAACTTTGGGGTGGTTTATTATATCTGTCCGAGTGAGGATTTTAGTCATTTGACCACTGCAATAACAATGGGATTTAGCCTTGGTTAGAACTTTGGGACCAAGAATTGAGTTTGCACCCTAGTTCCATTGTTTTAACTTCAGATATAAGAACTTTAAATTCTGTAAATACTTTCGGGCTGAGAACAATAAGGGTTCAACCAACCATTTTAGCTTTAGGACTGAGAACTTTCAGGGCTCAGCTCTTATTAAAACGTTTCAGAATGTGCACTTTAGGGGTTTGACCGACCTCTGTAATAACTTTTGAGGGTTTAGCCACTGTGAAAACTTTTGGATCAAGAAGCTTTCGCCATTGTTATAACTTCATAATGAATCATCAGTCATTTTAGTTTCTTTCAGACTGATGGCATTCAATATTACAGCTTACGAACAGATAAATTATGGTTACAATCATTGTGTTAACGTTAACATTTGTAGAATAACCATGATTCTGACTTTATTATACCTTTAGAGATTGGACCACTATAATAACTCAGAGGTAAACTTCAGGACTGAGAACACTGGTGGTCCAACCACTCTTGGGGACCAATCATTTTGGAGCTATCACCATTGTTATACTTTGGATACTTGGAACTTTGGTTTGTAAACCATTGTAATTACTTTACCATTGAGAATGTTGGTGGTACAATCCATTTTACAGCTTTGGGATTGAGAACTTTGAAGTCTGAAAACTTACTATAACCGTGAGAATACGGATATTGTGGTATTGACCGCTGTAATTACGTTGAGGGTTTAGCCATTGGTAAAACTTTGAGACTGAGAACACCGGGGGGTCCTACCATTGGTAAAACTTTGAGACCTATCATTTTGGACATACTGTGATTACTATGACTTTGGATATGAGAATCCTAGAACTTCGAGCATAGTAATACGTTTTATCAAATTTAACACTGACACTAATGGAAGTTCAACCAATTTTGGTTCAACTAAGAACATTGAGGGTACATTGGTCTAATACATCAGAAATTCAAACTTTGCATCTTCAAGCACTGTAATTACCAGTGGACTAAGAACTATACCAGTCCAGTCCATTTTATAGTTTTGAGATGGAGAAATCTGAGGTCTCAACCATGATGATAACTTTCAGACTGAGCTTTTTAAATAACGGAACCACTGTAATATCTTTGAAGGTTCAGCCATTGTAAATATTGTGGCTGAGACCTTTGGGGGTCCAAACATTGCCAGAGCATTTGGACCAATAACACCCATTGCTATTACTTTGAAATGAAATCTATTTTGTAATCATTCTGGATTGGAACTGTAAGAGGTTCTCAGGGGTTTGACCTCTGTACTAACTTTGATGGCTCAGCAACTGTGAATAGTCTCGGAACTATGCGGGCCCAGTGATTATTAGACATTTGGGACGAAGAGTCTTAATTATACCCACTGATATAACTTCAGAAGTGAGAACTTTGAATCTATAACTAATTGATTTCAGACTGAGAACACTGAGGGGTCAAACCAAAGTTATAAAGAACTTTAGGGTTGCAACCACTGTTCAATCTTTGTGACCCATAATTTTGGAGGTACAAGCCTTATTCTAACTTTAGAAATGAGAACTTTAGATCAAGCACTGTAATTACTTCTGGACTGACATTAAGGATCCAAGCGATTTTATAGCTTTGAGACTGAGAATGTCGGAGTCTCAACGATTATGAAACTTTGAGTGTTCAACTGTTGTGGAAACTTTGAGACTGAGAACACTGAGAGTGCCTTATTTGAATACTGGGACCAAGAATTTGAACTCCAACCATGGTGGAAATGAGGGACTTGGATCTTTCAGCATTCTAATCACTGTCACACTCGGACCGATAAGGTTTCACCCAATTGTATGATCCTGGGTCTGAGAACTTGTTATGCTTAAAATCGATTTTATAACATTGGAAACTTTTCAGCTATGACGATTGTTTCAATCTAGGAACTGAGAACTGTGAGGGTCAACTATTTTTGTTTTTTTGGGGTTTTTTTTTCTGAAGGAAGCAATTTAGACCCATGAAATAACCTTGGGATTAGGGGCACTGGAGATCCAGCCACGCTGATAACTTCTGAACTCACAATTATAACTTGTTATATCTTTGGGACTAAAACCACCAGAATTCTGAGACTAAGAACTCCGGAGGTTTCTTACTCAATGTAAGCACACAGTGAAATCCTGCAGACAGCAGCTCACCTTTGGAGTTAAACGCTTCCTTGAGGTGAAGAAGCACATCAGCAAATTTCCGTACATCGCTGACAAGCTGCATGATGTATTCCGGATCGGAGCTGATACAGCTCAGAGAGTCGCCCTTAATCGAGCCAGATCTGGAACCCGATCCTGAACCCGGGGGAAAGAATTGTGAGCTGGAGAGTCGCGTAATGCCCACATGTGAGCGCTTGTTTCCCAGACTGCTTTGCTGCAGCATCCCGCTGGCGAACATCCCAGCCACAGCCAGCTCACTTTGGAGGAGCGAAACTGCAAACTCACTTAATCAGAATCCACACACGTCCTCAGCGGCGGTGGCGGTTCCTGGAAACAGGACAGATATTACACATATATACACACACACACACACACACACACACACACACACACACCCATGCTCTTCAGAACCAGGCCACACTACAGCTCTATCTGGTATCATACTGTATGAAGAGGAACAGTACTAAAGCGTGTACAAGTCTATAAAAGACCCCAGTCCTCAATGGCTATAGTACAGTTTATGGTCAACTTTAGATGGATGCTAAAGTGTCAAGTTCAGCCATTGGGAAAAATCTTTGGGCCAAGGAACTTTGGGAGGCTGACAGTTGTTAGAACTTTGGAGCCAAGAATTTTGGAGCATCCATAATTTCATCTTTAACACTAAGAACATACAGTACACAGTAAAAAACAAAAAGAAAGAAAAAAAACTAAAATGCAGTAGATTTGTAATCTAGTCCTTTCACAAATCAGGGTTAAATTTGCCTAAACAGCATTGCAGCACGTTAAGTTGTTCATTAAATTAGAAACCGAGCGTCACATTGAACCTCTCCAAGTTGAGATGGTCATGAATTTGTAATGCTTTTAGGTAACCAACCCAACTGTTTAGTGTTCATCCCAGAAAGCATGCTTTTAACCCAACCCATAATATTGTGAGATGGCTTGAAGGAGTGGAGATTCCAAGAGGTCTGTTACAGTAATATTGCATTGTCCAGCATACAAGTCATACTTCAATTGGTGCATCCGCCGTGTTTATTTAGGGGAAAAGACTCTTCTTTTGGTGTGCTAACTCATAGCATTGTGTACACTAAAATGCAGAGTCAATACGCAAAATTACAAGCTACCCAACTTTTGCCATTAGTTAATTTATCACTGGCTCAGGACCTAAAGTTCCAGCTGGGTGGGTTTTGCTAAGACGTTTCCAAATGATCTGTCAGTGCTCACAGGACTGATTGGATATGTGCCGTGCAACAGCGCGTGGGAGCTTCAAACTGACATGCTTAATAAAGATTTCTAAAAGGAAACCACAGAAAGCAGTTCGTGAGTAATGCTGATAAGGACCTTTGAGGAAATACTAACATATACAGGTACACTGAATTACCAGATTATTACCTTATCCTCATGCACCTTATGAAATGGATATAATACACAAAAGGATCTGTTCTAAATTGCAAGTTTATGATGTACACCAGTCTAGTAACGAATCTTCCGGCAACGTAGTGACATTTTTTTATTTTGTATCCAACATCTTGGTGTTTTCCATCAACATTCAAAACATCAGTAAAACATTATGAGAACAGAAGAGCTATAACAACTCCAGTCCTGTGCAGACCATCCTTAGTGTAGGGCGGTGTAAACAAACCCGAGTTCAACTTGGAATTCAAATCATTTCTCCTACCAGCTAGCATGCATTCGTATTTCTTTCTACAGAACAGATCAGTGTGCAGTTTCCTCCACAACACAGCTGTGTAAACTCTCTTATCACAGGCTCCTTTCCTAGCTGGGAATCCTTTGTGGAAAAAACAGCAGCAGAGTGGAAAATCTGATTCAGCAGCCCTGCTCAGACACCAGCTGAGGAACAGGTATAAATAATAAACTATACATTGTATATATA
>JAQLOM010000032.1:27868102-27887042 GCA_030068315.1 Chrysichthys thysi
CACACAGAAAGGCACCAGTGCCGAACCCGGGGCTCGAACCCAGGACCTTCTCGCTGTGAGGCAACAGTGCTAACCACCCAGCCACCGTGCCGCCACTTCTCAAGGGTTTATGATTTCAAAATCATCGACATAGAGAATCGCTGAGCACTTCTGACCCTCAGCTGACAGAAGCAGGTTCTCGTGGTACTAGGATCCATCACAGTGTGACAAAAACTGCCCAGGCAAGGGCAGTATGAAGTGCTTACTTGGACTTTCTCAAACACATTTGTTGGTTTTTCTTCTAATAACGATAGCAGAGATGTCAGAATATCCATGCTGTTACAACTCCATTAGGAGCTCTACAGGTGAAATCATTGGGAACTTCCTCCTCTTAACTGTTGCCAAAGTCAGTAAAAGAGCAGCTAAGTTTATTCAGTATCTTGAGGACAACAAGCTCTGAGAGAGAACACCACTGATCAGTATGCTCACTTATTTCCAGCGTTCCTCTCTGTGACACATGGAGAATAGTTTGCATTTTCAAGAAGAAGTGTTAGATCTCAATTCAGGTTCAACCTCTTTCAGGCTCTGTAACTGTCTCTCTGCCTTCTTCCACACGTCGAGCTCGGAGTCCTGAGTAAACAGTAGACCCAAGGTCGTGTTCAACTCTAAGAATACTTCTACACAAAAGCACAGACGTCATAGTGATCTCAAGAAACAGATCATTAGAAAACACTTCACTTGTTAAGACAAAACGTATGACATCACAAAAGGAAAGTGCGTCACAAGATAGAACCAAGATAGTAAATCATGTTCTTTACGATAGCTTAACCTAAACAAGGTTGGTTGTGTCATCAAGACCTAAATTATCCCAGGATAGAAAGGACAACAAATTAAAGAATCCGGGACAAGATTTTCAATCTAACAAGAAGGCAGTCAGATTGTCCTGTAACTGCTCCTTTAAGTTGTCAGTCCTCCTGGGTTCTTCTGATGGGAATTCATCCAAGCGCTCTGCTGGACCATGTCCAATGCCGGTATCCTGGGAAATGTTTGGGACATCGTGTACTACCAGTGAAACATCATAGTCGGATGCATTTTGATGTTCCCTGCATTATATGTGGAGTAAATATTTGCTTTAAACTTGCAGGCCCTAAGTGGACATGGCACCATTTGTCCCTTGGGTCCTGAGATGAATAAACATGTCCATCTCAACAATCGGCGGGTTATAATTACACACAGGGTAACGAAATACCAGACCGACCGTCGAGTCAGGACAGTCTTCCCCTACTAATCGTTTCTCAGATGGATCTTCAGTGAAATGTGCACATGCAGCTGGTTATGTCTCAATAAGTGTACTTTTAGGGCAGGAGAAAACCACACCTGTATTCACCAATTCATGTAGCATTATTTTCCAAGCAGCTAGGCTAATTCTCTTGGAGCTCTCATCAAGCGGTGATAAGCTGCTTCACTAATGCTAATTATGAGCTCTTTAAAATACAGTAATATTCATAATCCTCTAATTAGCGGTAGACATTTTAGTCTGGATGACATGAAGGAGGCCCAGGACACTGACAGAGTCACAACCTTGACATTACCTCATCACGTCTGGTCTGACGGTGACTGCCGGGTGAAGTCACGTCGGATTGTGACTGTAAAACAAACGTAAGGATTGGACACTTTATCCTTTGGATCACTTGTTAGCAAGGACGTTTGTGCAACTGAGACGGCGCAGGGCATCATCACAACATGCGTGGACAATTCAAAGTGGCAGACTTTAACGCAGTGACAGCTCATAAAACAGCAGTACTTCATATAAAAGACAAATCCATGTCCTGAGGGGTCAGTTAGGTTATCACACAAAAACACACCCTGGAGTGCGGCGAATCTTTGGGTCCTTCTGTTCCTCCGGTGTAAAGCGTGAACAAGTCTGATCCCTTAGGGGTTCCCCTCGTGACACACCCTCTGTCTGTGTGCAGAATTAACGTGTGGTTTACATACTTCACGCTTTCAGGTGGGGAAGAAAGATCAGTCTGATTTTTCTTCCAAATGAGATTAGAAATCACAAGGTGGTATTATCAAATGTCTTGCTTTATTACACCAATAATAATAATAATAATAATCAGAAATGTACTATTATTGTTGTTATTATAATTATTATTATTATTATTATTATTATTATTATTATTATTATTATTATTATTATTATGTAAGTCAAGGAAGAGTATGAAATACTCAAATGAAGCTGAAACAAAAAAAAGATTGTTGTAATTTAGACTTGTAAATGCATTTAAACAGTGATATAATTATCTGAATGATTGCAGGTTGATTTATCTGAAAGAAAATGTAAAAATATTCAAGAAGACTAAAAATTGCACTAGCGGAGTTATCAAATGTTATGAGCATCGAATCTAAAGCTGGAGCCAATCCCAGCTGACTTTGGGTGAGAGAGGGGCGGGGTTACACCCTGGGCAGGCTGCGAATCCAGTGCAGGGCGACACACAGAGACAGACAACCGTTCACACTCACATTCACACCTACGGGTAATTCAGAGTAGATATTTAGCCTAATCCCCTCTGTGCATGTCTTTGGACTGTGGGAGGAAACCGGAGAACCCGGAGGAAACCCACATGGACACGGGGAGAACATGCAAACTCCACACAGAAAGGCACCTGTGGTCAACCACAGGGATCGAACCCAGGACCTTTCTGCTGTGAGGTGACGGTGCCAACCACCACGCATTCCAGAATGTTTCATTAAAAACAGAAAAAAAACCCAGAAAAAAAAACAAGACACAAGCCAATCAGTTTTGTAATAATAAGAAGAAAATTGCAACAAACCTATAGTTCATCAACTCCACTTTAAATGTTGCAAAACTCTATACTCAAAACTGTCGAGTTATTGCTTCAAAAATTGTTAAGTTTTGATTTGGGATACATTCTGAATTACATTACATTCTTTGGTGTATTAAATAATGTTAACTTAATTCTTTCAGCAATACACAGACGTCTCAAAGGTAAACACACACCATCATTAAAAAAAAAAAAAAATCTAGAAATTTCCTTCTAGCTGCTCGGCCATCGTACCCAAGTCGATGGAGATCCCTCACAGAAGGACTCCGACTCACTTGGAGTCGCTCTGCACCATCAGCAGCCTTACAACGGGGATTTATTTCCCCCAACGATCCTCTCGACAGTCTGAAGACCCCTGTCCGACGGCCCAGGTCACCCTGAGCGGGATGCTGGTGATTCCTTTCCTTTGCTTTTGAATTGTACAATCACTCTGTTGACTGGAACAAGAAGAATCCCAAGATTTTGCACAATCACACGCTGACTAAGTCCACCCTCAGACTGACCCAGTCTTTTACTTCTGGTGTTCGCCACATGGCTAGTCCCTCTAAACGATGAATATCCTGTAATCTGACATGAACAATAATCAGAAATTAACAAGTTTGGAGCACCAAGTGGTGTCCACATAGATAGCACCAAATTAGGGGGATGTATTTACTTCTGAGATGCCCATGTACATGTAAATGCTGATTAGGTTTACAGTATTTACAGAATTGCTTTATTTCCACGTGCCTGTAATTATAATAAATAAGGGATGTAACCTCAACAGTGAAATCTGCATATAAACTCATGGGAATTAAAGCCAATCAGAGGAGGTTCACACAATAACGGTAAAGAAACATGACCAGCGTGGCTGCACGCTCTTCTGTTCAATAGAAATTTAGCCAAAATTGTTTTAAAATGTACAGTAAACAACTGTAAAGCATATTTACGGTAAAGTACTGTTTCATCTTACATGGTTTAAAAATGATAAATTGCATTTGCTCAGTGCAGGACAGGACTGACCTGAAGGGCTGACTGAAGGAGCCAATTTAGGTAGTTTAAACACCTGACCATCCAGCTTATAACACACAGCCTGAATCACTGAACCAACACAACTAGAGCTACCAGCTTTCACTGATTCAATACAGTCTCACAGTGGGGTTAATTCAGCGTTAGAAGCAGTTGAATCAGTGCACGCTTGTCGTGGAGGCTGAATGGTTGAGATGTTGAGCACAGTACAGAAGGTTGGATGAGTCAACCTTGAAATTAGCATGTTTTGGCAAGACCCTTAACCTTCAGCCCAGCTGGATCCTGGATCAAACCTATGAGCTGTGCTGACTTATGGTTTATTTACTTATAACATTAAGATTTTATAGCACTTTAACCTTAAATATGCTTTACAGTTGTTTACTGTGAATTTCACAGTGCTTTATTGCATGGTAACCCAAGCTACCCTTCAATTACTGTAAAAATCCACTACAGTATTTTACAGTGTGGTTTTTGAGCACAGTATGATAGCTGGCAGGTTGGATGTTCTTACTACTGAAATAATATCGCTATCAAGGTGGATATGTGGCTCGGTGGGCAGTGCAATTAAGCTAGGCTTTTCCTTTGAACTCTCTGAAGGTTTTAAATGTTTTTAATAGAACTGGCTAACAGTTGGTTAAAAGTTCTAATAAATATGTGTATTATGGTGAATTCTGTGGTAAAGTTAGCTGGCTCGCTAAAATCTAATTAGCCCCTGGTGGCCATATTATGCTAAAACTTTAGACTTTCCAAAAGAGTTTTGTACAGAGGGTTTGTTCGTACAGCCACCAGCACTACAGGACATGACTGTCCAAACCGTTAGAAGAAATGATCAAAAAATGTTTGGTTAGACGAGGCTGCCTGATAAACATGACTAGAACCTAAGGTGCTGCACCAGAGCTCTTCCAGCCAAGCCTGTCAATCACTTCATTCCCAAGTGTAGCTACACATACTTCTGATATAATAAAATAACGTTTTACAGCCTTATTTCTGAAGGAAAATCAAAATTGTGCAAATTTCAACATAGAGAAAAACTAAATGTTCGAATTAGGCACTACTATAGATGGAAAGACCGTTTCGACGACAAAACTGACATTGAAAATGTGCTGTTTTGTGATTGAAAGACATGAGGATGGGTGGGGCTACATGTTATACTGCAGCCTGCCAGCGGGGGCACTAGACCGCTGACGGCATCTTTTTATAGAATCTTTACACTGTCCATGTTTTTACAGTCATTGGTTCACATTACTGAGTTTCCTTATACACAGCCTTACTCGGACATGAAACCTAATATGACATGCATGATTTTCCAAACGAACGGGATTTTTTATAAACACCACACTGCTTCAAACAATGGTGTATACATGAAAGAACGCATTCGTATCCAGCTCGCTAAATGAGTACTGGACTAAGTCTCATCAACCCTTTCCATCATGTATGATCACTTTGTTCCATGGAATCGGCTCATCTGAAGGAACTTTGTACTTGAAACACTGAAATAGTTCCAGAACATGGTGCTGGTTTTAAATTGCAGAAACTTGTCCAAACTTCGGTTTACTCTGGGCATGCTGTGAAGCCGAAGCCTTGGATCATAGCGGTCAGGGTGATGGATGCTGCTGAGAGACACCCTGCCTCATAGAGCACTCCTCTTTTAATTCATTAATGCACTGAAGTGAGCGCGAGTGAGGGATTTATGGAGAAGACAAGAGGAAGCTCACGCCGAGGAAACACTGCTGGAGGGTGGAGACAGTGGCTGTCCAGGTAAGACTCAGGTGGAAGCTGAGCTGTAAACAGGAGCAGATGAGTTCAGAGGAGATGCGCTGACTGCTCGCTGTGAGGAAGATCTTTCAGCTGACTTTATCCACTGCATCAAAGTGTTAAAGCCAGACTCGCTGATTAAAGCCGAGCTCCGAGAGATTCTCTATCAACTTTTTCAAAGTGCGGCTCACTGGAGAGAGGTTTAAAGACCTGTCTGCATTTCAGTCTTTACTTTTTTAGCTGCTGGATTAAGCAGATGTGCTCTTCTGGAATTCAGAGAAACACCACAGTGTGCATAAAGGGAAACAAACCAGAGCATAATGTGTAGAATCTCTTATTAATAAGAGTAAACCGTGGTGTGTGGTGCTGGTACAGGAAATGATTCAGTGATGGGGTGGTGTGGGGAAGCAGAGGTTACCACCAACATCTTCTGACCAATCAGAAAGCAGAAATAACCAGCCCTGTGCCTTTATTCTTGGACCTGACTTTTACCTTTGTTGTACGTCGTTCTGGATAAGATCGTCTGCTAAATGTCTGTAATGTAATGTAACATAACATAACCGTGTTATTATACTGCTCAGATTTAATACTGAATTATTCCAGAAAATTTTTAAAAACTTTTAGTGGAATCTCAGGTTGTTTCTTCTTCTACTTCTTCTTCTTCTTCTTCTTCTTCTTCTTATTATTATTATTATTATTATTATTAAAGCATTTCACATATGGAAATGTTGTATACATTTAAGAATAAATAAAAACATTAGAATTTCAGAATATTTCAGCATTTTGCACATGTGTCCTAATCAGATATAACCATGTAATAGATTGATAGCTGGCTAGTTGGATGTTCTTACTACTGAAATAATATCGCTATCAAGGTGGATATGTGGCTCGGTGGGCAGTGCAATTAAGCTAGGCTTTTCCTTTGAACTCTCTGAAGGTTTTAAATGTTTTTAATAGAACTGGCTAACAGTTGGTTAAAAGTTCTAATAAATATGTGTATTATGGTGAATTCTGTGGTAAAGTTAGCTGGCTCGCTAAAATCTAATTAGCCCCTGGTGGCCATATTATGCTAAAACTTTAGACTTTCCAAAAGAGTTTTGTACAGAGGGTTTGTTCGTACAGCCACCAGCACTACAGGACATGACTGTCCAAACCGTTAGAAGAAATGATCAAAAAATGTTTGGTTAGACGAGGCTGCCTGATAAACATGACTAGAACCTAAGGTGCTGCACCAGAGCTCTTCCAGCCAAGCCTGTCAATCACTTCATTCCCAAGTGTAGCTACACATACTTCTGATATAATAAAATAACGTTTTACAGCCTTATTGCTGAAGGAAAATCAAAATAGATATCAACACAAGGCAAAACTCAATGGAAACACTGTTTAGACGACAAAACCAAGGGCAAAATATGCTGTTTTGTCATCGAGATCAGTTATAGCCAGGTAATAAATGGTCATTTTAGATCTGCTATATAATTAAGAAAAGCAGCTAATTTTATTCTAATCATCTTGATACATTAAAACCCACAACAGCTTCTTATTTTTAGTCAACATTCCAGACTCCAGAGAACAAAGCGTTCTTATCGATGGACATGTGCAACTGACCGTTCTAAGCTTTTTTTTTTTTCTGTGAAGTGAATAACAGAAACACTTCATCAGCATGAGCTCATGACTGCTTCACCCAACCAGTACAAGTAAAAAGGCATGATAAGGTTTTAAATGAGCTGAATGCAGGGAAGAAGTGATAAGCATAACTTCTGTTGAATAATGTCAAGTAGCCCTCATGAGCTTTTATTCATTATTAGCAATGTTATCATTTTTTTTTCCTTTCACTGTAGCGGCACACCATTACGCTCTCATAAAAAATCCAATGTGGCCTTTCACGCTGGGATCATGAAAAAGCAATTCAGGAACAGGCCCAGTGCTGGAGCGACTCATTAAAAATACATCAGCTCTGAATCCCACTCTTTAACCTCAGTAAAACACGTCGGGTAATTTCTGTAACGCTGCGTGAGACGGTTCTTTTTTTCTCGTCTAATACACGCTCCTTGGAGCTGGGTGTCAAATTGAAAAATAAATGGCTTGAAGGCACTTTTTAACCTTCAGTGCTTTTCATTATTGCCTTGGTGTGGGTATTGCTGTGTGGAAACTCTCACCTAGTCAGAAACAGCTTCATACTGAAGTTTTACTTTATTCGGAGAATACTGCAGAACGCTTTGATCTTAATAATGTCTTGTTAAAGCCAAAATCTTATTTGTACAGCATACAACTTTACACATCATCACAGATCAGCTTTGCGGATATCTGCATATAGATATCAATATCTAATGAACAAAGCAGTGGAAAGAAAAAACTCCCGGGGGGAGCCCGTCCAATGAGACGAGCACAGGACAGGATGTATGCAGCTCCTAAAAGGTACAAATCTACAGTATCCTGCATCTAACGTCCTTTAGACATTCCTCAGCCTTTGTGCCGGTCACCTGGCTTACCTGAAACGTATATCAGCCTGGCAGTGGATAACTGTTCCCAGACACAGCGTGTACAGGGAGAACCGCAGGTGGCCTAGACCACAGCCTTGTGGAATACCAGACTGTTATTGTTTGAAAAGTCACCATGTACAAGAAAAAAGTTGTTCACTTAACCATAACAACTTTTTCTAGTCTGTCTAAAAAGTGCACTACAATAATCTAAGTCAGAGAAAACAAAAAGCATCAAACAGATCATCCCATAGCATCAAACACTTGGAGGACAGCCGGCAACGTTTCTCAGATGAATGAACGTTTTGGCAGCTTTACCGAATCAAATTCAGACCCAGTGAACCAGAGAGAGAAGAACTGCGTTCCTGAGCAAAAAGATTCAATGAATCAAACACCCGGCCCTGTTGAACAAGAGAGAGAAGAATCGTGAATATCTAATGATCAAAAGAAGGAAAGGATTCACTGAATCAAACACAGACCCACTAAACAAGAGAGGAGAATCATATTTGTGAGCAATAAGATTCACTGAATCAAACACCTGGCCCTGTTGAACAAGAAAGAGAAGAATCATGAATATCTAATAAACAAAAGAATGAAAAGATTCACTGAATCAAACACCCAGCCCTGTTGAAGAAGGAAGAGGAGAATCATATTTGAGACCAAAAAGATTCACTGAATCAAATACACAGCTTTATTGAGCAAGAGAGAGAAAAATTGTGTAAGTGAATGAAAAGATTCACAGACTCAAACCGATAGTGATCTAGGAACAATAGAGAGGATAATCTTGTTTCTGAAGTACACTATTCACATATTTATGAATAAAAAGATTAACTGAATCAAAACACAGATCACGTAACAAGAGAGAGGTGAATCGTATTTGTGAACAATAAGATTCAACGAATCAAACATCCGGCCCTGTTGAACAAGAAAGAGAAGAATCATGAATATCTAATGAACAAAACAAGGAAAAGGTTCACTGAATCAAACACAGACCCGCTAAACAAGAAAGGAGAATCATATTTGTGACCAAAAAGATTCACTGAATCAAATACACAGCTTTTTGAGCAAGACAGAGAGGATAATCTTGTTTGTGAAGGAAAACATTCACTTATTTGTGAACAAAAAGTTTCACTGAATCAAACACATACTGTATCACATAACAAGAGAGAGGAGAATCATATTTGTGAACAAAAAGATTCACTGAATCAACTACGAAGCTTTTTTGAGCAAGAGAGAGGAGAATTGTGTTAGTGAGTGAAAAGAATCACTGAATCAAATCCATGTTGATCTTGAACAATAGAGAGGATAATCTTGTTTCTGAAGGAACACATTCATATATTTGTAAATAAAAAAGATTCACTGAATCAAAACACAAACCACGTAACGAGAGAGAGGTGAATCATAGTTGTGAACAAAAAGATTCACTGAATCAAACCCCTATAACATCTTGAACAAGGCAGAGGAGAATCATGTGAACAAGAAGGTTCAGTAAATAAAACACAGACCTGCTGAGCAAGACGGAAGAAGATCACATTGGTGGAAAAAAAACCCACAACAAAACATCTAATCACATGATTGGTCTCAGGATGGGTTTGTCACTATGTTGAGTTAGGATATAGAAAATCCATGGAGAATCGTTCGAAGGGAAACGAAATGTGCTCTTAAATTACATCTCACCGCACCGCAAACACCTCCTCACTGTAGTTTGGCTGGCTTGACATTTGGAAATTCTGATTAGCTTCACTGCAAATTAGAAGAAGCCAGTGATTATAGTTCCATGGTGCATCTGGGAGGATCAGCAGCGGCCGTTTGATATTAAATTTCTTATGGGGAGATGGAAATATCCCTCGACTACAGTTCATTCTACCTTCTTACGCCTTCAACATCATTTCAAAGAAAATATATGTTTAGTATGAAAATTACATGCAAATTCCCGTGTTGCAGTCGATTCAACCATAGTCCGAGGGGTGACCCGGGGCAGCCTGATTGGTCAGAAGAGAAGGTGTTGATTAATTCTCCACGACAGCAGGTGCGAATCACAGGCTTGTAAGTGTTAGCATTTCTACAGCGGCGGAAGCTCTAGAAGGAGTGACTGAATCATTCATTTGGAGGTTTTTCCAACCACTTAAAAGACTTTAACTCCGAACCTGGGCTTAGAGGAAACACTCTTTTGGTGGATTTCACCTTTCCTCGTTCACGTATATGTAGAAACAACAGAAGAACCTGTCAGGCTTTCCTCGTTCCCTCATCTGTTCTTACCTTCCTTCATATTGTTTAGGTTTCAAGCCAAACCACGTTCTGCCACAGCTCTCTCCTTAAACATTATATAAATTTGCTTTAGAGGGGAAAAAGTGTTTTCCCCACATAACCACTGAGATGAAAATGATGAATGGGCTGCGTGCGTGTGTGTGTGTGTGTGTGTGTGTGTGTGTGTGTGTGTGCTGAAGAACCCCGTTCTATTTAAAATGAGCACCGTGTTTCTCTATTTGTTTGATTTTCAGACATGAAAAGATGTCAGGGTTTTGTCAGGTTACTATCCTTAAAGACAAATTCAATTTGCAAAAATGATTTCGCAAAACATCTAAACCGAGATAAGGATGATTAATGTGCAGCGTTTCATTTCTAAACCAGTTCTCCAGGTATGGCGCCGTGCACTGTTTACCATAAGCACTGTATTCCTGTGCTGAAAATAACTATCCTAGTGTTTAGATATTTTTTTTATTAGATTTGCAAACTTTTTAGTGTTAATTTTTTACATTCCGGCTCAAGACTGAAGACAAAAGAGGAGCTAATAATGCATCACATGTGTTTTAGTCTGTTTATTGTGCAGGAACTTGTCTTGGGGTTTATTCTCTCTGGGGGTGAAGAGACAACGGGAATTCATTAGCAAGTCTGCTGGATAACCAAACGCTCCAGTGTGATGCCCAGTCCTGTGTTGTGGGTTTTTTTGTTTGTTTGGGTTTTTTTTACCCAGAAACATCATTAAATATGGTAAAAAAAAAAATTTTTTAAATAAAGCTAGCTAGTGGAGTGTAATTAAACCCCAAACTCTGACAAGCTAGTTAGCGCTTGACAATAAATGCATTAATAAAGACAGAGGGGAATTAATTCATTCATTCACGAAAGTAAAGTTCTGACAAAGTTTCGAATTGTGGTTTCATGTTCGTGCCCTCGCATCTCATCTCATCTCATCTAGAAGATATTCGAGTCTGACCAGAGCCTGTAGTTTCTCTCGACATGTTTAACTGTGAAGCAGGTCACATTTGAGACAGCTTCAGAGTCAGGCCACAGATTAGCACTTTATTTTTGGTTTTTGTCCAGATACCTGTGTGTTCGTCATTCTCAAAGAAGTTAAAAAAAAAAAGATCTGCTCATGCTAATTAACCCAGCTAGCAAGAAACGTTCCTAGCAAGTGATGTCACTACACGTCTCTGTGTGTGGTGCGACAGATACAGCACCGAGGTGTGTGGCATCACTGTGTGACCCATATTACGTTGAAATATTTCATTTTAACATTCACCAACGACTGGTGAAACATCGACTCTAAAAGGTGACGCCATCACAGGTCTAGCGCCCCTGCTGGCTGGGTGCTGTATGATTTATATTTGGATGACCATGACACTTCCATTTCCATGTCACTTTTTTTCATCTTTCCATCTACAGTGTCGAATCCAAACAGTTAGTTTTCCATTTGATTTTATTATTATTTTCTACCTCTAAATTAAGAAGGCGTGGCTACGTGACTGACAGAATCTCTGACAGACTGAGCCCGGTTAACTTCACAGCACAATTCACCATCGTATACCTGCTGATTTAAACTTCTCTGGAATACAAATGAATAGAAACTTCTAGCCATTTCTCTTGAAAATATTTGAAACAGGTTTGCAAACTGTTTGAAAAGGTTACACAGCCAGAACCGAGGACTTTCTTGCCGTGAGACGGACAGTGCTAACCACCACACCACCGTGCCGCCCTCTGTACGTGTAATTAATACTGAATTAGGTCTGGGATTATAGTTTGTATCTATCACGTCAGTCGTGTTCTATGAACTGTGCGTGCACGCATGTGAAATGATTGCACCGTATTGTTTTTGGTATAAAATAACTTATTTTATAAAATATTTTCTATTGTCTCTCACCAAAACCAAAAGTCTGAAACACAGTACCAGGAAATATCAATGTCGCTTTAAGTGACGTCCCAGAAGTGGTGCTTTATTTGGATTTTATGGACATTATTGATTTCAGAGCACAAATATAGCCTCCAGACATGCTACAGTCATGTGACCTAATGAGGATCAGCCACGCCCCCTATAACAAACACTCAGAATTAATAATTAATTAATTTCGGTGCTGGTGATGACATCATGATTTGAATTTTTGAGCTGGGGATGACATCATGGTGGCTGATTTGACCCTGTTCCTGTTTGTACAAGACAGACAACCAATATGGACGCCTCCAGGAAAACCGCTAGGTGTTTGCTCTTTTGTTCTTTGCTGGTGTTTTACCACGGATCTAATCAAAATATGTCCCTAATAAGCTGATCTCACTCTATTAAGCATAACCTTCAAATAAACCTTCAAGCATTAAAACATCCTTTTAGGACTTTTCTTTAAATGTCACGGGGTGGGGAAAGCCAGCGTCACTCACTACCGGGTAGCCGTTAGCCATTAATTAGCAACGCCACCTGAAAACAACACGTTACGTGGTATTTAGGGCTTCAAAGCACTGCATCAATATGAGCACAGATAAAACTCGGGCAGTGCTGTGTGTATGACTGATTAAATAAGACACAAACACCCAGAAGTTTAATAAACAGGATCAAACTCCAGCTTTGGCTTCCTGTCCAGGCAGGGGGCGTTCCAGTTGACATTTCTGACTCAGAACCGGGGTATCCCGACTTCCAAGGCCAAATGCAGGCGACATTAGATCAAAGCAATCAGTGTGAATGAAAATGAGGCGGAGTTTTAGTTTAACGAACATGTGTACACACCCATTTATTTTTTTATTACTGATTTATTAATTAGAATATCGAAAGGCATCCTTCAGCAGCATTACTTCGGTGCTGTGTTCCAATATCCATACTTTCTGTGCTTACCATGCTTCGTTTGAGTCCGTAGGGCGTTCCCATTACAATTGCGGCGAAAATAAGTGTCCTGAAAGGACCTGGATAGCGCCCTCGTAACGGTCAAATCTTGGAGTGTGGAACAATGTACACTTTTCGCACTCAACGGCCGCCATCTTAGCTACGTAGCGGAAGAGGCGGACCCAACACGGCTCGGAAAATAAAAGAAAAATGGCTCCCGGAACGGATTTTCCACACAGCCTGCGTTAGCGGAGTCATTTTGCAAGCTAGAAATCTGTGAAGGGTTGTTAATTTAATTATTAATAATACCATAATTTCCGGTTAGTGCACCATTTGGCGATTTGGAACAACACTTACCTACTGAAATCTGTGCACTTAGTAAGCGTGGACTGTATACTATGTGTAAGTGCACTCATGAAAGTATGGATATTGGAACGCAGCCCAGGAAACTAATCCAGCCCAAATAGTACTTATGGATGTAATTGTTTTTAAGAAATAATCACCTAAATCTCTTCTACAGATACTCCATTAGTTCCGATGGCCCGACTTATGAGTTTTTCAAAGTTACGAGACACGATATGCTAAAAATGTAGAAAATGTTTAAGATTCGTGGGCAGGCATGGCGGGCAGGCCAGCGTAACAGCGTATGACATACGATACATTCGGACGATGCCCAGATGTACGTGGACGACACCTGGAAATACACGGATGATGTCCAGATGTACACGTCACTCGCCTTGCGTGATGCCTCATTCTCTCCCGCGACTCTCGGAGTTCCCTTGTGTATCGGTGTACTGTACAGTGCATTAACACCTGTTTTTGTGTGCTTCAAGAGCTAATTTTAATTCAAAAGCATGTCTTCTAAACGCCCAGCATGTCTCCTACAGGACAAGACTCCTGGGTAGGCTAGACTAAGCTAGGCTAAGATACCTAAGCTACCTAAGCTAGGCTAAGCAGTGGTTCAACATACGATATTTTCCACTTAAGATGGGTACAGCAGAACGCATCGTCATGGTAACTTGGGGACTACCTGGATTTAGCTATTTGTGAAATAAAGCAAGGCCATTTCAGATCCTAGATGGTGTTCTGCACACATCCATTATTTCCCCCCACATCTAACAAAGAACGTCAACAATCAACAATATAATTTTTAATTATTTAGAAGTTGCAGACCACCCCAAGAAAAGTACAGTTTAATTACAGCCTTTATTCTGTACACTGCTTTATTTTTTCTCTTTTCATTAGAGCGAACCCCACTGGGAATGTCAGCGTATATCAGCCAGATTAACGCTGTCTGCTTCTCCTGACACACGGCTCTTCGTTTAAATACAGCTTTGTTTATTATTATATTGATCCGTTTGTGCGTTTCCTCTGGAGTCCTGCGCTTTTTAACGGCTCGGTGGTTGAACATTTCACAGTCTTCTCCTCATGCATCTATCAGGTACATTTTACCCCACAAGCATTTTTGATCTATTAGAATAAACATTAATATCAGCCTCATTAAGTCAGATTTGCACTGAGGCTCGTGATGTATGTGCATATGTTCCTCTGTGTGAAATGATGCCCTGCAGATAGCAGATTCCCTCGAGCGAACACACCGAGAAACCTGAAACCCCCGAGGCATAAACACTCCCTGGTCACTTTAACAACTCCTTCTGCACCATCTGTTCCTCAGATTTGATATTACACGGCAGGTTCTTTTTGTCAAAATGCCCTCTACGCATTGCAGAAGTCATCGAGGTACATTTCATATCACAACGTGCACACCCACTCACACGTAAAGTAAGAAATACAACACTTTTGGACATTCTGTTACAGGAACATAATCAACATCAGGGTGGCGTGACGAAGCCGAGGTACTTGCGCAGCTCTGAAAGTGATTGTTGTCTTATGGCAACGTGTCACTGAGGGTTTTATTCCTCTTATGTCACTGCTGTTTAACAAAGGGAACGATTATGATTTATGAATTTCTGGATGTTTCTAAACGTATTGTTTTTGCCACCAGGTTGATAAGGGCCTCCTTTTCAGAATATACGTTCGGATCTGTATGGATTCTTCATGAATAAAGATGAGAAAAGCTTTTGTTCACATAATTAATTTAGTCTTGATTTCACGGCTGGATTGTGCATAGCAATTACTGTGAAGACGACGGGGTCGAGAGAGAGAGAGAGAGAGAGAGAGAGGGAGGGGGAGGTTATGAGGTGCCTAAAAGCATGGCTGAACTTCAGATGGTGTGTAATTTAAAGTGTGTAAAGGCCAATCCTCGATGAAAGCTCTTCTGAAGCGTTTCAGTGAACAGATACAGGTTCTGCCTGAAATGTCACAGTTCTAGGGCAGAAGACTGCTCACTTCTGGGCTCCAATGTAGCTGCAGGGGCGTGGCCAGGAGTAGGAGATGCACTTTAAATTTGTTGGAGGGCTGACGCACCAAAGAGCACTATAAGTCCGTTTATGGTGATGCTCGAAAATTTGTGAAGCCTCTAGGATTTTCTTTATTTCTGCACAAATATGATCTCAAACATCGTCAAATGCGGATAAGTGTAGAGAAAGAGAACCCAATTAAATAAATGAGACAGAAATATTACACTTGGACATTTGTTTTTTGAGGAAAATGATTCAATGGGACATATTTGTGTGGGGCAAACATATGTGAACCTCTAGGTTTAGCAGTTAATGTGAAGGTGAAATTAGAGTCAGGTGTTTCCAAGCACCCACTCACTCATCTTCTGCTGCTTAATCCTGTTCACGGTCGCAGGGGTAGCTGCCACATTCACACCTACAGGCAATTTAGAGTCGCCAATTAGCCTAATCCCCGCTGTGCATGTGTTCGGACTGTGGGAGGAAACCGGAGTACCCGGAGGACACTGGGAGAACATGCAAACTCCACGCAGAAAGGCGCCTGGGCGACCCCGGGGATCAAACCCAGGACCTTTTCTGTGAGGAGACAGTGCTGCCATGTGACTCGTATTTTCAATCAGGGGGATGAAATTCAGACATTGTGTGGGCATCATGTTTTATTTAAAGAACAGGGATCTTTCTAAGTCTGATCTTTACAACAGTGTTTGTGGAAATGTATCATGGCATCAATGAAGGACCTCAGAAAAAAAGATTGATTTGTTGATGCTCATCAGGCTGGAAATGGTTACAAAACCACCTGTAAAGAGTTTGGACTCCACCCATCCACTGTCAGACAGAAACTCAAGATCACTGTTACTCTCTCCCGGAGTGAAGACCAGCAAAGATCACTCCAAGAGCAAGGCGTGCCATAGTCCATGAGGTCAGAAAGGAACCCAGGGGAACATCTAAACAACTATAGGCCTCTCACACTGGAAAATAATTCATGCTTATTAGTCCACCTTTAGGAGAACCCTAAACAACAGTGGAGTTCATGGCAGGCCCGCAAGGAGAAAGACATTGCTGTCCAAAAAGAACATTGCTGCACACCTACAGATTGCTAAAGATAATATATGGACAAGCCAGAAGACTATTGGGACATTTTTATGGATGGATAAAGACCAAAATAGATTTTTCTGGGGTTTAAATCAGAAGCGTAATGTTTGTAGAAAGGAAAATACTGCATTCCAGTGTAAGAACCTTATCGCATATTTGAAACATGGAGGTGGTAGAATTATGGTTTGGACCTGTTTTGCTGCATCTGGGCCAGGACAGCGTGCTATCACTGATGGAACAATGAATTATGAATTACACTATTTAATTCTAAAGGCAAATGTCAGGACATCTATCTGTGAACTGAATCTCAAGAGAAAGTGGGAAGAGGCATGCAGCAAAACAGCAACCACAAGCATGCAAATTGTTCTACCAATGAACGCTTAAAGAAGAATAAAATGAATGTTCTGGAATGGCCAAGTCAATGTCCTGAACTTAATCCATTAAAAATGTTGTGTGAGGAAACCCACCAAGATCTCAGCGCTGAAGCTGCTCTGTACAGAGGAACGGGCTCAGATTCCTTCGAGCCGATGTGCAGAGCTGATCAGCAGGTGCTGAAGATGTTTATCTGCAGGTCTTGCTGCATAAGAAGCTCTGCAAGCAAAGGTTCACATACTTTTACCACTCAGAGATAAGCAATAGTGGATCATTTTCCTCAATAAATAAATGATCACGTGTGTGTGTGTGTGTGTGTGTGTGTGTGTGTGTGTGTGTGTGTGTGTGTGTGTGTGTGTATATTTCGTTCTTCTTGCTTTTTTTCCTGCTGCTTTAGGTCATCTTTATGCCGTAATATAGAAAATTCTAAAGGATGGAGAAAAGATTCGTTATGGCCTTTATGTTTATTAGCTCGCCAGGACTGTGTCCAAGAAACACGAGCAACTTGAAACATTCTGAATTGAGGAAGGGAGGGAGCGTCACAGTGTGCGTTTACTGGTACAACCCCTTTCTAAGCAAAAACCAATAGGAATCACGGGGGCGTGGCCAATTAGCATATACTCTAAACATTTAGAGTGCAACATTTAGATTTAAATTTAGCATTTAGATTTAACATGTAGATTTTACCAACACTGTCTTTTGAATGCATTTATCTCTAAATGTGTGAATATTGCCCGAACAGTGCTAAATGCTGGAAAATCTGACATGTAAAAAACTGTTCAACTGTCTTTTACAAACGGCGCCCCATACGAGTGCTTGAGCAGAACTGAATGTTTGTGGTGTGAAGCGCCACAGCACGAACTAAATTCCTGAACAGATTTTGTATCAACCGATGAACAAATCCTCGCCTGACGTACAGACAGCCGACCCGGCTGTCTGTACGTCAGGCGAGGATTTGTTCATCGGTTGATACAAACTCTGTTCAGGAATTTAGTTCGTGCTGACGGTCCACTGTAATTGTGTTTCAGTCTGCTTTTAATTGTGTCTCAGAAGGCTTTTTGCACCTAGTGGTCAAAAATGGGAACTGCAATAAGTGCTAATAGAGGCACTGGGACAGGAATCACGATGCCCCTTATTAAAAAAAAAAAAGGAACAAAAAGGAGATATAAACTCAGGGTTGCCAGATTGGGCTAGTTTAAAATTCTCCCACCTCCCAAGTATGTTTTATAGCAAATGCAGTGGAACCTTGGATTGTGAATAACTCGGTCTGTGAGTTTTTCGCAAGACGAGCAAAATATTTTAATAAATTTTGACTTAGTTAACAACTGAGGTTTTGCAATACGAGAGTAGTATTCATCTGCCGAGCCTCACGTGATCACAACTTCTCTCTCTCACTCACTGCAGGATTTTGGCCTCTGTGCTAGTATATACTGTTAGTGTGTGTGTCACTCATCTGTTTAATGATGATGCAATGTCGCATTTCTGCCAAATCCTCAAAAGGAGGCGAAAGCAGCCATCATTGGATAGTTTCCTTGTTAAAGTCACATGAAGAGAAAAAGATCCCAGTGAGCGACAGACTGCAGGGATTCTGTGTGTTGTAGTGAATAATAATAATAATAATAATCATCATCATCATCATCCACCTGCTCTCTCCTGCTCCCTGTCATGGATCTGCCCCTGTGGAGTGCATGTGCAGCACACCCATTTAGGACACTCCCAATAACGGTGCATGCTGGAGCACTCACGCCATGCTCGTGCGTCACATGGGTTACTACAGGTGTTCTGCATTAGGACTAATTATATACACTATAAACAGACTGACTCATGAACGCTAAGTTGGCGAAGCATTATTTTGCATTTCCCCGTGCTATCGCCAAGCCATGTTCTAGTGTTAACCTTGCTCATGTTTTGACTCTTGTTTGTACTCCAGTTTCCGTGTTTTTGTTGTAGCCTTTGATATTCCTGTTTCTG
>JAQLOM010000032.1:28208756-28219127 GCA_030068315.1 Chrysichthys thysi
TGTACTCTGCAAAAGAGAAAATTAAACCTGCCTTCAAATTGATTACACTTTCATGGAAATCCAATTTAAGAAGTATCGGTATCGGCGAGTACACAAATACAAATACTCGTATCGTTTTGGAAAAAAGTGGTATTGGTGCATCCCTAGTATGGATTCATTCCAAAATAGGCCCTGTGAATGACTAGCTGTTCACGTACGGTTTTCAGATCCACAATCTCGGAAAGCTCTTTAAGAAGAAACCAGCGGAGAAGCCAGCCGAGGGTGAGGAAGGCAGAAGTAAGGAGACGGGATCTACCCCTGCTCCTTGTCTCACCCCCGACCCTGTTCACAAAGCACTGGGGGAGCAGCAACCCGCAGCAATCGCTTCACCACTGTTTTACAAAGCCAGTATGTATCACGCAGGGGTTTACAGCACACACATCAACCTACAGCACATACACACAATCCGGTGAGGCGGTTTCCCGAGCAATGGGCAATTCAATCCGTAACTGAACATTTTGATATAGATATTTTACAGGTATTCCTAAAAGGTAAGTAAACAAAATATTTAACATCCAGTGCTTCCAGGTGAGTATGACCGACCTAAAACAAGAATAAAGATCAATCACAAAACGTGGGATGAACTGGTATAATCATAGTGTAGAAGTTTCTTTGCCTCGTCCAGGATTTATCACTTGCCTTTGCTCTAGTACATAATATGCTTATTGATGGCTTAATGATTATAAACACACAAATCGGAGAAGCTCTGCCCATCACCCAAACCCACGCTTTCCTATATCTGCTTGGTTTATATCATAATAGCACATCACAAGCACTTACGGCGGCTCCACAATCATACCTCGGCTGGTTCACTTCCTGATCACGTTAATATCCATCAATCCCATGGTGCAGGATTGTGGAACGAGCCGTATTTGACCTCTGTGACCTATCTGATGATGGTAATTTGCTGAATCATTTGAAAACCAAACCAGTACAGTATTGGATTCAGCAATTATCATTTGCTTTTTCAAAGGCAGTATTGATGGTTAAAAATAAAAACAAGCTGTTCACAAGAATCAGATTCTCAGACCTGTCAACCTTCACGCGCTCTATAGGAACTTCACAATTTAATATCAGAGTACACTGGGGTAATTTATTACTCATTAATATTCACACTAGAGTAGGTTCCTGAGTATGTTTTTCCTTCTTTCTTTCTTTCTTTTTTTTTTTTTTATTTTTAAAACTGTCCAATAGTAAGTGAGCCCTTGGAAGCCTAGCCTCCTCCTTCACTTGTGCTCCTGTCTCAGTATTCCCTTTATTTTCTCATAAGGGAAATGGAGAAAGGGTTTATTAGGTAACTAAAAGGGCACTCGGAGAACGCAGAAGGACAACAGTCAAATCTTCTGTGATATTCAAATCAGCAGCCACTTTACAAGACAATACATTTCCAACAGACTCCACGTGTTTCTACATCGTCCGTGTTTTGTCCCTAGTGAAATTTATAGATAGATGGATGGTTACTTTATTACTCCCTCGGGGGAAATTAAGGCATCCAGAAGCTTATACGACGACAAACAAGGAACATAGTGTACAGGTGTGAAAATAAACTTCACAGATAATTATAATAACAATAATCATAATAATAAAATCAAAGCCTAGCATTGTGCAAGAGGCAAAAACTAAACATTGTGCAAAAGGCATAATATAGTCATTATGGAGAGGCTGTCTGGGATGTGTTGATATGACATAATGATAACTATTATTATATAATAAACACATTATGATGTACTGATGTGGCGAGGGCAGAATATATCGGACTCATGCCTACAAGTCCATTACACCACTGGATTTTAAAATGTAGGCCATTGTTGAGTGCAGGCTGTCTTCAAGGCCAAAAGGTACATCTTACAACATTAGTTAAAGTGAAAGTAGGTTTGAATCCACTGCAAAATGTAATGTGGTTATCCTTGGCCCAGGCTACACCCTGCCACCAAGATTCATGGACATTGGTTTGGTAGGTTTGGAGCAATCCTGGTTACAGTCAGTCAAGAAAATGGCACCAAATAAACTCTAAATAGCACCAAGTAAACTCCTTTGTAGAGGTAGTAAACAAACTCCAAACAAATCAACGCGTCTCAAATTTAGTCAACGTTGGACAAATGTATAGTTAGCTATAGTGATTCCACACAAAAGGCTCAACAAGAGCTAACTGTTGGCTCTGGAAATACTTCTACAATACTATACTATACTATACAGTAATACTACAGTAACGGTACTGATTGTTAGAAAGTGATTAAAAAAAATTATGTTCCCCAGCGCTGGTTATACATTCAAACAGCAGAAAAAATTTCAGCTCAAGTGGAACCAATTCCTTGCAAAAAAATTGCTTTTTTCCCCCCCTTCATATTCCACCCACCCCTTTCCGGGACTATTCATTATTCCTCTTTGGGGCTGGGAAATCTGGAGTTTGTCTTGCTCGAGTTACGTTTTATTTTTGTGTGGCTTGTTTGCATTTCAGACTATGGACAGTAGCGATCACTTCCAGAATTTTTAAGCCTAGGATACACAATTGTACAATTGCTGGTTATTGCACACTTTCCAACTGGTTTATGCATATTTTTATTGCACTGAATTAGGAAACACACATCACCTGCATTAATTTGTTGGTTAAACAATCTAAGCACTCCAAACCTGCTCACATTTTTTTTTCCCCCTCTACAAATCGATAGCAGCAGTAGCAAAACAAATATAGAAGTTCAAGGCTTTGGTAAATCCCACCCACGGACGGTATTGGCTTTCATTTCTACAGTTTCGGTTCTTTGAATTGTTCTGTGTACAACTGAACAACTAGGTCAGTTTATTCTTAACATAAGAGCTCCATTTCAGCCTCATAGGGCTGTCCATTATTTCACTTTGCGAGCTTCCTATGATTACTTTTTTCACACTACATATTTTAGTGGCCATCCGTTCTAGGTACACAGTGGTAGTTTGTGTGAGGAGTAGGGAGCAACCAGCATCATCGGTTACGGCTATAATCAGGGTTCTGCAGGTGAACCAGGGGACTGCACACATTCCACAAAACAAATCAGGAATTTTGATGACTTGCCGCCTCAAGCGGTCGATGCTTAGTCCTGCTCTGGCTTTTGTTCAGTGTTTGTGCACTTAAAGCTCACACTTTCATGACCTCTAGGTTTAAAAACACTCACCAAGAGAATGCAGAGGTCATACATGACATCAGCATACCAAGGATCCAAATCTTTAGTTTGGGAGCTTCCCTATTATGGGCCCACAATTACATGTACGTTGAATCATTTGACTAAAACTTGAACACAAGTGCATCAGATGTTTCCAGGTACTAGCTAAACCAAAAGAACCCGAACGCACGCGCGCGCACACCTGTAGACATAGAGAAGCACAAAAAAAAAGTGCTACACACGGCACTTGCGTAGCAGCCAAAGAACCAATACAGTTGCAATGCATAACAGTGACTTCATCTCCAATAAGCGCTTTATCCTGACCAGGGTTGCTAGAGCCTGTCCTGGGATCACTGAATGTGAGATGGGAATCCACAGTGCGCACTTCCTGTGCAGGCGTCCATCACGGGGCACACTCCACCACACCACACCACACGTTCACACACTCAAAGTGCACTATGCAAAATTAAGAACTTGTACAGAGTCTTCGGTTGTCCCTCACAGGGGAATCCTTGAAGATTGTACGTAGAAGTCCACGACGGAAAACTTATCGGAAGCTAACTCTTGAGCAATGTAGTAATGTGCACTGGTGACACTTCCTGGACGGACGCTCGCGGCAAAACAGGACATCTTGAAGTGCAACGAGTTGAAGTACTCTCAGAAGAGTTGAGCCTTCAGGTGTATTTTGAAGGATGTGAGTGATCCTGGGGCACAAACATGGCACTGTGATTCATTGCATCGTTGCAGAAACAACAGCAGAGT
This sequence comes from Chrysichthys thysi, assembly GCA_030068315.1. NCBI lineage: Eukaryota > Metazoa > Chordata > Actinopteri > Siluriformes > Claroteidae > Chrysichthys > Chrysichthys thysi. The sequence continues at coordinate 28,212,692 of JAQLOM010000032.1, forward strand.
GTTTGGTTTGAGGCCAAGTGTCAGACTGTGGTGGGAAAACCAGATGACCTCCACTGGCTGTCTGAGACATGATATTTGTGTATACTTGTTTCCGCAAGGGTTTAGAAATGTCATCGTTTTGCAGGAAATGACACACAAAGCCTGAAAAGGCCTAAACTCTTACAACGATGTTACTATGAAAAAGCCAGCAGCGATTGTTTACCAGGGGTGGGCCATTTTAAAAACTTCACATCACACTACTTGTATACATTACATACACAGTGCGTCACAGTATAAAGGTTTGCTAACAAAATATTAGTGTTTCAGTAAAAAAAAAAATTAGAGTTCAGTTATATTTTAGCTGCAAACATAAGAAGAAAAACAAACAATCTGTGAAAAAATCCCCTCAAAAAGTTGGATAGAAATAAACGTAGGAATGAAATATACACTGTATAGTGAAAGTTTGTGGATACCTGACCATCACACCCATAATGTGGTTCTTACCCCAAACTGTTGCCATGAAGTTGAAAGAACACGATTGTCTATGCTGAGGCCCAGACCTGTTCCAGCATGAAAATTAAGCCCCATGAAGACATGGTGTGTTCAGGTTAACGTTGGAGTGGAAGCAGTGTGTGGAGTGCCCTGAGCCCAACCCCACCGAACACCTTTGGGATGAACTGGAGCCTCCTCGACATCCCAACATCACCGCCTGAGCTCACTAACGCTCTCGGAGCTGAATGAAGACTACTCCCCACAGCCACGCTCCATCCAGCATCTAGTGGAAAGCCTTTAGAGAAGAGTGGAGCTCTTTAGAACAGCAAAGAAGGAATCGATCCAGAATGGGATGTTCACCAAGCACATGCAGGTGTGATGGTCAGGGGTGCACATACCTGTAGCCACGTAGTGTATTTCCCCCAGAGTCACAGTGCGAGACTTCCCATGGAATGCTTTTGAACAATTCAAGTCTGTACCTGTTATTAAAAAACAAAACGAAACCCAACACCACATGAGAGAAGATATTGCAATATTTTTGAATTCTAAGAACAGCTGATCATGATGGTTATGATAATTGCATTGATATATTCATCAAAAATATTGCCCAGCTCTATTATTGAATACATTAATTGACCATCTGAATAATTAAACAAAGCTACAAATGGGATGGCATGAACTCGGACCTGCTGATCAAAAATGATTTGATACATTTATTTTGTAATTGGAAGGTCCTGGGGAAATAATAGGTTTAGACCTTTTGCTTTGATAATTGAGAAGGAATTAGACGTGTCCAAACAGTCAGTGATCATATGCAAGTGCTAGGAATCAATTCGGAATATTTACGAACTACAGCAGAATATTTTTAACTGTATACACTACCAGTCAAAAGTTTTTAAAGCATTCGTTGGGGAAAAAAACAACAAAAAACATTTTGATTAGATCTTAAGACTGAATCATGTCTCAAAATCTCGTGTAATTTGTGAAGTTATCACCAGTGGATGAAATCATCTCTAAAATAAATAAACAGCCCAAAAAAAAGGTGGTTGTACTTAAGTCAATTGTTTTCCACCAACCAGTAGTTTTCAACTAACAAGTAGTTTAGTTTTCAGTAGTGTGGGGCTTGTGTGGAACAGCAAGGAGCAGGGTTAAGTTGGGAAGGTTAAGGAAAGCCTCCAGGGTGAACCTCCTCATGACGCAGAAGCTCTTAGAAGATCCTAAGTGTGCAAAGCTTTATCAGGAATACATGGTTTAATAATTAAACTATAAACAATTTTTGATTTGACATTTTTAGAGCACTGCCTGGTTCCATGTGTTATTCCATAGTGTTAATGGCTTTATTATTAAACCATGATTGATTTTAATAAAACCTTTATTATTATTATTATTATTATGAAATATATGAATATTATTCAATGTAGAACCAAGTTATAGTGTATATATTGTCATGCATGGTCATTGAACTGGTCTGAAACTATTTTTATCCCTGCACTGAGAAATCCAAGTGGCTCTAAAACATCTTTTAAGCTTTAACATCCTAACATATTTGCTGTCAGGTACCAGTCAGTAAACTTTACCCTGGGTAATTTGTCTCGGATACACTTTGACCATAAAACAACTACACTACACTACATGGTAGCGGTGATCAGAGGCCTGGGGCCAAAATCAAAGCACCACATGAACACCACCAGGTGGATCCAAAAACATTTACATGTTAATAATTTTGTCATCGTGACCTCTCAGAAACCATTGCTAATAAAAGACGGATACTACTGTACAGGTATAAATGACGTACTCCTGAGTGTACCAGCATTTGTAGCCTAAAAAGCCCAATTTAGTACCTTTTCTCACCGGTGAAACAATCTGAAACATTCACTTCATAACCCACAGTAGTATCCAGACTCTTATGGTGTCAAGTGCTAATTTGATTCTAATAGAAAATTGTCACTGACGGTTATCATCATAGCCCGTATTATGCATTTTGGGACTTCATTGCCTGTTCATCCTAAAATTAAAATTTCAGCACTAAGTCACAATTATAATGTGGTAAAAATTATCATTTAAAAAGGAAAAACACAAAACCACGAGAGTTGATCTTGCAAACAACTTCAATAACCCTTACCCTCTCAGTCGCCTCTCTGAAAAATCCCACGTTCTTGCTTGGTGATAGCGTCTCGCATTTTACCGCTCGCGTTTTCATTGCAGGATCACAATACAATGCAAGACCTGAAATGATTTAGTGGATATGACTCCACTGTTATGTCTTCCTTGCATACCATGAAACCCCAGAACCTTCTCAATGCGTAGGGGACGGGACCTCTTGGACGTCTCCTCACCTCTCCTGGAGACAGACAGAAGCTCCCAGTCCTCCTCCAGTCCACTTGAGTTTTTAAATCGCATCACTTTGGAAATTCACACCACACCTCAAAGCTGTCTGACACTTCGCCCCGAAACATGTTGCTTGCATTCACTGAATCACACCTGGGTAACAGCCAGCTCACACTCATGGTTTTCTGGGCTTCTCCAGGCTTCAGGGGAACTTTAGGCCTTGAAGACTATTAGACGTGAGATTCAGTTTGGAAAGACCATGCACAGCTTGACGTTGGATCCTCCCCATATTTCCACATCCTCTTCTTTCTTGCTTGCATGGGACTCAGCAGGTGGCGTTCTGTAAATCTCAAGCAGCCCTCAATGTCCACACCAAGTTCTGATGATGAGCTTTCAGGTCATCTGATGATCGTTTTAACTTGATGGCAACTTTTTGTTCGAGGCAGGATGATTTTAAAGGATTATGGTGCCTTCAAGTGTCTTCAGTGATGACTTGGAAATGTTTTCGAAATGAAACCTGAGCCATATAAAAGGTTTCGACAGCAGTTGCTCAGTAGTTAAGACATTGGACTACTGATTGGAAGGTCGTGAGGTCAACTCCAAGCACCGCCAAGCTGCCACTGTTGGGCCCTTGAGCAAGGCCCTTAACCCTGAACTGCTCAGATGTATAAATGAGATAAATGTAAATCGCTCTGGATAAGGGCGTCTGCCAAATAACACTAATGTAATGTAATGTTACACTGGCTCCTGTTTGAGCATACATGATGAGAAGAAATGACCTGGCTGACGCATAGATGCACAAAAAGCGACAGTAGTTATCCACTTAAGTTATAAGAAGTTATAATCGTCTATGATCGAAGGCTGTTAAATCTGGAATGGTGGAATTACTACTCACTATTTCTCAAATTATGCCATTTAAACCTTGGATAACTTGGTATTCGACAGCCACACTGTAGGTATATTGGAGAATGTAGAACGTGGTATATGTTCACACTAATACTGACACATTTGAAAACCACTTCCATAACAACAAGTAAAGATGCCCACACCACGCCATGACGTTTACCCTGTTCACACACTGTTTGCCTAGGGTGACATGTAGTAGCAAAGGTGCCTAAGCTAAGATAAAAAGCATTGAGCAGTTGTGAGCAAAACCATGCCAACAAATGAACTTGTCCTCTGTCTGTCGACTGGCGTTACATGGTTAACATTTGGCCGCAAGGTTTGTTTTTCAAATGTTTCTGGATTCCAGATCATTCTGGATCTCTGGTTCACCCCTTCCTTTCATGCTGCCCTACGAACATGACATGCATACATACATGACATTGGAAAATTTTTAGTTTTCCCAAACGTTCACTTTAAACAATCAAAGTGTCGTTTTGTTGATGACGAAAGACCAAAACGGAGGAAAAGTAATGCATCTTAAATTGATTTTAAGTAGTATGGAGATTCTGGTATTTTATGTTCAACACTTAAATAACCCCGAATTCATGCGTTGTCGGTTTATTAGGTACACCTGACTTCTAACTTCAGTCATTGGGCACACCAACGCAATTATTTAAAATCGATTTACTCTAAAAGTTCTCCCAATTCCTAACGTCAAACTGGGCGGTTTGAGAAGGATGCCCAAACGTCCCCGATATCAGCTGGTTATGGAGTCCACATGGGCCGCCAAGAAGACTTGATGGCACCCAGGAGACACAGGATGAACCCTGAAATGCTAGAGAATGCTAGAGGTGGTGAGACGAAGTGGCGGCAAAGGATTGTCATAGGACTGAGTCTTCCAGGCAAGACTGGAATCTCTTTCTTTCTTTCTCTCTTTCTCTCTCTCTCGCTCTCTCTTTCTCTCTTTCTTTCTCTCTCTCTCTCTCTCTCTCTAACTCTTTTTCTTTCTTACTGTCTTTCTTTCTTTCTAACCCTTACTTTCTTTCTGTTTTTTAACCTTACACTCTCTAGATAAATGCTTCCAAGACGTGTCCTACATGCTCACCTATATATACCTGTATGTGCTTCCACACCCAGCTGTGTCAGATGTGCTGATATAGATCTGCATCCAATAGATTGCTTGTTTGTTTTTTCTCACTTTCGCCATTTTCCCTTGTGCTGTTTATTCAGTCGAGGCTTCGTATTTCTCACAAGGTTCCAAACCCAGCTTCTGGATCTATATTACAGCATGTTCTGCAGTTTTCCCCATGAGAGCAGGGAAGCCGATCCAAAGTCATAGCTGTAATGGTACTCCAGGACCGGGTCCGGGTGCCGCAGAGTTTTGATAGCTCACTAGTCCCCTCTAGTGGTGTTTTTTCCTCTCTTTTTTTTTTTTAGGGTTTTTTTTTTGTTTGTTTCTGGCTTGACTGGGGACAGTTTTGCAATTTTCACTGATTTGATTTCACATAAAATGAAATGTGAGATCGAAGATGTTTCATTTTGCAGGATGATTTGAGTGATCATATTTGATTTATTCACACCGCTACACTTTGAAAATCTCATGCGGAATCCTTAACACTTCTGTAAGGCTGTACGCTTTAGGGATTCCCTTTAGGACCGGGTCGAACCTCATAGGAAACTATTATTACTATTATATAATTAACCCTTCGTTATCTAAGGAATGTTTTGGAAACTATTTTTTTTTTTATCCCCGCAGGATCAGCGGTAAATCGTGGCTGAGAGTGCTTGACCTGTCTGCCCAGAATATTGGCTATGTAGGCAGATGATGCTTAATGTCGTTTTCCTTTGCTATAAGTAGTAAAGAACCAATCGTAAAATGTTTTCCACGAGTCCTGAATGCACTGTAAGTTTGCATTTTAGCCATGGCATGCTCTCTCAAATTTCTTCATTTTTTATTTATTTTTTTTAAGGAATAAAAACTGAACTTTTAAAACTCAGGCAAAAAATATATTCAGCGTTTTACAAATCGGACAAAGCCTAACGACAATAAACAACCAAGCTAACATGAAAATGCGAACTGTTTAGTAAGAACTCTGCAGCCTAAAGCCGCCCCAAAGAAATCAGCAGTTTGTTGAAAATCCTCGGGACACTTCTTCAGTTTGAAATCATTCACACATCATTTCTTTGCAAGTCATGAAGGAGTTTTCTTTTATTTTTAGGTGCAGATTCTAAATGAACTGAAGCCGAGCGACATTTGACAACTCATAAACAGCATACAGGAGGTCCTCGGGTTACGACAGTCTCGACATCCGAAGTTTCGCTCCCATAAAAACTTCAAAAAATTGAGACGAATGTTTCGTAGGTCCTCGGGTTACAGCAGCCTCAACATATGATGGTTTGAGTTTACGACGCTTGCCCACTTTAAATCTTAATAAAAATTGAGACATGAGTGTTTGGGTTTATGCCGTTAGCGTCGTACTTACGGACTACGTGGGCGAACTAGTTTGCGCTCGGCGGAAGAATATGCAGTAACGTGGCATATGAGTGAGGAAGTTGGCGAAGTTGACTGTACAAAAAAAAGCATAAGTGTTTGTGTTGCTTTGTTGGCCACTTTTTGTCCCTTATCATGGCTTCTAAACAAAAGTCCGAGTCTTCACATGGTCGTGCTTCGATAAAGGAAAGCCATCAGGATGGAAGTGAAATTCGACATTGTAAAGAGATCAGAAAAGGGAGAAACACCCACGGATATCGG
>JAQLOM010000032.1:28327434-28341956 GCA_030068315.1 Chrysichthys thysi
TGTTGGAGTATTTTTCCTTTGAGTGGAAAGATTTAATTTCATTATTTTTGAAGTCATTTTTACTTTGCAGCATTTCCGTGCACGTGACTAAGACTTTTGACCGGTACTGTATATATATATGTGTGTGTGTTTGTGTGTACACTATGTATGTAATATTTACGTAGACGTGTTTACATATGCTCAAGGTTGCTGTGATGTCGGGTCATTTTGAACTTGGAGAGATCATCAAAAATCACAATGATGCAGATGTAGGTATGTAGGTGACTTTTTTCTTATTTTCAAAATATCATCACCAAATCTGTGTCTTTGTCGAATCAAATGTATAAATAACTATTCTCATTGTACACCAAGTTCATTTACTTTGATTGAAATGATACACTGCAACTGAACTCACAATCAGCCTATGTAAGTATTCTCCCCCTCCTGGGACTTATTCAAATTTTGATTTGGATTTAATTGGATTTTAATATTATATAATATACACAGCATATTCCTTAATATTGAAATTAGTTGTGGTTTAGTTTCTGTCAGAAGTGAATTAATTAGTTAAATAGCACTGTGTAAATACAGTGTCATTGGATCCCAATGTAAAACACCTGTTCCCAGAGCTTGTTGGAGAAGATACCTAAACAAATGGTATCATGAAGACAAACAAGCTATCAAAATAACTCTGGGGCAAAGTTACAAATGTATCAATAAGAGTTTGGTTATAAAATGATCACAATCATTGAACATCCCATGGAGCAAAATAAATCCATTACTAAACTGGAACAGATGCAGCAGAGTCTTGACAGACAACCAATAGGGCAAGCGTAACTGTTTCTACCACCACCATGCTTCATAGTGGAGTTTATGTTCTCCAGGGTGATGAGAAGTGTTTGGTTTCTGACAGATTATTTTATATTTTCATCCACATCAATATTATGCATTTGTTTGTGTAGAATTATGAAATAAAATCCCAATTAACTCCATTTCAGTGTAATCTTGCCAGTCAGAGAGAGAATCAAAGATAGAAAGCACACTATTAGCAAGAGTCAATGCAGAAACTGATCCAGGTATTGGAACAGAGAGTAAGGTTGAAGCAGAAGCAAGATGATAACAAAATAGACAAATCATTATCAGAGACTCCTGAAACCGAGGGTAAAAACATGATTGTTGAATGCCAGGGACAAAGCAGAGATTCCAGAATAAACTGAGGAAATAGAGAAGCTGCTAGCTGTCTCTGTTGCAGTAGAAGCTGCCCACGCATGAAATATGGTTCAGCAGAGGGCGTTCTCACTACATACGGAAAGTGGAGTGAGCAATGAAACAGAAACCCTTTTAAAATCCCAGGAGTCCCAGCACAGCTCCTGGCGAATGGGGGCAGGTCAGCAAAAATTTGGGCCAAGGAGGCAGTGTGAATGTCTTCAGACATGAGAGAGGACATGCAGTGTTCTCTAAAGTCTTAAATCATAGTGAGATCTGAGCATGAAAGTGCATGCACAGAGGACCAAACTTACAGGTACCATATAGATAGCAATTGTCTGTGACAAATTTACACCACTTACACACTACAGATCTAAATTGATACAGAATTTAGCGAAACGAAATTGATTGTATATTAAATACAGACCACTAAATTATTACTAAATGTTCACTGAAGTCATTGCTGATATCTCTCGTTCTTTCTGTGTTTCCTTCTCTCTCTTTTCTTTCTCTCTTCCAGTTCCATTTTTGGAGTCTCCTAAATATGCTCCTCAGCGTGTTGAAAGTGGGCATGCCTTGTCAGTAAATATGTCACTCCCTCACCCCCACCCCCTCCTACGGGCAAAAAGTGAAAACACCATGGCCACACCCCCTGAGCCAGTAGCTCCGACCGTGACTGCACCTGCAACTACACAGGTAGAGCCTGTCCCCACTTTATTGCCCATCTTTGTAGCAGGGTTATGATTATACTATACTCTCGGTATGGGTCTTAAAGGTATTAAACCTTGTTTCTTGTCCTTGATTTATGTACACATGCTCTCACTCTGAGAATAATAGTAAAAAGGTGGTCAGCTGTGAACCCTGCTCTCTGGGAGGAATGCAGGAATCACATTATATTATTCCTGAGTTCCATTAGTATGGTTGGACATGAAGCAAAGCTTTCTACTATGTGTTCTCCAATCACTTTTGGACCTGCAGGAAAAACAACATTGTAATCTCCTTGCCTGGCAGTGGAAACAAATTGCATTCCTGTATTGCTTTTAACAGTATACATAATCAAAAAATAGCTTTACAAAAAACTGATTTAGATTTAGATCCCTGATGAACAAGCCAACAGTGAAAATGTAAAATTCCTTGAAGGGGCAAGAGGAAGAATACTTGAGAGGAACCAGAGTCTTGAGAACTAAAGAATCTCATACTACTTCACCAACAACCCCACCAACCCTGGTCATGGTGACACTTCAGGACTGTGTAGGATCTTTTTTTTTTTTTTTTTTTTACCAGATAGGAATCAGCAGGGCTGTGCTTGAGTGGTTCAACTATTCCCCAGCAGGACACCATCAGTGGTTTGCCAGAGGTTCCTCAACTATTACAATCATTGCGTGTGTAAGGCCAGAACTGAATCAGTAAAAGCGGCCTGGAGCAAATAATTGCTCCATATGTCCATCCAGTTTCAAAGACATGGCAACAATCACAGCGTCCTCTGGTGCAACCCATGGAATCCAGTTTACTCTGTGTAGCAGACAGAAACAAGCCCTGCACCAAATGATGATACACTGGCTGACTCCTATCTCACTTGGGTGAGCCATCATGCACCGATGCTTACAGTGCATCCAGAAAGTATTCATAGCGCTTCACTGTTTCCACAATGCCCTATGTTACAGCCTTATTCCCAAATAGATTAAATAAATAAATGCATCTTTTACCTCAAAATTCTACACACAATACCCCATAATGACAAAGTGAAACAAGTTTATTTGAAACTTTTGCAAATGTATTAAAAATAAAAAACAAAAATAAAACATTGTAGTGAGTGTGAATGGTTGTCTGTCTCTGTGTGTTGCCCTGCGGTAGACTGGTGACCTGCCCAGGGCGTATCCTACCTCTCACCCGATGTCAGCTGGGATTGGCGCCAGCTTCCCCCCGCGACCCTGACCAGGATTAAGTGGAAGAAGGCGAATGAAAAAGACGAATAAAACATTGTAGTGGTCTCAGGAGTGGGTGGGTGAGACTGAGGCTCGGACAGGCGAACCTGGGAACAATTACAGACTTTATTTAGCTTTTTAGCCAGCATACAGACACACACAGACACACACACAGCTTTGGCTCAGTGGCATCTCTCCCACACTGCTCACTGCTGGGAATAAAAAGACAGCCCTTTAATCTTCCCCAGATGTGATCACTCTCCATCAATGTTCCCTCTAATTTTTTTCAGGACTGAGCACATTGAAATGTGTCTGAGCGGCATGCTTCAGCACTATGAGCATTAGGATGTGTGTGTGGGGGGGGACTGCACGGTCTGACAAATCATGTGCGCGGCAGGTCCGAGAGGCCTGTGCGATTGCGCACGCGTGCAGTTTAGAGGGAATATTGCTCTCCACTCATGTTCCCCAGCTTCACTTCGCTGCCACATACCCCCACCGCCCGACTCAGGCTGAGGAGCCATCCAGCCTGCAGCCACCTGCCCCCCGATGGGAAAGAAAGTCTGCCATGACCATCTATGCCCCCAGCCTCTACACCACCTCAAACGTAAAGGGCTGAAGAGCCAGATAACGAGTGAGCCACACGTTGGTATCCTTCATGCGATGGAGCCACTGGAGTGGGGCGTGGTCCGAACAGAGGGTGAAAGAGCATCCCAGGAGGTAATAGCAAAGAGTGAGAACTGCCCACGTGAAGGCCAGACACTCCTTCTCAATGGTGCTGTACTTGCTCTCATGCATCGAGAGCTTGCAACTGATGTACAGCACTGGACGGTCCTCCCCCTTGACCTCCTGGGACAAAACGGCTCCCAGCCCTCTGTCCGAAGCGTCCACCTTAATGCAAAAGGGAGAGAAAAGTCAGGGGAGTGTAAAAGTGGCCCTCCGTACAGTGCAGCCTTCACCTGAGTAAAAGCCTGTTGGCAGTCCTCCATCCACTGGACCAGATCTGGTGTTCTCTTTTTAGTGAGGTCAGTCAGTGGGCTGGTGGCATCTGAAAAGTTAGGCACAAACATACGATAATAGCCAGCCAGCCCCAGGAACTGCTGCACCCCCTTTTTGGTCTTAGGGCAGGCTGCAATCACTGTGGTATTGTCAATTTGATGCACCTGCCCATGACCCAAGCAGAAACCTAGATACCGTATTTACACCTGCCCGAATGCACACTTCCCTGGGTTAGCTGGGAGCCCCATGCTTCTCAGCAACTCAAGGACCACCCTCAGGTGTTCAAGGTGCCATGACCAGTCATTACTGTAGATGATTTTGTCATCTAGATAGGCCATGGCGAAGGCATGTAACGTCCCTAGGTCCCCATGTAATTCCCTAGGACTTTATAAATTACCCAACAATACAATAACCCTTAGTCAGATCCAGTGTCGAATAAAACCGAGCGGCACCTAGCTGATTGAGCAACTCGTAAATGCGTGGAATCAGGTAGGCATCAAATTTAGAGACTGTGTTGACCTTTCTAAATTCCACACAGAACTGAACTGTCCCATTGGTCTTGGGGACCAACAGCACCAGGCTGCTCCAGTCGCTGTGGGACTCCTCGATTACCCCCATCTTGAGCATGGCCTTGAGCTCCTCCCAAACTATATTTTTCTTGTGCTTGCGAAGACCATATGGGTGAATTCACTTTACTACACTCAGGGGGTCTCAATGTGGTGCTCTACAAGGTGCATTGCCGACAGAAGGGGGTGAGAACACATCCGAGAAGTCTCTTTGCGACTGGGCAATCTCTGGGATTTGTGACGTCGAGAGGTGGTTTTCACAGGGGATCGGGGGATGATGGGAGATTGATTTTAAATTCACTTCTTGTCCCAGCTCCACCCTCTCCTGAACTACCATTGCTAACACCACAGGCACCTCCTTAGCCCAGGTTGTTAAGAGGTTGAGCTGGTATATTTGATGTGCCCCACGCCTGTCACCTCATAATTGAAATCCCCAACTTGCCGTGTGACCTCGAAGGGTTCTTGTCACTTGGTGAGCAATTTAGAGTTTGAGGTGGGCAGCATAACAAGGCATTTATCTCACATTGTGAACTCCTTAAGGCGTGTACCCCTGTTGTACAGCTGGGATTGATGTTCCTGGGCCTGTCGCAAATTCTCCTGGGTTAATTGTGTGAGGGTGTGGAGTTTTGCATGCAGGTCCAGAATATATTGGATTTCATTTTTGCTAGTAAAAGGTCCCTCCTCCCAATTTTCTTGCATGATGTCTAGGATGCTGCATGGGTTTCGCCTGTACAATAATTCAAATGGGGAGATTCCCATGGAGGCTTGTGGGACGTCTTGGATTGCAAATAACAGGGCCTTGAGCCACTGATCCCAATTCCATGCGTCCTCCTCTACGAACTTACGAATTAGACTTTTCAAATGTTTGATTAAACTGTTCAACTAGGCCATTGGTTTGTTTTGTGATATACACTGGTAAGAAAAGATTTAATCCCCAACAACTCATAGAGTTCGCGGAGCGTGCATCACATAAATCTGGTGCCCTGGTCGGCCAGGATTTCTTTCGGAATCATGATAGGGGAGATAAGTTTGAAGAGCGTTTCAGCAACACTGCGTGTGGAGATGTTGCATAGAGACACTGCTTTGGGGTTTCGGGTTGCATAGTACACAAGTACTAAAATAAAGCAATACCCACATGAGGACCTATCTAAGGGCCTGATGAGATCCACCCCAATTCTCTCGAAAGGGGTCTCTATTAGTGGGAGTGGCTGCAAGGGAGCCCGTGGAGTGGCTGCCAGACTTGCCAGCTGGCATTCGTGGCACACCACGCACCACCGGAGGACATCTCTGCGAATGCCTGGCCAATAGAATCAGACCATGACATGGGCTAGTGTTTTGTTTTGGCCAAGATGCCCTGCCATCAGGTTGTAATGAGCCATCTGGAAAACCAGTTTCTGGAGGCTCTTTGGGATTTGGGTGACCTGTTCACCTGTTTGAACATCCTGAATCACTCGAAAAAGTCACTCTCTAATGACGACAAAGTATGGATAGGAAGCCCCGACATTCGGCTGGAGATTTTGACCATCAATTACTCTCACTTGGTCAAATGCATGTCTCTGAGTTTAGTCCTACTTCGGCTCCAGGGGGAAATCCTCCAGGAGAGTCCCTAGAGGGAGGCTAGCAGGTGTCTCCTCCCCCTCCGTGTCATTAGGATACAGAGCTGATGTGGATGGCTATGAGACAGCTTCCTGAATGAATACAAGATGGGGTGTGCCCTATGATGTATTTTTTCAGGACCCACCTGCTATCAGGTTCTTTAACAGCCTTCCAAAACCCAGCCAATCAGTTCCCAAAACCATCGGGTGGGTGAGGCATTGGCTAACCGCTGCCTCGACACTATGCAGTTTGCCCCGAAATTGAATGTTGACTGGCACGGATACCTGTGAACATACCCATGTACACATAACACCTTCACCACTTGCTTTGTTCCCAATGCCTCACCATGAATCACACCTTGGTGGATGGATGTCTGACCACAGCCTGAATCCAACAAGGCGAGATATGTATCTCCTTGGATACTCACCGGTATGCGATACGCTCTGGCCCAATCGGGGGCAGCCGCTGGCACATCAGGGAGTTGGATCACTGCCCCAACTTCCATTGCACTGCACTGATTCTGGAGGAGCCCCATCTCCCTGCAGTGCCAGCAGACCGGCCCAGGCTTACCCTCTGTCCTGGCAGCTTGAATGTCCAACACCTGGGGGGGAGAGGACACAGATGACACCAAGACAGGGGGTGAAACACAAGGGTTGGCCACAGGTTCGTAAGGCGGGCTTGAGGGGAATACACCCCGGCCTCCATGGGGCTGGGATAAATGAACAGAGGAATCAGGAGGAACTGATGGGGGGAACAGGTAAGAGACACAGGGAAAAATGTTGTTCACTTGTCCTTGGCACCACCACCAGATGGCCCTCTGCCAGCTCAATGGCTCGCTCCAGCGATGTTGGGCAGTGACACAGGACCCAATTTTCTATTCCTGGCAGGAGCCGGTGGACAAACTGTTCCAGTGTGACCTGGTTGATGATCCCCTTGACACTGTGGTCTTCCACCACCAGCCACTGATGGCAGGCATCCCGGAGCTGCTGGGTGAACGTGAACAGCCGGCCAACTTTGTCCAGGGTCAGCACGCGGAGGCACTGGTGATGCTGCTCAGGGTTCCAGCCAACACACTGCAAGATGGCTTGTGTCAGCTGTTCATTGTCCAGGTGGTTGGTGGTAGACAGCTGCTGGGCTGCGAGCTGGGCCTCTCTGAAGAGAAGCAGCAGCAGACAAGCCATGCATTGCTCCCCTGTCACCCCCACATCTCTGCCATGTGCTCTAAGTGAGCCAGGAATGCCTTAGGGTCATCGTGCAGCCCTGATGCTGCTGCCCTCCTGGAAGAACCTGTTGATACTCTTTGCGGAGCAGGTCCTGAAATGCCACGCGGTTTTGTTCCTGACCCTGCAGCAGTGCTTGGAAGCTTTGCTCCTGCTCCTTTTGGAGGGTGAGCAGCTCCTGGTATTCACAGCATTTGCTCAATACTTTGTTGAAGCACCCTTTGCAGCAATTACAGCCTCAAGTATTTTTGAGTATGATGCTACAAGTTTGGCACATTTTTGACCAGTTTCCCCCATTCTCTTTGCAGAACCTCTCAAGCTCCATTAGGATGGATGGGGAGCATCAGTGCACAGCCATTTTCAGATCTCTCCAGAGATGTTCAATCAGGTTCAAATCTGTGCTCTGGCTGGGTCTCTCAAGGACATCCACATAATTGTTCTGAAGCCACTACTTTGTTATCTTGGCTGTATGCGTAGGATCGTTGTCCTGTTAGAAGATAAACCTTCATGCCAGTCCAAGGTCCAGAGCCCTCTAAAGCAGATTATCATCAAGGATGTCTCTGTACATTGCTGCATTCATCTTTCCTTCAACTCTAACTAGTCTCCCAGTTCTTGCTGCTGAAAAACATCCCCACAGCATGATGCTGCCACCACCATGCTTCACTCTAGAGCTGGTATTAACCAGGTGATGACCGGTGCCTGGTTTCCTCCAGACATAACGCTTGGCATTCAGGCCAAAGAGTTCTATCTTTCATCAGTAAGTTCAATCAAGTTTTTCAGGTGCCTTTTAGCAAACACCAGATGGGCTGTCATGGGCCTTTTACTGAGGAGTGGCTTCTGTCTGGCATGATTAGTGGAGTGCTGCAGAAATGGTTCTCCTTCTGGAAGGTTCTCCTCTCTCCACAGAGTAATGCTAGAGCTCTGTCAGAGTGACCATCGGGTTCTTGGTCACCTCCATGACTAAGGCCCTTCTACACTGATCGCTCAGAATGGACAGGTGGCCAGCTCTAGGAAGAGTCCTGGTGGTTCCAAACATTTTCCATTTACAGATGATGGAGGCCACTGTGCTCACTGGGATCTTCAATGCTGCGGGAATTGTTCTGTAGCCTTACCCAGATCTGTGCCTCGACACAATCCTGTCTCAGAGGTCTACAGACAATTCCTCGGACTTCATGTCTCGGTTTGTGCTCTCACATGCACTGTCAACTATGGCACCTTTTATAGGAAGGTGTGTGCTTTTCCAAATCATGACCAGTCAACTGAATTTCCCACAGGTGAACTGCAGTCACTGTGTAGAAACTTCTGAAGGATGATCAGTGCAAACAGGATGCACCTGAGCTAATTTTGAGGGTCATGGCAAATGCTGTGAATACTTAAGTGTTTATTTTGGTTTTTTATGTTTAATAAATTTGCAAAAGTTTCAAACAAAGTTCTTATTCATTTCACTTTGCCATTACATTACATTACGTTACATTATATTACAGGCATTTAGCAGGCGTTCTTATACAGAGTGACATACAACAAGTGCAAAAGTCAGGTACAAGAATAATAGAATTTCTAGACAAAGTAAGTTCACGTGCCAAAAGAATAAGTGTCAGAATAACACCTAGTGTAGTATTCTGTAGCAGTATCAATCAGCTAACAGCAGTGAAAACAGCTTTCCATAAATCAGCACAGATGTAAATACATCCCACAGATCTAACTAAAAGGAGAACTAAACCCCAGAATCTAACCTGAACACATCATGACCAGGCGAGACAGAACAAACCTGGGTTACACTGGGATTACACAGTGGACAGGGAGGCAGGGGAGAGGTGCAGCCTGAAGAGGGGGGTCTTCAGTTTGGGTTTGAAGGTAGACAGGGAGTCGGCAGTTCTGACCTCAAGATCATTCCACCAACGAGGACAGAACAGATAACAGATTATGGGGTATTGTGTGTAGACTTTTGAGGTAAAAGATGAATTTGATCTATTTGGGAATAAGGCTATAACATAGGATATTGTGAAAAAAGTGGAGTGCTGTGAATACTTTCTGGATGCACTGTGCTACCACACCCCTTAACTCTCTTGTGTTGTCACATCTAACACTAAACCACATCTCACATGTTACTATCACACAGGCTTTATGATAACAGTTTTTCAATCATTATTTTCCTAAACTCCCTGTCTCTCTCTGTCTCAGCGCCGGTCATCCTTTGCTCTGAGAAGTTCTAGTAGTCCTCGTGGTGCTCGCACTCGTTCTCCATCCAGAGGAAGAGGGGAATCTGATGATAAACAGAAAAAACAGAGAGGCAGACAGGGGTGAGAATTGCAATATTCTCTGTATTCCAGTCTCTATAATGGTTTATTTGTATACTACCAGCCATTCTCGCTTGGTCTTTAGAGTTGTTCAGAGGAGGAGGCTGTACAGTGCAGTTCCTGGTCGTGTCTTTATAGCAACTCGCTCTCATTCCACTCAGGGAGAACAAGAGCTCAGTCTCAGCAAAGGGGACAAGGTCAAAGGTCAGATCTGTGTGTATAAATGTGAATGTTAATGTAAGATTTTTTATATACATTCATATATATACTATTAATGTCCCTTGCTTTATTCTGCCTCCTGCTTTTGTTGCTTGTTGATACAACTTGTGTGTGTTTCAGTGCTGAGTGTTGGAGAGGGAGGTTTCTGGGAGGGAACAGTTAAAGGTCGGACTGGTTGGTTTCCTGCTGAGTGTGTGGAAGAGGTACTGCCACAAAGTGAAGAAAAGAGACCAGGTATACACAGACAAAAAAAAACACAATATTTTCTGGTTTGGCAGTGAGCTGCATCTGCAGGGTTTTATGAAACAATCAATAATTGTTATGATTGTGGTGTCTGTGAAAGCTTTTTTTAATGAGGCAATGAGGCCACATTTTTTTATTTGGATGTTTCCCAAAACGCACAAATATACTATGCCCTTTGTGTAGTACTGGAGGTAATACAGATGCTGGGATGTAGCTGCTGTCTGGGAAAGTTTGTAACAGAGTGTAACCAATTACATAGGATTGGTCTGAGGGTCTGTTTTCATAATAGTGTAGTGCTGCTGCCTCCCACAGTACAGCATGTACATCGGTTTTAGTGTCTTTGGTATGGGGTCTATAAGTAGGTTTATACTGGAATAAAATAAAGGCCTGTAATGCCTCTGGATGTTATATTTTGCTGACCTAATGATACTTGTGATTATTACAGACAGGAAAGGGTGCTGCCATTTCCCCAACACAGGGGCTGATGGATGCAGGAGCATATCTATGGAAAATATCACCTATGGCAGGCACTGAAATTGCCCAAACAGCTAACACCTATTGTTTATATAAATTTACCATAATATCAGTTCAAAAATACAAGTCAATCTTGTTAACCTTTTAATCTTTTAACAATTTATCACACTACATAAAAATTACAATTGTACCTTTCTTTCTACAATGCACGGAAAGCAGTGGGTCCAGACGGAATCGTAGGAAGGGTACTTAAGGCATGCGCAGACCAGTTAGTGTAGAAGAAATTTCATTTAGATTTTTGGCTCCATGTTAGTTTGCTGGTTGCTGGGCAGTGAAGCATGTCTTAGTTGGGGATGTGTGTGTGCGTAGCTGAACAACAGGGCCTCATTGGAATGTTTGAACACAGCTGGGAATGTGTGTGCCCCATTGGAATGTTTAAGCACAGGAGATGTAAAGCTATATATATGTTGAAGCTAAAGAGGGAAGATTTAATGAATACCAAATGCGGAAACGATTTGTAAGTCCTTTGTGAACCGAGAGATATATATGCAATGCGTGCAGAGAGAGTGTGCTTCTGCAGAAACCACCCGGCTTTATTGCTCACTGAATAAAGCTGATATCTTCTGAAACCAAAGCCTGAGTTTTCGAATTATTCTCCACTACATTAGCAGAGGTCTTCACGACCATCTTTAACCTCTCGGTACTGTAGTCTGCAGTCCCAACTTGCCTTAAGTCAGCCACAATTGTCCCAGTGCCCAAGAAGAACACAGTGAGCTGCTTAAATGACTATCACCCAATTGCTGTGACTCCCGCAATCACCAAATATTTCGAGAGGCTCATCCTCTCACCCATTAAAGCTGCCATTTCCCTGCAGACCTCGATCCACACCAGTTTGCGTATAGGGCAAATAGGTCAACAGAGGATACTATAATAACAGCTCTCCACACAGCCCTCACACACCTGGACAACAGCATCACCTATGTGAGGATGCTGTTTGTAGACTTCAACTCCACTTTTAACACAGTACATCCACACACACTGGTTCAGAAGCTGAGCAATCTGGGCCTCAGCGGCTCACTGTGCACCTGGATACTGGACTTCCTCAGCAATAGACCCCATAATGTCAGGATGGGAAACTACATTTCCTCCACCCTCATCCTGAACACCGCAGGGGTGTGTCCTTATCCCCCTCCTCTACTCCCTCTTCACTCCTGACTGCTCTCCTATCCACATCAGCAACACCATCATAAAATTTTGCTGATGACACAACCATTGTAGGACTGATTAAGGACAATGATGAATCAGCCTACAGGGAGGAGGTCCAGCATCTGAGATGATGGTGTGACAGCAATAACCTGGACTTAAACACAGCTAAGACCAAGGAGGTAATTGTGGACTTTAGGAAATCCAAGAGGTCCAAGCACTCCACCCTCCACATTGATGGAGAGGAGGTGGAGAGAGTGGAGAGCTTTAAGTTCCTAGGTGTCCACATTTAGGCCAACATTTCCTGGTCCACAAACATCTCTCACCAGGTGGTGAAGGCACAACAAAGACTGTACTTCCTCAGGAAGCTGCGGCAGGCCCACCTTCCCCCAACACCTGCTGGTCAACTTCTATCGCTCCACCATCGAGAGCCTCCTGACCTACTGCTGCACAGTGTGGTTCAGCTCCTGCACTACAGAGGACAGGAAGAACCTCCAACGGGTGGTGAGAGCGGCAGAGGGGGTGACTGGGATCACACTACCCCCCTCAGAGACATCTATACCAACAGACTCCAGTGAAAGGCCAATAGGATCATCAATCTCCCTTTTCGCCCCCTCCCCTCCGGAAGACGCTACAGTTCACTCAAGACAAAAACCACCAGACTAAGAAATAGCTTCTACCTACAAGCAGTCACAAGCGACAATAAACTCTGGTCCATATAAGTTTTGCACGTTAAACTGTACATAGTTGTCTGCACTTTAATTTTAATTTTTGTTACCTCCATTGTATATATGTTCTTTGTCTAATTTCTAGGTTTTTAATTAATGTCTAGGCTTTTTTTTTTATTTAATTTATCACGCCGCTTCTGTGAAGTACCAAACAGTTTTTCATTGTTCTTGTAACAGTGACAATAAAGACATTCAATTCAATTCAATTCAATTCTTGCTTTCACTAATGCAAACTGGTCTATGATGTGCTCACTCAGGGTTTTTCAGCTTCTTCTCTTTCTATACTCAGCAGAGCAAGATTACAGAGTCTGCCTTGACCTGTGGAGGCCATCACTAAGGCTTTAACTTAGTGAATGATCTCTCACAGCTGGTGATGGAAACTGTGATGGTTAGCGTTATCTGAATAGCAATACAAAGATTGGGGAAGACACTCTCTCTAAACTGAGCAATAAATTCACAGAAGCTCTTCAGGTCTTGACTTTTTCAAGTTGGTCTGAGTTGATAGACACATTCTTGTTTGACTTTAAAAGAAACTGCTAACTGGCACATGTCCACTGTCATAAACAACAGTGCTGCCTTTACTCTGTTTTATGACTGCAAATTCATTGAGTTGAACATCATGTAGAACGCATTAGTAAAAGAACAAAGAAAACAATACTCAGAATTACACAGTGAAATTGCAAAACCTCACAAATGACTTGGTAAATGAAATGTATGTAAGTTAATGAGGCTTAATATGAAACAGGTGTGTGAGAGCAAGTTAATGTTGGGTTTGATTGTATTGCAGATTATTGGCAGTTGCTGGATTGGGGGTGAAGTCAGACATGAGATATTTTGAAACAAAAAAATGAATGGCTAGTGACCTTGTGTTTCTCATATCATACTGTAGATTCTCTCTGTCTTGGTGTCAGCTTACAGGTGAAGTAAGCACACACACTCAAAGTATTGTGGGATCTGTTTATTGGGGCATTGGAAAGCCAGCAGCACCTGTTTTGAGGTCATGGTAATTGTTCACATTCCTGCTAATGATGACTGAACATGCATAAACTGTCCATAAAAATGGGGAAAAATCAGGACCGTTCAGTATTTGCAGGGCCTGAATGCTTCTGGAGGGCCAGAATCCTGTGGAGTTTGGTGATCTTCCTGTTGAAAGACACCTGGTTCAATTCATGGCTTATTTACCAGGCTCAGTGAGTGTGTTAGTATAGGCAAATCACCCATTTCTGCTTGGAGCCTCATGCACCTGAAAATCACACAGTGCCCTGCATGGGTACTAAACAAACACCCTTAAGTTTACTTTGGATGTTTTTTCAGTACTTGCTAAAACCAATTTCCACGTAAGTCTCTATCACTAAACAGGTAATAATTTAATTTTTATGCAATAAACTTAAAACTCTGATGATGCTCACACTCAGGTTTCTTTTGACAAACTTGACATTGCTTGGCTTTATATTACATGGTTATAGAAGTGAGTTAGCTGTAATGGCACGACCTGGTATCACCCAGATGATGATGGGTTCCCTTTTGGGTCTGGTTCTTCTCAAGGTTTCTTCCTCATGTCATCTTAGGTAGTTTTTACTCATGACTGTCAGCACAGACTTGCTGAAAATGTATAACCAGAATTTATATACTTTTCTGAAACTCTTTTGTGACATGAAGCCATCAAGGGAGTGAGTGAGATATGGAGGTAGAGGTTAAAAAAGTGGTATTGGGACACCCTAGTAGCCTACATGCTCCACCTGCTATGTATGACGGCATTAACGAAGCAAACAGGGTGCCTCTGTTTATGGGCGATTCTGCTGAATGAGTGCCATTTCTGTCCCCAGTATATTAAATGTATAAAAACAAGTAATAATATAATATAAATTAC
>JAQLOM010000032.1:28360488-28371648 GCA_030068315.1 Chrysichthys thysi
GTGTGTGTGTGTGTGTGTGTGTGTGTGTGTGTGTGTGTGTGTGTGTGTGTGTGTGTGTGTGTGTGTGTTTCCAATTTTATTTGTTTCATTCACTCTGCTTTGAATACTCTAAATAATCATTAGGATAGAAATAAGCATGTGTTTATCATTATGGACAAAAGAAGGACCACATTTGTTAACAACATTACCATCATTGTGCAGAGCTGAGTGCTGCATTTGTGTGTTCTTTCATTCTTTCAGTCCTTAGTAATTGCCTGGGTTGGGTCATGGTGGTATGTATACATTAGGCTAGAAGTTTGTTTAAATCTTTGAAAATAGAACCAATGGAATTTGTTAGAAAAAAATTCACAGACAGGTATAAATTAAAATAATATCTCCACAAGATTAATAACACAGTCCCTCACAGATGTGCAGTTGAGAGTGACTATGAACTGGGGGATGTAGTTGAGGTTGTGGAGCTGTCAGAGCTGCAATTCACACACCATGCTAACACTGCTGGCATTTTTAACTTCCAAAAATAAAGGAAGTAAGGAAACACGGGGCAGAAGAGGAAAGAAACCTTCCATGCTGAATACACCATGCTGTATGTGTCTGAATGCATATACAGATAATGTCATTGTGTTTCACACCTTTACAGTATTTGTGTGTATATGAGCACATCTGGAGAATGACACACTCTCCACTAGGGGGCAGGAGTAGATATTGCTGTAACACCTAGCCTTGAGAAGATATGGAAATTCAGATGATGATAATAATAATAATGATGATGATGATGATGATGATGATGATGATGCTCATTATCATCATCAATGCCTAGCTAATAAAACTAATGGTTTGTTTATGGAGAAGACATCACCACATTATGTTACAATTCATGTTCTTAATATTTTACTTCTGCAAAATTAATCATGTTTATTCTAATGCTCACTAGGGTCATTCATGTGTACATGGCTAAATAAAAAGAAGGCTGTGTTGGAAGATTGAGGACTGTAAAAGCAACCTAGAGAGAAGCTATGTGTCAGTTATAATACAGAGGTTTAATAAATCCTGCACTGGCAGTGCTTTTTATACTCTACAGTTGTATGAAAACAGAAACCTGATGTAAACATTCCACAATGTACAGCCTCTGAACAAAATCTGAATCAAGTACCGAATCGGTTTATTTGACAACTGTACAAAGTACACTGGAATGTGTGTAAACTGGAAAGTGTGTAAACATGCTGAACTGAAAATGTATTCACATTAATTACAGTATAATCAGCAATAAATACAGAACAATAACAAGTTCTCATATAATGCTCTCTGGTAAAGGGAAGGTCAATTAGAACTGCCTATTTCTTATATTCATGGCTGTCTAAATATTGGTTTCTGAAATGCAGGAAGGTTTTTCAATCAGTGAGGCTTTAATATGACCAGTTACAGACTCTCATTACAGAAGCTTCTGATCCAGATTGTTCCTGGATCATGCAGTGGAAAATAATAATATCTGTGTGGGCTGTCGGTGGACTAGTATAATCATGATTTTTTTTCTTGTTTTTGCAGCTTCACCATGGAAGAAGAAACTAGGTTAGTGCAATTTTAAAATGAAATTCCAATGGAACATTAAAGTGAGCCAGATCTATCTAGCCAATAAAGAATCACCCTGTGCTTCAAATCTCCTTAACATGACTAACACGTCCTGAGAAAACATGTTATAAATACAGAATGTGTTGGAGTAGAGACATGTTAAAGAGGACACATGACATAACAAGTACTGGCAATAACCAACCCAAGAAATGTGTCATGTCATGTGAAAATCCTCAACTTTTCTTCTCAGGGGCCTCATGAAACTGATCCCAAGCAGAATTTTGTTCAGTGACTCTTATAGCGTCCAGAAATACATCAGATGCCACAAAATGAGGTCTATGAGGTGCTGGAAAGTCACTGGGGCATTATGTTAGTAAAAAGCAGGACCAGGTCCTGTTAGAAGTGGCTGGTCGAGATGACGGAGATCTGACAGTATTCATTTTCCAGTCTGGAAGTCTTCAGGATTGGATCATAGAATCATGGAATCTTTATTGACTTCTAGTACTAGCATCTTTCATACCTTCTTTTTCTGTGGGCATCAATAATTGGTTGGGCTGAGATGGGTGTGATCATCACTTCTGGTGTTGAGGGGTTGAAAGCATCTGGAAGCTCTTGGAGTAAACCTCCATTTATAAACCTGAACTGCTGCCATTGTTGCCGCTCAAGCAGACAAGAATTTCAGGCTTAAGCTTATTATTCACACTGAAGAAGATGTTCGGCAGGTTCTAGTATCTTTTTTTATTCAAAGCAAAATGAAATGTTCTTGAACAAAAACCCAATATTGGCAGCTTGGTGGTGCTGGGATTTGAGCTCACAACATTCTGAAGAGTCCAAAGTCAACCACTGAGCCATCAGTTTCTCATGTCAAGGCATGTCATGGACACATTCTTCACCAGGGTGTGGGTGACGAATGTGTTTTGTTTAATTTTGGTTTTGCACCCAAATGTGCTCAGAGATGGGACAAATAGACATGTTGATTGCCCTTCTGCTATGTATCCCACAACACCTTGCATGCTCTTGGTGTGGTGATGGTTCAGGACACTGGTCATGGAGCTTGGGGCCTTGATGCAGCAGAATTCTCCAAAGAGCACTGAGCACTGGAGTGAACTCAATTAAATTAAATGCAATCCAAATATGTGTGTGTGTGTGTGTGTGTGCGTGTGTGTGTGTGTGCGTGTGTGTGTGTGTGTGTGTGTGCGTGCGTGCGTGTGTGTGTGTGCGTGTGTAAAAGTCTGTTTTTATTCTGTTTGTAGATCAGTCAGAGAGTTCTCAGGCTCCTGATAAAAAGAAGAGTGTTTACCAAATGGCCCTTAGTAAGTCTGTTTTTTCTTTTTTTTTCCAGAAAGTTATTTTAATATGACAGAATAATGTTAATTAAAAATGTGTTGCCGCTATGTGTTAGATAAGCTGGATGAGATACTAGCTGCTGCTCAGCAGACAATCAGCACGTCTGACACTCAGGGACACAAAGGACATGGAGGTCATGGAGGGAGGAAGGAACGGAACAAGGGCTTCTATGCTAATGAGGTAATGCCACTTCTGCCATAGTTACCCTACACCCATCCTGTTTCCTGCGTACATTAATGCCACAGCATCCTTGGATTGCTATGCAATTTTACACAATGCTGTTATCATGGATGCTTCAAAATTCCACATTTCATGATGTTCAAGATGAGGTGATTATGTAGTGTTTATGCTCCTGAGACTAAAGTCCAGAAGGAGGCATTTGATACATTTGGCACATGGTTCTTGTTGCTATAGTTACGACCAAATCTGTCTCTCGCTACCTTACTATCCCTTTCTTTCTCTTTCCATCTCTGTTTCTCATTGCTGTCTCCTTCTGCCTCTGACTGTCTATATCTATTTACATGTAATCATTAGTAGGGACGTTAAGGTTTGAAATGTTCATGCTGTGATTACTTACTGGAAGAATATCACTGTATTAATCAAGCAGGTACAAACACAGCATTTATTCACCACAGCAGTTAAAGTCTGTGGGCAAGACTAAAGGAAATGTTTATTATATCGCTTATAAATCTCTGAACAAAATTATCTTTGCACATCATCAGACATCATCGGAAACCAAAAAAAATTTCTTTTTACCATAAAATCTTGTACAGTGGGCCTCAATTTCTGTCTTTGAA
The DNA here is from genome assembly GCA_030068315.1 of Chrysichthys thysi. Classification (NCBI taxonomy): domain Eukaryota; kingdom Metazoa; phylum Chordata; class Actinopteri; order Siluriformes; family Claroteidae; genus Chrysichthys; species Chrysichthys thysi. The sequence goes on from JAQLOM010000032.1 coordinate 28,364,199, forward strand.
TAAATCTGTATGTAAGGCAACAGACTAAAAATATATACCAGATTTACAAAAGCTTGAACACTGTTTCTCTTCATATTTGTGTGTGTATGTTGGTAAATAGCCTGTAAGGTACAGGCTGTGTGACCAGCCCAGCTGATTTGCATCTGGTCATGCCCACAAAACTAAATAAAATGGCCAAGCACACAGAGCATAATGTATAAAATCACTGCCAAATGGCCAAAAAAAGAACTGTTCAAGGAGAAAGTTGAATTATGTCTACGAGAATTAAAAAAATATTATTTAGCATCTTATCCAGCAGAGTCACAGCACCTGACAAGGCCAAAATATGGAGAATATTTATGGAGGTGAATTTGTTGTTGTCCATCCGGTATGAAATATGAGGTCAAAAGCAAATGTTTTGACACAAAAACTGAGTCAAAAAAAGTATTATTTGCAAATCAGTAGTTTCTCTTCTACCAGAGGAGAACAAACCATGACAAAGCATTTTAAAACTGACCAGATGCCATGGCAGGTAGAACATTATAAACCAACTCTGATTTTGCAAAACCACCATCCATGACACCCAGGGTCACTTTACAAATGCAAAAAAATTCATACAATTCATAGAGCACAAAATCACAGTATAATTGTATTATCAACTAAACTGGTGTCCACCAAAGTCACAATGAAGATGCCATTCTGAAGAGATTCATTGTTTTTAGAGCACTTTTGTATTCTGCAGTGGATTCACTGTGCTGGATTTGATATAGAAGTAAATTCCAGAGCTTAGGGGCAACATGACAAAAGACTCTTCAACCTGAAGGTTCATGCCTGGTATTGTGAGTCGACCTGCTGAGGAGGAACATGGCGTGAGCGGGCAGGGGTAGTTCTGTAGGAGGGCAGTGAGGTAAGTGGAGGCAACAGGAAGCCAGTGAAACTGGATGGGCAGAGGTGTTATATGGCTGGTTGACTTGGAGCATGCCTTTTTGCTCAGCTCTTTTTTTACCACAACAGACAAGGCCTGCTTTACAGCAGATGCTGCCCGATCCGCCTGTTGATCTCCTGCTTGTGATGATGCACAAACATGCAGGTCTAAAACCATTTAGACAATTCAGATCTCTTTTAGAACACTTAACTCTGCTCAGATGAAACAAATGTAGAACTCTTTGGAAATCATTCGGCTCATCTCATCTCAGAGAAAGAATGGCTGTGTGTATTTTCCAGTGAACACCATACCCACAGTGAAGTACGGAGGTGAGAGCATCATGGTATGAGTTTGATTCTATGCAGATGGAACTGTGGCATTACACGTCATCTAAGGAAACATAAATGGAACAATTTACTGGGACATATCAGAGGAGACTTAAAGTTCAAAACGATGGAAAAGATGGAGGTTTCACCCTGACAATAAGCTAAAACATACAGCCCAAAGGGTCTTCCTACACATCTCAGGACTTAAATCCTGTTTAATAATAAATAAAAAAAGTTTAAGCCTTAACTTCCAATAGCAGCTGTGTAATGAAGTACTAAAATTACCACAAATGGTAATTTGTGGTTCTGAATGGTTTTTTCCCTATCATTTTTTAAACATTTTTATGTGTATGAATACAAATGTTGTTCATTTTTATAAGTACAAACTCAAAAGTGTGTAAGTGTATAAGGGTGAATATGTGTGTAAATGTGAAGGGGATATTAGCACTGTAAGTATATTAAATCACAAAAACTAATGGCCAAAGTGCACTTCTATACTTTGGATGTGGCCTATTACATTATTCACACAGTCCATGTGTTGCGTGTATAGACTGCACATGTGTGAAACTGAGCCTGCAGTAATATGGCAATCAAGTAGGAGGGAGTAGCTGCAGATGGTGACTGGATAGCTGAAGTGTATAATATAGAAGAAGAATGTTTTAAATCCTTTTTAAAACATTTTTCTTCCCCTGGTCTTGTTCTTAATCTTCCAACATCAACATTAAAGAAGCTGTTCTACTTTCGAAGTCACCATGTTGCTTTTTTGTGCTTGTTTTTAACTTCTTCTTCAGGGGATTGTTTTATTTTCAGACCACACTGTTTGCCACTCAGGGTAGGTGACTCTGGTTGTACTGTACATGCGTTCAGCTTGTGCAGTGAGATGTATATGTATCAGTAGAAGATCAAATATACTTTGAAGATACCCATGTGCACATCCGAGACTGCGTTGCATAAAGCCATATCTACGAAAATATTTGGCCCTAAGCTGTCTGAAAACATATTTGCTCTGAATGTTTATTCCTATTTTTTTTAATAGCAAAGTTTTGACCAATCAGGAGGTGTTGGTGTGATGCCATCAGGGTCTGGGTATGGATCTAATTATGCCCAGTTTTCATCAAGCCACGCCTCCCAGCATGGGGTCATGCTTCGGCAGAAATCTGTTGGTGAGACAGTGTTGGTGTTCAGTCACCCAACATGCATTTTCTGTGCAGTTAATTTTCTTTTACATATCCTTTTATCTCTCTCTTTACATTTCAGGAGTTACCGAAGAGGAAAGAGGACACCTTCACCCCCCTACTATGAAATTATCTCGTAGTTTATCAGTGCCAGGGCCAGATGATATCCCACCTCCTCCTGAAACCTCTGCACCAGAACCACCACTTCCTGTTCACAGGAGGCCAGAGCTCATGCACAACAACCCCACTCATCATGCCCAGATGCAAATAAGAGCACCATCCACTCGTAGGGTAAGGAACATAAATGAAAACAATAAAGCAATGTCATTTAGCTATTTATAAAATGTTTATTGCTATGTTAAGTTCTTCCTTACATATTATCATATTTGTTTTCTATAAGGTGGACGCTGACCATAGTAAGAGGGGAGGAGCAAAAATGGGTGGTTTAAGGCGTGGTTCTAGCAGTGTTGCTCCTCCATCTGACATGCCTGCACCAATTGCTAAGACAGCTGGTCGCCGTGGTGGTAAGGGGCCATTGCTAAAGCAACGTAAGGTGGAAGAAGGAGCAGGGAGATCAGAGAAAAACTCAATTCCGATTCCAACCATAATCGTCAAGGCACCGTCCACAAGCAGTTCAGGACGCAGTAGCCAGAACAGCAGTGTGGAGGCAGAGCCTTCTACACAGCTTGAGGAGGAAGAGGCAGAACATCACAGCACAGTATTAATCCCAGCTCCACCCACAGCCCTGCCTCCAGTTCCACCTACACCCTTCCCTCCAGATGTAGGTGGAACAGCTCAGCGTGAAAGAGAGCGTTTCCGTGATTCCCGCCGCAAAAGCACTTCCTTCTTCTACTCCTCTGAAGAAGATGTTCTAGATGATCCTGACTCTGCCCATTCTGCTCAGAATGAGCCTGCTCCCAGGCTCCGCCCTTCCAAATCGATTGATGAGGGCTTGTTCACAAGTGATGCTGCTAGCATGCCACCTGCCTTTGGACTTCCACAATATGCCTCTCAGCACAACACTACCTTTATTCACCCACTAACTGGGAAAATTCTGGATCCATCAAGTCCACTAAGCCTAGCATTAGCTGCACGGGAGCGAGCGCTTAAGGATGACCGTCGATCCCGTAAGGAGGAGAGGCATTTTGGGCGCCAGTTTTCTACTGCTGCTGCTTTCCCTATCTCTCATCCCTCTACCCACACTCCGCAGCAGCAGTCCTTTTCCTACATGCACCAAACACAGGCTGGCACATATCTTAGTGGCAGCAGCCCTATATCAACAAGTCACTCTCCTTTGAGTCGACCCCAGAGTCCCCGGATGTTGCAGCTGTCTGGTAGCGGGGTAATGAGCGTGGAAAGGGAGGGAAAAGATATACAGAAGGTGCAGTTCACTACTGAAAGAACAAATCAGTATCAGACTTATCACCATGAGAGGGAGGTGCATGGAAAAATATCTCAACAGCTCCCTCAGCATAGACCCCCTTTATTACGCATGGATACTGAAGTGAGCTCTAATGCTACTCACTATGCTATTCCTGCCCTAGAAATCACCAAAAAGTCAGACAGAGAGAGAGAAAAGGAGGAAAATAAGGAGGAAGAACCAGACAGTGTAGCTGGAGGTGGGGTTATGGTTTTGCCTCCACCTGCCCCCTCAGTGGACATAGCTGATGAGTTTGTGTTTGCAGAACCCCTACCACCACCCTTACAGTTTGCTAATGGGGTGGACAGGTCACTACAAGAAGCAACAATGTACAAGCATCATCAACAGGAACATCCTCAACAAGAACATGGTAGTCATAGTTTACCACAGCATAATCAGCAGCTCCAGAACACCCCTCTAGACCAACCAGGACCAACAGAGACTTCCCACTCTCTACCAGAAATTCATCCCTCAAATTTTCATCCTTCTGCCATTGTTCATCCATTTCTCTTCCCCCCTTCTCCTCTACTCCCACCACCCCAGCTCTGTCCCAAAATCCCTCCTGCCAATCCACCCCAGCCCACCCAAATGCCACAAATTCACCCCCAGCCCCCACTTGCCTCCCCCCAGGCCGCTGATTCTGCTGCATCCAGTTTGACATCATACGATAGTGAGGTGGCTAATTTAACCCAATCTGCTCTTTCTCCGTCACTTCCATCTCCCCAGATCTTCCCTCTAGCTTCCACTCCTTCTGCCTCAAACACTTCCTCAGACCCTGGGTCATTGCACAGGCCCCTCCCACTTTTCTATCCATCACAGGATCGTGGTAGTGCTACTCTTACCTATGCCACCATGACAACTGCTTCTGCAGCAACAGCTACTGCTGCTGTAGTAACTGTCACTATGACAACCCCTTCAGCAAGTCGACCAGTTGTTGGAGGTGACCGGATCCAGTCAGAATCAAAGGGATTTGACTGGTCTGAAGCAGTAGTGGATTCTGGAATTGAGGAACCAGACAGTCACAGCAGCAGTGACCATCACACAGAAAGTATTAGTGGAGAAAGGAGGCAACAAGAAAGACAAGTGGGCACAGAAATTGGTGGAATAAAGGAAGGAAGAAGAGTGTCCCTGGATTCTTGTCTGTCTAACACCAACCATCAATTTAAAATGCACAATGACACACATGCAAAAACTCACACACACAAAAGCAAAAATCCACCGCCCACACATGCAAAACCACACCTACATAACACAGCTAAATTACACACTAATATGGAGATAGGACGAACAGTGCCATCACTACGGCGACAGACAAGTGCTGCCCCTGGATTTTACCAGCTGGAGGAAAAGATGGAGGTAAAAGGAGGAGTGAAGTCACCATCTTTCGTGGACAGACGTCTGAACTCTCCTCTTTCCAGTGTAAAGGCCAGTATTATCAGTGAACTCAGCAACAAGCTGCAGCAGCTCGGGGGATGGCAGGGTCAAGGGTCACAGCAGATGCAAAGGTCAGAGATCTTTCACTACAGACAGTTTTGAAGTAGTCAGCTAAATCGTAAACGGAGCTAGTCAAGGGTTTATATCCAACTAGAAGTTATCTGAGATTATCTGATCTTTCTTTCTTACAGGTTTTCAGAAGACCTGTCTTCATTAATTCCTGCAGGCCATGCACAACTTCTTTCCTCCTCTCAACCACTTCAGAGATCTCTGTCCCCTTCTTTGGCTTCTGTTCCCTTAACACCTATTAGTTCTAAGCCTTTAGGCCCAACTATTACCCCTAACCCTTTAGCATCAACTATTACTCCTAATGCCTTTGCCCATACCTTACCTCCTAACCCTTTAACCCCCACTCCATTAACCTCAACACTCCCTTCTAACCCCATAACCACAAATATTGTACCTAACCCAGCAGCTCCAAGCCTCACTGCTAATCCTGTACCTTCTTTACCTTTGACCCCTGCCCTAACCCCTACCTTGACCCCTCAGGCTCCTCCTTATTCTAACTGGACCCCATCCGCCTCTCCTCTGTCCTTCTCTCACTGTCCTCTTTCTCCTCCCTGTCTGCCCCATGCCCCTCTTTCTCCTCTATCACTTGCACACCCTCCATTGTCCCCTCCATCATACAGCCACCCTCCCATCTCTCCTATATCCCTCTCCCATGCCCCCCTTTCTCCTTCCTCTGTGTCCTACTCCCCATATCCAACTTCTCCAAAGCATCGTGCTAAATATCGTACTAAAGGTCTGGATTTGTTTTCTGCTTCAGAATCAAGGCGTTCCGAGGCTCATATTCAGAGGCGCCGTGCTCCAAGTCCTCTTATTTCCTGTTCAGAACGACCACAGCCTGGGCCACCACGTCCTTCCTCTCTTCCTCTCTTTCCTTCTGCTTCCCTTTATGGATCTCCCTTTGATCTACAGGCCCCCCTCACTCCCCCATCATCTTCCCATCCTCTGGCTGAACATTTCTTCCCTCCAACTCCACCACTAATGCCCCCTTCCTCCCCAGTACCTAATTCAAACCCGTTGCTAGCCTCACATTCTCTCTCCCCCACACACTTTTTATCAGGTGGATCCTCCCCATCAAGTGTGAGCTACCTGCCACCACTCACCCTTCCCCCGCCCAATCGACCTTTTGCATCCAAACCCCTCCCATACTGGACCAAATATGATGTTGCTGATTGGCTGACTTACCTGAACCTGGCAGAGCATCGAGAACGCTTCCTAGACAATGAGATTGATGGTTCACATCTGCCATCACTGACCAAGGAAGACTTCCTCGATCTTGGAGTGAGCCGTGTCGGACATCGTATGAACATTGAGCGAGCGCTGAAGAGACTTACTGAGAGGTGAGGTAAAATTATAAGGAAAATAAATGGAGGTTTCATCATGAGTTCAAATAAAGTTATCTAAAGCATCCGATATAAAGCATACTGCTTTTCTGATCTAACATAACAGAGAAATGTACAAAAGAATGTTTTCTGTATACCAGATAAAATATACTAGATGAAGAAAACCATGAGAAAATCTCTTATTCTCATTCATAAACCTTTCTATAGACAGTGAACTTGAACTGTTATCTTAAAACCTTTTCACATTTATACATTCACATATGGAGCAGCATACCCATAGAAAATAAAATATAAATAAGCTTTCAGGCCCCAGCGTACATTGAGCATGCAGAATCTGTGCAAACAAAATAGAAAGATCACTGTCAGCATTTACTAGCAAGTTAGACAGGCAGAATGGAATGTTCAAAAGAATGGAATGTTTGCTAAATAACATTCAAGAAGACTCTGTAAACATTCACAATCTTATATGTGGACATAGATTAAGCAATACTAACAATATCTTCCATGTATGTTAAACTAAACTGTCCCTGGAATGAATAAGAATTTGCTAGCAAAGTTTACAGCGAGTCAAGTTAAACTCAGTCTCCATAACCTCATGGCAGAAATGAAAATAATAATACATTTTCTTTCAGTTACAAGAATTGCACCCAAATCCTCACAATGCATGTAAAATAGTATCACATGTAATATGTCAAAGTTTATAACTTACAACCCCGATTCCAAAAAAGTTGGGACAAAGTACAAATTGTAAATAAAAACGGAATGCAATGATGTGGAAGTGT
>JAQLOM010000034.1:26164-37681 GCA_030068315.1 Chrysichthys thysi
ACACACACACACACACACACACACACACACACACACACACACACACACACACACACACACACACACACACAGACTGATGGACTTAAAAACACTCTTATTCCATTAAAAGGAGAAACAAATGTTAAAATAATGCTGCTGGGAAATGTACTCTATTATTAAAGGTTTTTAATGAATGAAATTAGGCGAATGTCATATCTTATCATCTAAACCTGTGAGATGGTTTTCATTTTACTCAAAAACATCCTTCAGTCCCTGTAAGTTTGCGGTTTGTGTGCAGGAATAACTCCACTTGGTTTGCTAAAGAGTTCACCTGTGAAATAATAATTTTTACACTGGTAGAGTTGTTATAGTCAGTTATGTTACTGTCTCCTGGAATCCATGCTCGTCTGTCCTGGTGTTAGCAAAGAAGGTACTGTATATACTTAAATATAGTCACTTAGCATTAGCTAATTAGCTACACTTACCTCAACATCCATCCATTATCTATACTACTTATCCTTTAAAGCTCATGGGGAAGCTGGAGCCAATCCCAGGTGACCTCAGGTGAGGGGCGGGGCTACACTCTGACCAACATGCTTTCATTGCGCTCACGCCTGAAAAGCATTTTACTATCTGGGGCCATAGACACTCGTCTTCAACTTCAGCACTGCAGTGCAGTCAATTATGTATCTTCAAACACACACAGATGGCAAAGCATGAAGATGTTTGAAGCTGAAATGATTGATTTCCCATCACACTGAACACTGGAGAACCACAGGGCTGTGTGCTGAGCCCACCCCTACACTCCCTCTTCACACACAACTCCAAACACATCCATGATTCCAGCATCATCTACAATCAAATTTGTGGACAACACTACCATGAAAAGCCCAATCTCTAACAACAATGAGTCAGCCTTCAGAGAAGAGGTTGGGAACCTGGAGAACTGGAGCCAGAATAATGCCTCACCTTACCTCACCTTACCTTACCTTATCCTGCTCTCAGCTCAAAGTAAACAACAGAACAGAACTTGGACTTCAGGAGCCTGAAACACAATGGCGTCCTGTCAGCATCAGGGGTGAGAGGGAGGAGGAACGTCAGAGCTTCAGGTTCCTAGGAGTCCATATCCGCCAAGAGCTGACAGAATCCATCAACACCTCAGCGATGGTCAGAAAACGCCTTCGGGGTTTCACTTCCTGATGAACCTGAAGAAAGCACATCTCCCACAACAGCTTCTCCAGGTGAGCCATGGAGTCCATCATCACGTACTGCGGTCCAGCATGGCACTCAGGAAGCTCCTCAAGTGTGCTTTTTGATTTAGTTTCCCCTCTCAGGTGCAGTAATCTGACTCCTCTTGATCCCAGTACCGACACCTTATTCTTTTATTCTGTGTATAAATGTTATCGTTATATTTGATATATTTTCTAAGCGTTTATGGATTTCCTCTTGCCTGGGGCTTCTGCAGGATCGCCCCAACTGACATCTCACTGTTCCTGCGCGTGGTGGTGAAGGCATTCTGTGTCTTGTGTCTTGTACAGAGAGAAGAGGAAACTTGTGGTGAGTCATTTGAACGTCAAAATAAAAATGTAAGGAGTAAAAAGTAAGAAGATTTTTTTTATTGAAGTGAAATTCCGGAAGATTAAAAAAATTCCGTTTCAGTAAAACTCCCGTAACGCCCCAAATGAATAATTCAGGAGAGTAATGCAGCACAATTTCTTCAGGATTTTCCAGCACTGCTGTAGTCTTTCTTACCCGAGTGTGTTTGTGCAGAACAGTGCTGAAGCCATTTTACACACCATTTCCCTTCAGATGCGATCCAGATCACCTTTACACCGTGTCAGAGCAGACGGTGACGGATCCACGGAGAAAAAAGCTCAAGTTTTAATATAGAAATGTATGTTTCAGGTAAGTGGATAAAGGAAACTCATCGCCTCTAGGATGGGTACAGTAACTCCGATACACCACGCCATCATGTTGTTGATTATTTTCCTTTAGCAGCATGGCCAATTACTGGTTTTATTCCACATATTAATCAACAAAATTGGCAGTGACTGTATTTATTAAATGATGACATCATACCCTTAGAAAGCGCTGTGTTGAGCCCATGGCAGTTTTCTGCAGTACTGTTGAACAGTGTTTTCTTCTCAACACTAGATGGACCAAGAGAGCTGATGTTCAGATAATCATCAGCACAGTAACCATGGAGGGGAATTAATAAGGTGTGACTACAGTCAGTTCTCTGCTTGCTGTTGATGTTAACAGGAGTTGATCCTGATATCTGTTACCCATAACTCCAAGCTAGTTCACAGACTTCCACGACTGGGACCCTTCACACCATCCTGTTATGTGTAATCCTGCTGCCGATGCCCTTAAAAGCAGACTGGTATCTTTATTTGCACTGCAGATGCTTTTACAGCAAACCTGTCACCTCATCTTCTGCTGTGGTGCCGTTAGAAGCAGCCAGTCGTGTATAACGTCACTGTCGGTGCCCTGATAACAGACCTGGTAACACTAATCCCAATACTGACGCCAAGCAGATATCTTTAACCCTGCTGCAAGTCAACTGTAGAAACTATCCTGACAGTCCTAACCCTAACCCATAACCCATAACCCTAACTCATAACCCTAACCCTAACGAGTGCTAACAGCTCTGGAACCAATTTAGAAGAAGAAGAAGAAGAAGAAGAAGAAGAGCAACAATAACAATAACTATAATAGCAAATTATAATGCACAAGTTATTGGATTTCCTTGTTACCATCTTTATAATCAACCTTTTATCCCTAATCCCACTGTTCGTACTCTTAGTGTCAACCTCTTATCCCATAATCCTCTGCTCATTCCCTGAGAATAAACCTGTTATAGCTGTAACCGTTATGTGACACCTTAGAATCAGTTTATCCTTAATCCCACTGTTCATCCCCTTAGAATCCACCTGGTATCTCTAATCCATATTCGACCTTGGGTTAGGGTTAGGGGTTATGTTTATAGTTATGGCTAGGGTAAGGGTTATCCCTAATCCTGCCTTTCCTACACTTACAAGGTTATCCCGAGTCGCACTGGCTTTTAAAACCAGCATTCTGTCCATAACCTTGCAGGGCAGGTTCGCAGACTCAACCTGTTATCTCTCGTCTCACAGTTCGTACCCTGGGCTCTCACAGGGTCGTCCCATAACACTGATTGTTCCTCTGTTGTCCTGGATTTGGACTTTGGGTCGTTATCATGCTGGAAGGTGAGATGTTTCTGCATCTTCAGCTGTCTATCAGAGGCCTGACGTTTTAGTGCTGAAACTGACTGGTATTTGGAGCTATATACGATTCCCTGTATCTGAACTAGAGCCCCAGTTCTGGCTAAAGAGAAGCTGACCTCAGTGAATTTGATACCCACATGATGAGAACATGAGTAAACGGATTTTGAGTCAGTGGTGTTTTAAAAGACTAACCGTAACATTACATAAAGAAATAATGAAGCACATGGGTTTGTTTTGCATGCACAAACGTACGTCAGTGTTTGGAGTCATTTCTGCTTTAATGGGGAGCTGGGTGACGTCACGTCATTAAAACTGTTAACTGCTAACTTCTCTAAAACTGCTTTAGCACAAATTGTTATTTTGCATGCAGAAACATGCACAAACAAATCAAAATACTTTTGTCCATGCCCCATGGCACGATGCTGCCGCCGCCAGGCTTCACCTTGGGTTGGCGTTCGTTCTGGCTGCCCTGCCAAAGACGCTCTCGAAATTCAAGAAGGCTCTGTTTTAGACAGAAGAGGTGGCTACAAGTTTGTTCTGAAAGCTTTGTCTTTCAGACTTTATTTAAAGAGGTGAACAGTCGTGTCAACCGCTCTCTTTATGCCGAGTAGGGTAACAGTTCACCTCATGAAATCTTTTAAAATGTAAAAGTAAGAAATTGATGGAAGGAAAATAATGATCAATTAGATAAACGGATTAAAAGCCGTTTGTGTGGTGTGACTTCTGCGTTGATGCTAAGTCAGATTTCAAGATACGGTTTTTAGAACATGTTTAGTAGCCTTGGTCTTTAATTACCATCCTGCCACTTCAGTGATTAAGTTCTCCACTGTTTTAATTGGGAACTGATTAAATGGAACCAACGTTTACATAGTTGTTTCTCTAGTATTCTCTAGAGCAGAGCACTTCTAATTTCCATTTGGATCCTGCAGAACAGTGTCTCCGTTCATTCCCATGAAGTTGCCTGGACTTAAATTTTATTCTGATGCCTCACCGCTCAAGACGCGCCGCTAATGTTCACGCAGCAGCTCACACCAAGAGACCCTGACTCAGGTAGACAACGAAGGACTTTCGGGCCCTTTGACGCTCTCGCTGTGTTCACGGTTTGGGTGAGGATATGTCTATCATATCTTTTATAATGATGCCCCAAAAGTTCTACCTTGTGCTCATCAGACTGTAACACATTTCAGCCCATGGTTTGGATGGTTTAGGTGGCTTGGATGTTTTCATGAGGGGGTTTCCTGTGTATCTATTCTACCCCACAGCCCAGCCATGTGGAGATCAGGAGAGACTGAGGTCACATGCAGGGAGTGAGCAGTGCTCTGCAGCATTAACCTTGTTGTAGGTCCCTCAGCAGCCTCTCTGATAATATATCTTCTTGTCTTTGTGCAGATTTGGAGGGACGTCCTGTTCTTGGTGATGTCACTGCGATGCTCCATTTTCTCCACATGTTCATGATGGTCTTCACAGTGTATCTAATGTTTTGGATTTTTTTTCATATGCCTCTCCTGATTAGTACCTTCCCACAGTGAGATCCTTTGATAGCTCTTCATGGACCATGACTTCAGCAGTTAGATGAAACCAAGAACTTCTACAGGTCCATCTTCTCCCAAACCTCTCACCACCAGCACATCTTCATTCCAGAGGCCATCCAGATACTTAACCACTCCAGCCCATTGCGACTACCTTAAAACATGTCTCCCTTCACCACTGTCTAATGTCCGACGTCCGGTCTGCTGTCTAATCCTGGTGCTGTTACGCTGTCTGATGCTGCTACACGTACTTTATTGTTTGTTGCCCTGTAAGTCTTGATGTCCTGTTGATGTTACCCAGTGGCACTGACCCCAGGTCAGGACGTGTCACTCACAGGTGATAAAGCCATTCTGATGGCTGAATGCTGCGCTCCTGTGGGCGGGATCACTGAGGCAGGTGACAGTATGATAGATAAGGTGTTTCCTCCCTGTAAAGAGTTAAATTTAACAACAGATGCCTCCAAGCAGGGACAGATGAGTGTGTGCAGGAAAAACACCCTGATGTCAGCATATTAATGTTCTCGAAATATGCTGTGTGGCTCGTGGTGCACCATCTTCAGGAATCTCTAAATGGGTCTCTCTCTCTCCCTCACACACACACACACACGCACACACACTAGTGCAGATTAAACACACGCAGTGGGGTTTTACCAGCTACAAAAGGGGCAAATTGTTTGAAGTTACAAGACAGATGAGCTGTGACTGACAGGGCGGGCCAGCAGAAGGGACGGAAATCAAAGTGGATGAAAATGCAGTGTAGTTTTTAAATAATGAGTTCATGAGAAGATTCCATAAAGTCCCTGTGGGACAAGAGGGACATGACGGTATTGAGAATGTCTGTGTTTCAAATGTAAAAAAAAAGGGACTAATGTAAGGACTAAAACAGGGACGGGGGACGGGTTATAGGGGAGACGTGATGCGGAGTTACAGCCACTGCGCTGAAGCTGATCCCTGTCCTACAAGACCACGTACTCCTGCAGTACGACATGCCCTAATGTCACTACTCAGGAATCACACGCCATGCTTTTTATCTGTTTATAGTTACCCAGTGACACGTCAGTGAGATATCTCGTGTCCTGTCACCATCGTGATCAATTCATTCAAGAAGTGAGGTTTATAATCTCAGTTCTGGTTATTGTTTACCCCGATATAACAATACAGATATATTAAAAATATCAAATAAATGAATGAAGGCTGGGCGGCACAGTAGTGTGGTGTGGTGTGGAGGTTAGCCCTGTCGCCTCACAGTAAAAAGGTCCAGGGTTCGATACTCAGGGTCGACCTGGGTGCCTTTCTGTGTGGAGTTTGCATGTTCTCCCCGTGTCCGTGTGGGTTTCCTCCGGGTTCTCCGGTTTCCTCCCACAGTCCACAGACATGCACAGAGGGGATTAGGCTGATTGGCGACTCTAAACTGGCCGTAGGTGTGAATGTGAGTGTGAATGTGAGTGTGAACGGTTGTCTGTCTCTGTGTGTCACCAGTGGGATTGGCTCCAGCTTCCCCCGCGACCCTGAACAGGATTCAGCGACAGAAGATGAATAAATAAAGGAAGAGGGCCTCCATGATTACATCTATAGAATCATGTTGTATGGAAACAGTACTACACTCTGGTATTCAAAACCCTTTTTTATGATCTGACAATATTAGATCTTTGTGGTGACCCGATGGGAGGGAAGCGTCCAGTCTGTGGTGAGCGGCAGTGTCGTGGCGCGGCGCGGCGCGGTGCGGAGTCTGCTCCTGGGGTCAGTCAGGTGATTGTACTGATGATGAAGATGAGGTGCCACACACCTTCAGCCCTGAGAGTCCCATCACTCTCACTGTGTGACCATGGCGACCGCTGACCAATCACAGAGCAGCGCGCTCCGCCAGGGGGCGGGGCCTTTTCCGGAGAAGCGGTGGAGTTAAAAAAAAGGAAAAGGAAAAGGAGCAGCAGAAGGAGAAGATGAGAAACCCACAGCTGCGCGAGAGGAGGAGAGCTCGCGCGTCACGCAGGAGCGTCGGCATGTGTTGGGTCGAACGCGAGCGCGCGTTAATGCTGCACGCGCCGTGAGCGAGCTGAAGATGGACGAGTCGTCGCTGCTGGATTTACTGGAGTGCTCGGTGTGCCTGGAGCGCCTGGACGCGAGCGCCAAGGTCCTGCCGTGCCAGCACACCTTCTGCCGCCGCTGCCTCGAGAGCATCGTGAGCTCGCGCCGGGAACTGCGCTGCCCCGAGTGTCGCGTGCTCGTGGACTGCGGCGTGGACGACCTGCCGGCCAACATCCTGCTCGTGCGCCTGCTGGACGGCCTGAAGCACCGCGCGCCCGTGCGGCCGTTAGGCACCGCGTCGCCCCCCGACCCCGCCGTGCGGGACTCCCCCAGCGCCACGCGCAGCTCTCCAGTCAAGGTTGGTGCTCATTAATAAGCGCGTGTACACACCTCGGGTCAGGCTCGCGCGAGGGAAGTTCAGGAGCGCTGACGTCATGTCGCCGAGCGGCGCGCGTGGCCACGTCCCATCCCGCATACTGCCCTGCTGCTGAGCAGTGCGGCGGTCTCCATGGTGACGCACACCCCTTACTACACACGCCACACTGAACACAGTACACGTGTGCGCGCGTTGGTGGCGTCGTCATGGCAACCGAACGGCGCCGTCGCACCGTTTCCCGCCCACCCCTCATAGGGGCAGCATGCGGACCTGGGGTGTAACCATGGTGACGTGGAGGCGCTGAAGTTCCCCCACACTCCCACTTAGTGCGGAAGTGGGCAGGTTGGGATGTTGTCATGGCAACCAATTGGCGTCCGCTATCTGCGTGTGCTATTAACAAGGGTAGGAGGCTGACGGCACGTAACCATGGTGACGTGAAGGTGTTAAAGTACACACACACACACACACACACACACACACGTACCTGTGCAGCACGGAAAGTGTGCAGTTGTCATGGTAACCGAAGGCCGCTGTACTGTTTTCACATGCTTCCCTTAGGGGTGGTGTGATGAGTTATTACGTAACCATGGTGATGGTACTAACAGGGGTGGTTACACTGGTTTGGTGTTTAGGTGTGGAAACCTAACGGTGGTGCCCTGTTCTGATGTACTGTTCCGCACTGGTAGTCTCCATGGCAACCAGAGGTCACATATAACTTCATTTATCCTGCTACTGAAACAGGGTGCAGGAAAGTGTGTGTGTGTGTGTGTGTGTGTGTGCTGTGCTCACGTGCCATTACTGCGACCCGTGTAGTGAATAGGGCGCGTCTGTATACATGACTGGGCACGTAGACACAGCTCAGAGAATCGCTGAGTGTTCACGCTGGAGTTTACACGGAGAGTTTATGCTAGATTTTACACTTCGAGACGTCATGTCTGATACATCGAGGACTTTGCCATGACACTGAAACCCGGCGTGCTGCCCAGCTGGATGGCGATGAACTCATTTACACTGAAGAAATTTTTAGGTAGCTAAAGTTGACCCAGATATCTGGTGTTGGCTAGCTAGTTTGTTGATATAGATGTTCTGTGAGTTTCGTAGCTTTGTTAACAGAATATAAATCAGCGTGTTATCCATCTAGCAATCTAAGCTTGTTTTAAATCAGTTGACTGGTGTGTTAGCTACCTCATATGAGGTAATCTCCGGTTGGCTTGGAAAGGTGTCAGATTCTGAAGTATATGATAAAATGCCCTGCTTTACAGTAGCAGCTTGTTAGAGTTTAACATGGAGTTTGTGTGTTTTTGGTTGTGTCTTCACACACAAACACACACACGCACAGAAACACACACACACACACACACACACACACACACACACACACACTTCCCTTTTCTAGCCATCACGTGATTGGAGTTTATTCATCTGGAAGAGGGTGGAGTTTGTGCGAGCCGTTAAAGACCTCGTGGCTCTCCGTCTCCGTCAGCGCCACTGATGGTGGGGCGAATCTTGAACCCTATTGGCTGTTATTTAAATTGGTGAAGCACTTCGAGACGCTATCACTCTGACTTCCTGTTTTAAAAGGAAGTACAGAATCCCATCAGAGCTCTCAAACCATATCCTCCTCATAAATCTTATAAGGATCATAAACAGTACTTACCCAAACCACAGGTGTGTTTTCTTGCGTTGTGTCTCACACTGATTTGTGCTCAGCTGTAAATGCTGTTATTGTGAATGTAAAGTATGGTTTGGAGGACATGCCGTAACTGCTGGATTCCCAGAGAGCCAACAGAAAGACGGAGAGTTTTCGGCTCTCGTGCATCCATGGCAGTGTTGTGACAGGTTTGGGAAAGTGCAGGGCTGGCTGGTGTAAACGTGCAAGTGTGGCTAAGCCGTACTGTCTTTAAAAGGTTTGTGGTGTTCAAATCAGATGGTTTTGTCAACTCGTGCACAACAGCGCCACCAGTGGCCATTGAAAACACACACAGAACGTACGGAGAGGTGAGAAGCGAGGATGGAACTGATTTCTTTCAGGCACAAACTGTAGATTCCTGCAGCCCAGCAGTGACGGTGGTGTCCTGGGGACTATGCTATGTTCATGAAAACACGTACATCATATTGCCATCTTAGCCAGAAGCAGTTTTCTTCTTGCAATGATTCATGCTAACATTCTTCATTTTTAGCGTTAGCAAACCTTTAAGGAAAAGTCGATTCACTTTGAATGAAAACGCCCTGAAAGCCCTAGAACATTCAGACATGTCAAAAAAAAAAAAAAAAAAAAAGCATTTAATGGGGGTATTTGGTGTGGTGTTTGTTGGTAAAGTGACTTAAAGGTTTGCTAACGCTAAAAATGAAGAATGTTAGCATGAAGATACACTGCTGACCAAGAATGTGACCAAGCAGGTAAACTGCATATTTATAGTAGAAATAGTCAGATATTTCATGGAGTTCAGCTGTGTGTGTGTGTGTGTGTGTGTGTGTGTGTGTGTGTGTGTGTGTGTGTGTGTGGTAACCGAGAGCTAGCTAGCTAAGACTGTTGTTAAGAATGCTCATTAGTGTCCATTTTTTAGTTACTAAAGTATACACAGTAATGAATAAATCAATAAAATCAAATGCCACCGAAACATTGAAGCATTCTTGTGATTTAATGCAGCAGATTCACTGGAACTGATTTCAGTCAGTATTTAGGACACGCAGCTGCTTTTAGATCAGGAACCGAATAACCTGAGAAACCAGAAACCAGGATTAAACACAGCTAATGCGCTAACACTAAACAGTGTGTACCTATGATGGAGGGTACCACTCTGCAGTGTGTGTGTGTGTGTGTGTGTGTGTGTGTGTGTGTGTTTGTGTGTGTGTGTGTGTTGCTGCTGATGGTCTTTTTTGAACATGTCAAAAGATCTCTGTCATGCCTGAACTTGCCATTTAAACACCCCCCCTCCTAATAGCTTCACAGGATGGCTGTCTACACACACACACACACACACACACACACACACACACACACACACACACACACACACACACACACTTTGATTAAAGAGAGCACTCATCAAGAAGGTCAAGCAGTGGAGGAGGAATTGCTGACGCAGGCATTTTTCATATCGCCCTGAGAGGGTATAGAAAGGTGCTTACAAGACACACACACACACACACACACACGGTATGTTTCTTACTATCCATCTAATCTATTACCCTAGAACATTGACTCTGAGTCTTAACCTTGACTTCAATAACCAAAAGGAAACATTACAGCTTTTTAAAAAAAAAAATAAAAGTATATTTTTTTGTAAAAACAAAACAAAACAAAACATCGTGTTCCTCGTAGGGACCAGACAGACATCCCCACAAAGTCAAAACTGCCTCATATTTATATCCTTTTGTGTACATTTGTTTTTCACCAGGAAATAAAAACTCACACACACACACACACACACACACACACACACACACACACACACACACACACACACACACAGGGGCAGTAACATGCAGTCATGACCATCACGATCAATCTTATTTGCACATTTTTAGTTTCAGTATTTATGATGTTGTGCCACCGTAGTGACATTTAACTCTTTATGTCGCGCATCACGGTTCACCCACACACAGTTCAATTTTATTTCTGTAGCACTTTTAACACCAGACATTGTCACAAAGCAGCTTCACAGTATATAATGTCCAATTAAAGACTTATTAATCTATAAACATACAGTATCTACAAGTGCATATATATTTATTCCCTATCCCCAATGAGCAGCCTGTGATGACGGTGGTGAGGAAAAACTCCCTGAGACGACAAGAGGAAGAAACCTTGAGAGGAACCGGACTCCAAAGGGAACCCGTCCTCATTTGGGTGACAGATAATGCTATTATACCAACCCACATCTACATCCATGTGTTCTGTGGTCGAAAAGTTCAGTTGTGTAGCACCAGTTTCACTGTAGTTTAAGAATAGTCTGCTTGGTTTCAACTGATCGCCAATGGAGCCTCGAGCGCAAGACAATCCACGGCACTCCAAGTCTCTGGCCGCCGCAGCAGAACCGCCCGTGCCAGCAGCAGGACAACGCCGTCCCCACAGCTCCTGGATGTACACCGAGGCCGTCCACATCACCAACAGCAGCGAGTGCATTTCAGATGATAACTCCAAACCAGGAGTAGGACAACACTCACTGATCTCTCAGAGAGAGAGAGAGAGAGAGAGGTTCGGTATCAGCATTATCACATGATGATTAAAGTCAATGTATACAGAGTGCTGAGTACAAGCAGGAACTCTGGCAAGGCTATCTATGTCAGCATAACTAAAAGGGAGACCCAGAAGGTAACACCGACATGAGGGAGCCCTGGGACATAAAGCACCCCC
>JAQLOM010000034.1:92150-115237 GCA_030068315.1 Chrysichthys thysi
GACTCAAATGACACTGAATAGTTTTCGAAAAAAAACAAATCTGAACTTTTTTCCGGTGGAAAACGGAATCTTTAGCATAGTGCTCCATTGTTCTCGCTAGATTCACACCATTAGGTGTTCAGGAGACTCTCCTGATTACGTAGATACCTGTCACGTGTCTGTAGGACCTTCTGGTCTCAAGGTACACGTGCTCAAAGCATGTCAGTCATGCTGGATGATGATGGGTCGCTTCAGCTTTGATGGACGGTAGCTCCGGCGTAAGATATTCTTGTAGCCAACAAGGAGACCTTTCCAACGGTATATAATACATCTGGGTACTGCCTAGGGAATCTTGGGAAATTGAGTGCATAATCGTTGCGCTCTCGGTGCGCGCAACGCGAGGTTAAATGTTGCGTGCTGGGGGGGATTTTCACGTGGCACACCTGACGACCTCTCATGGCACACCGGTTGAAAAACACTGTTTTAGGTGATGTTTAAATTTCGCACAGATGATTAAGGAGAGACCATTTTCTGGAAGTCAGTGTGTTGAAAATGTCCTGAAATTGTCTCTAAAGTTAGCTTATGCCTTCGTCATGTGCATGGTTTCTAACCTAAAAAATTCACATTAGTACAGAACTGAATACAGGCCCACACAATTTCGTGAGCTTAGAAAGTCTCAGTGGAATTAAAGTTGCAGGCAAGAACGTAGAAACTTATTTTTTCATTTATATTTATTTAGGCGAAATGGAGCAGTCACCCACATTAAGATCCAGAACACAGGGGACTACTACGACCTGTACGGAGGAGAGAAATTCGCCACGTTGGCTGAGTTGGTGCAGTTTTACATGGAGCATCATGGGCAGCTGAAGGAGAAGAACGGCGACGTGATCGAGCTGAAGTACCCACTCAACTGCGCTGATCCGACGTCAGAGAGGTGAAGTTTCCTCCAAATCCATCTCAACCATTGTGTCTCCATCACGTTTTTTTTTTTTTTTTTTTTTTTTTTTTTTTTTTTTTTTTTTTTTTTTTTTTTTATAAACATTCAGGTAGTCCTCAAGTTACGATGGAGATGCGTTCAGTCACACCCATCGTAAGTCGAAAATATCATAAGTCGAACAACTGTGTTGAACCACTTAGGCTACCTTAGGTATCTCAGCCTAGTTTATGTAACCAGGTTGAAATTATATCTTAACTTATTGTTTTTCCTGTTTGTTTAAAACTTCAACATCTCAAATATACTTTTATTTGATTAGTTAAAATATTTGTTTTCAGACCTCAGTCCCGTTTAAGAAAAAAATGCAATTTGGAAGTGTCTGTCTTCTGGGTAATGTCGCTTTAAGACTGCCGTCTTTATCCCCTTGTTTACTTCCTGTATGAGGCAGAGGGGAGTGTTTAATGCTGCTCGTGCTGAAAGTGAATTGTAAAGTGAGTGATTGTGTAGTCCTGTTGTGTTGTTTTAGTTTTAAAGAATATGTAGTTATGTTATCAGTTGAAGTTCAGTTGTTTTAATATTTATTTTGTAAAGTTTTGTACCTGTTCCATGGTGCTACGAGCTCTTTATGTGCTCTGTTTTGCTAGCAGGGAGACCGATATTTTATGCTGTGGAGCAAGGTAACATTTAAGTGAGGTTTCATTTAAATCACATTTCTGTCAAAAGAGAGAGTTTGTCAGAGACATTCAAACCTAATGTGGGCCGCAGCGCTGTGTCTCTGTGCTCCATCCAGCCGTGACACCCCGCTACACAAATACTGAGCTCCGGCTACAGACAGCCGCCACTGAAGCTGTTCTGTTAATAATCACAAAAAAACCCGAGGCAGTGCACTGTACAGTACACCGATACACAAGTTAACTCTGAGCTGCGGGAGAGAGTGAGGCATTGTGTGAGGCAAGTGATCCGACCATCGAACGGGCGCACTTCCGGGTGTCATCTGAATGTCCACGTACATCATACGCTGTTACACTGGCCTGCCAGTGATGCCGGCCTGTGAATTTTAAATATTTTTAAAATGTTTTCTAAATATTTTACAATTTTTAGCGGATCACAATAGTCATCGTAACTTCAAAAAATCGTAAGTCGGGCCATGATAACTCAGGGAGCACCTGTAGTCGTTTCCATAGCTTTCCATAAAAGCATCAGTGCTAAAAGAATAAACACTTTGGTTGTATCGTAACGTTTCCTCTTGCTAGGTGGTTTCACGGGCACCTTTCGGGCCGCGAAGCCGAGAAGCTGCTGACAGAGAAAGGCAAGAACGGCAGCTTCCTAGTCCGAGAGAGCCAGAGTCATCCTGGAGATTTTGTGCTCTCCGTACGGACTGGCGATGACAAAACGGACACCGCCGACGGCAAACCCAAAGTCACCCACGTCATGATTCGTTGCCAGGTACTTTTAGAGAAACGAAAGATGTCCACTTTACTTTTACTTAGTCTGGACTAAGAAATGTATACTAGATTCAGTGTACATGGCTGTGTTTCTCTTCTTGTTTCTCTTAGCATGATATGAAGTATGATGTTGGTGGAGGGGAGAGGTTTGACTCCCTGACAGACCTGGTGGAACACTACAAGAAGAACCCTATGGTGGAAACCCTGGGCACTGTGCTTCAGCTCAAACAGGTCGGCTGTTAGGCACTAAAGAGTGACTCATTTTATCCTAGCATTAAAGAAAATGTTCATATGTGTTTAGACTTCAGGTGTGCGACACTGATGGGGGACTGAGTTCTTGGTGTAAGTTCGTCTATATTATGACACCAGGCACTCAAAACTTCACTGCACTTCAAACTGGTAAACATGTAGAGAAGCTATTTAAATCAGTGACCTCATAAGTAGAAAAAAAATCCTATTTGAGCTCAGTAGCATTAATAAATTCTTTCATAAATAATTCTTAAAGTGCTATGAAAATATAAGCTGTATGTCAAGGCCTTAATTTCTCATCGTGTTCTTGGTTCACATCAAAGTCGAATCAAAGAAGAGTCGTTTTGCTGATTGCAGGCATTGAAAACGAAGAGTCAAGCACATCAAAAATCAATCGCTTTGCACAAACTTGGCAAACAAGTGTGCAGAAGCAGTACAAATGTGCCAAGTACTGTGCACTGGTAGTTGTATTTACATTTATATTCACATCATTTGGCAGGTGCCCTTATCCAGAGCGACTTATCTCCTTTACACAACTGAGCAGTTAAGGGATAAGGACTCAAGGGCCCAGCAGTTGCTACTTGGCCGTGCTGGGATTTGAACTGACGACCTTCCAATCAGTAGTCCAATGTCTTAACCCCTGAGCCACCACTGTCCCAATATTTAGTGTATTCTTAAAATAATCCATCTAATCAAAAGCTAATTCAGCAGTAGAGATGAGCATTAGCCCGACTTCAGGCTTCACTATCATGCATACGCAGTTGTCTTGTAACTGGAGAAATCAAGATTGAGATTAAAGTATAGTCTAATCTACTTCCCATGTAGTAAAAGCCCAAAACTAATGATGTTCATATCCAGAAATGTATTCCCTAATAATTAGTCTTAGAACAACTAAATCAAAAGTTAAAAATGCATTTTCAAGTTCCTCTCTGTAGATTGTCCATCTCGAACTGTTTTGTACATATAAGTCAGAAGTTGCCTTACTGTAAACTTCTCGCTTGTTGTATTTAAAGCCTCTCAACACAACCCGCATTAACGCAGCCGAGATCGAGAGCCGAGTGCGGGAGCTCAGCAAGCCAGCCGAGGCCACTGATAAGGTCAAACAGGGCTTCTGGGAAGAGTTCGAGGTGAGAGCCGTCATCCACGCTTCAGTTAACATGCTTAACCGTTATTACATTATTCTGCACTCTCTCTTAGCGCTGCTGAGTTTTCTGATTTCCGTTTCTGCGCTTTCTCCCGCTTTGCATAGACACTTCAACAGCAGGAGTGCAAGCTGCTGTACAGCCGCAAAGAGGGCCAGCGCCCTGAGAACAAGAACAAGAACAGATACAAGAACATCCTTCCCTGTGTGTATATTTGGTTTCTTTTTTTCCTTCTACTTTGTCTGTTATCTTAAAGCAGAGACCTATAGAAGTAGTAAAAAAACAAAAAAAAACAAACTGATTTTACTTCCTCTATAATGTTCTTCTTAGTCGACCACACGCGAGTAGTCCTCAGGGATGGCGACGCCAACGAGCCAGGCTCTGATTACATCAACGCTAACATCATCATGGTAATAATGACACGACGCATTGATAAACATACACGGAAACCTTGTTTTTAAAAAAAAACACTGTGTTTATAAAAGCATAGATCCCATTTGATTAAATTAACATTTAAATAATGGGATCAGAATACAGCAGGAGGAAATGCTAGTTTTACCATGAAGCTAATACTGTCTCTGGAGCGCTTTGTATTTTTAGCTCGTTTCGTTCACCGCCGTTCTCCTCATGCAGCCGGAGTTGGAGTCAAAGTGCAACAACGCCAAATTAAAGAGAAGTTACATCGCCACGCAGGGCTGTCTGCAGAACACAATAAGTGACTTCTGGAGGATGGTGTTTCAGGAAAACTCTCGCGTCATCGTCATGACGACTAAAGAGGTCGAGAGGAGCAAGGTACATTCTTTTCCTCTGTTGAATACCTCGACACCAAGACAGATGAACAGAAAAGAGAGGAATATGCAGAACAGGAGGCGCTAACGAGACCGCGTATCGTTACAGAGCAAGTGCGTGAAATACTGGCCGGACGTGTCGGCGCTGAAGGAGTACGGGGCCATGCGTGTGCGCAACGTCAAGGAGACGTCGGCCCACGATTACATCCTACGAGAGCTGAAACTTTCAAAAGTCGGACAGGTAATCAAAAGATATCCATAAATCTTGAAAGAGCGACCATGAATTGCTCTAGTGTTGAGTCGAATGGAAAAGTAGGGGCTTGAACAGTAATCTGTCAACAAAGGTGATTTGCACACTGTTTTGTTGATGTGATAAATAACGGCAAATGCTGTTGTGTAGCGTGATACAGGTAGTTGTTGGATTAATTAAGAATGGACTGTTATTGCTTTGTATTGCATCACATCTCTCTCGCTGTCTCTGTGTGTGTGAGTGAGAGTGTATCTCGTGTCTCTGGGTGTGTGCATGCTCCTCTCTGTGCATGTGTATGTGTACAATGAGCTCCACAGGATCAGTCACCTACAGGCATGTCATTCCACCCAAGCTTTTTGGTTTCAACAAAAAGTCTGTAACACTGCCTTGCCTTTGTGTACAGGGAAACACAGAGCGCACTGTATGGCAGTACCACTTCCGTGCCTGGCCCGATCATGGCGTGCCCACTGATCCCGGTGGTGTGCTGGACTTCCTGGAGGAGGTCAAACTGAAGCAAGAGGGCATTCTGGAGGCCGGCCCCATCGTGGTGCACTGCAGGTAGAGCAGCATTAAAGCCCGAAACCTTTTACACACATGCTGTGCTTGTTTGTCGTATTTACTGCAGTATGCTGTCCACATCTGTGTTGTTTTTTTGATAATATATGTAACACTCAAGGATAATGCAATGTAAGCAACGTGTAAAATAAAATGGCACCAAATAATCCTTACAGGATGTATCGACGTTCCGGTTGTGATGTTGATATTTATTTTTGTCCTCTCAGTGCCGGGATTGGACGAACCGGGACCTTTATCGTGATCGACATCTTAATAGACGTCATCAGAGAAAAAGGTGACACCGGAATCCTGAGACAGAAAACCTTAAAAGAGAAATAAAATCTGTAACTGACCGTTTGAAAAAAAATGAAAACTCAAAAGGCCATCCGCTGTTCGTGTCTACAGGAGTGGACTGTGATATTGATGTGCCCAAGACGATCCAGATGGTGCGATCACAGCGCTCAGGAATGGTGCAGACCGAGGCCCAGTACCGCTTCATCTACATGGCGGTTCAGCATTACATAGAGACTCTGCAGCGCCGCATAGAGGAGGAGCAGGTGTGTATACTCGTCTGGATTCGGGGTACCTCTTAGACTCGTGGTGGGAAATGTTTCATTTTAAGGTTGCTATGAAATCGGAATCAAATTCTCAAAATCATCTTTGGAACTCTTTTGGCGTCTCCTTTTCAGAAAAGCAAAATCAAAGGACGAGAGTACACCAACATTAAGTACTCGCTGACGGATCTGAGTGGAGGGGACCAGAGCCCGCTTCCTCCCTGCACCCCCACGCCAACCTGTGCTGAGTGAGTAGTCTTTTAACTATTTTGTTGTTTAGAAAAGAGCCAGTCAAATAGGCTAAAAAAAACCCCAACAAAAAAAAACCTCCTGTGTTCAAGTTCAGTGCCATTCTACAGGAGTTGAGATGAGGCTGAAATGCTTCTGCCATGTTGGCAAATTTGCCATCAGAGTCTGCGCAGTAGGGACTTTCTACTTTTTAAGTTTGCGCAGTAGAGATGAGGGGTGAAGTCACTGCTTCGGTAGACCCGCCCACTTCTGGAGAAATGGAGCTGGGAAATCCAGTCACATCCCCCAATTGTCTTTATTACATCTCTACAGAGAGCTTAAATAGTTTCAGCTGGAAATATTTCATTAATATAGATGCATTTAACTAGGACATTAATCACTTGGGCATGAACTGGAAATTTGCTGACAGATCAACTGTGGCGTCAGGAACAGCAGCTGGTTTGGATGGCAGCACGATGAGTTAAAATCTCCATTGCTTGGGACACCTACTTCTAAACGCCTTCTTACTTTAGAAACTAACTTCTGGGGGAAACTAAAGTTGTCCAGATATAAGGGTAGGGAAAATTAACTGTTTTTGTTTGAGTAAAGTGACATGGAAATAGGCTGTTTTGTCATTGAACCACATGGGGATGGGCAGAGCTAAAAAATTGTCCTGCAGCCAGTCTGAGAAGAGATGCAACCTCACCCGTGAAAACAAAACCTAAAATACGAGGGAGAATCGCAAAGTCGAAATACATTTCAAGGTGAAATACATTTAACAGCTTTCATAGAAGTAAATTTGAGAGCTCAAACATATCCCTTTTCCATGTAGTCCCCATGTAAGACGACTCATTTGTTGCATCATCTAGCTTCTGTGTTCCTGCAGAGAAGCAGTTTTTCGTCTGCTCCTGAAGCCAGGTGAGCACCGCTTCCTTTATTTCATCATCAGACATGAATCTGCAACCACGCAGCGCCTCCTTGAGTGAACCAAAGATGTGATAATGGCTCGGGATCAGATCCGGGCTGTAGACGTTGGAAGACGTTGTGAAGACGTTGGAACCCGAGCCATTGCACTGTCTCTATGGTTGCTACTGCTTTATGAGGACGTGCATTGTCATGGTGCAACAAGACTGTTTTGGACAGCATTCCTCTTCTTTTGCTGTGAATTGCAGATTTAATTTCATTTCGCAGCAATGCAGTGTTCACTGTTTATCCATGTGCTTGGAAATGCACCAGAATGAGAAACTTCAGCTCCCAAAAGAATGTAAAGATGAGTTTCTTGGGGGAGAGCTGACTTGAATTTTGCTCTCCAGGTTATCGTGTAGTTTAAAAATTGCCTTTACTTCTTTAATCTCCCTCGTACAATACACAAAAGCTGTTGCTTTTCATTATTAAGATGCAGAAAATGCTCCATGCTGAAAAGCCAATCCCCTCCACACACCGCTCGTGACCCTGGTCTAAAACAAGTCAAAACGGTGAAAGAAGTTTGTTAATAACTACTAGATCCTGCTGCAAGCCTTCCTCTCTTTCTCTGATTACATTTCCTCCCCCTGAAAGAGGTTTAGTGCTGTGATTACATTTCAGTGTGGCACAAGAGCAGCAGTGTGATGAAAGTGAAGTACAACGCAGCAGGAAATTGCATGCACTTCTGACATGAAGTCAGCTTTTTAATTAAAAAAAAAAAAAAAGCAAACCACTGCTGATTTTTTGTTTGTTTGTTTGTTTGTTTTTCCTCTGAGGAGATTAAGTGACCTAAAAGCAGTGAAGTGAAGGCTTTGTGCAGGTCACTAATAACAAGCGATATTGTTTTGGTAATTTTGTTCTGGTAGTCATGTCTATATTAATCTTTCATAAAGCTTGTGAAAGCTTCACCCTGACTTTTTAAAATAACTGATGTTGCGTTGCATTGCTTGTACTTGCTTGAATTGGCTCCCCGATTCGGACCCCCTGTTGATGATTCTGTTATTCGTTAAACACGGAAGGTTGAACAATCCTCACACCACTGTGTTTACTCTTGCGTGTGTCATAGCAGGATGGGAGGCTTTTGCAGAGTGTTATCGATCAAGAGTGTTATGTAGCGTGTTGGGTCACACCCAGACAGTGCTGAGATCGGTCTAGTCAGCACATTCGGCGGGTGTTTAAGCAACGCGATCATATTTCTGTCTTCTTCTATTCCTCCCGTTTAGACTTGGCTGGATGTTTAATAGAACGCTTATGTTTACATGTATATCTTTATCACCTCACACCACTTCTTCCCTTTAACTGAGGTAGTGTCAGATTTTAATAGTAAAAGACAGTTGGTTAGCCGTGACTTTCTGATGACAGAATAAAAACAGATCTTGTTGGTGGACTTTTTTTGGGTGAAAGCAAAAACGGAAAGGACAGCCACTGTTTTTTTGTTTGTTTGTTTTCCCCCTTGAATCTTCATTTCTAAATGTTATTGGTGTGCATATTACATGACTGTGCATGGAATTTTACGTGTTCAAAAATCTTGATAAGCAATTATTCATACGGAAACACTAACCTAAAAATGACATTTCAGGTTTTTAGGAGAGTACAGGAGTGCATAATAAAATAGCTGTGCAGTGTCAGGAGCTGCAGTGTTCATGAAAACCCAGCTGGATGGTGGAGGTTTAGTCAAGAGGAGGGAGGGAGGGAGGAGGAGGAGGAGGAGGCAGGGCTTCCTGTGTGTGTTGGTTAGTACATGCCTGTTAAGTCTGACACCAGTAGCCATTTACAGGGCCAAACCTTCCAGCAGTGCTGACGACTTCGTGACCTTGTCACTAGACAAAGGCGAATTTTAGCGCGCCTTTAGGGACTTTAATTTGAAAAAGAGCCCAATGACAAATCTGCTGTCAGCGTGTAACCTTGATGCCTCACAACCAGACCACTGACGCCTCACAACCAGACCACTGACGGCCACCGCCGCCTCACGACCAGACCACTGACGGCCACTGCCGCCTCACGACCAGGCCACTGACTGCCACCGCCGCCTCACGCCCAGGCCACTGACTGCCACCGCCGCCTCACGCCCAGGCCACTGACAGCCACCGCCTCCTCACGCCCAGGCCACTGACAGCCACCGCCGCCTCACGCCCAGGCCACTGACTGCCACCGCCGCCTCACGCCCAGGCCACTGACAGCCACCGCCTCCTCACGCCCAGGCCACTGACAGCCACCGCCGCCTCACGCCCAGGCCACTGACAGCTCTCCTCTAAATGCACATAACTTCTGTTCTTAGTGTCATGACTTCATTTTTTTATAAGAAATAAACGATAATCTGTTTTCTACTCCTAGTGAACATCTTCCTTTTTATGTATTTGCAGTTTGATATTCCATGTATCCTTCTAGACTTCTAGATTTTTGGAGCTTACTTTAGCTCCTTTTCTCCCAGGAGGTATAATCAACCTTGGTGCAAGGAGAGCATTAGAATGACAATTGCATAGTTGTTTTGTTTTTGTTTTTTTTCTCGATGAAAAGATGAGATTTGAGCCTGGAAATACGGTCATTACATCATGTTTTAACAAGTGGCTCGGTCAGCGGTTTCATATGTTGATTAAGTGATCTCCTGTTTTATCAGCTCTTTCGGGGCATGTTTGATTACTAACTTGTACTAAAGTGTAATTGGAGTGTAATATCAAGTAGGGATGATAAAATCATATCCCACAAGCCTATATGTGTGCAAGATCATGTAAGTACCAAGAACCTGGCAAAACAATGTGTGTGTGATTGTATGCGATTGTTGATACCTGGCTTTACATGACAAAATGCTTTGTTTTCCCCTGTGTGTGTGTGTGTGTGTGTGTGTGCGCGTGTGTGTGTAGCATGCGGGAGGACAGCTCCAGAGTGTATGAGAACGTGGGTTTGATGCAGCAGCAGAAGAGCCACAGATGAGGCTCCGACTACAGCACTGTAACTCACAGGTAACACCCTTCACTCTGTCCAGAGAGGGAAAAATTACAAACAGAAGTGAAGTGAGCAAACGTATTAGAGGGTATGGAGAAAAAAAAAGAGGAGTTTTGTGTCCAGACTTCTTTTTCTGTATTCATAACTGTTAAACCTCATGAATGCCTTAATGTGCAGCCAGTCAATGGTTAATCTGGCCAAATCAGTAGCCTGGGCGTGCAGGACAAGATGTCCTTGCTATTAGTTTTTTTTAATTTGTAGTTGCTGGTGAACAAGTTGCAAGGCACTGTAAGCTATCAGTGACCAGCATGTTTTTTTTTTCTGCTTTCTTTCATTCAGCAGTATGAAGAGTAGGGAAGGGAAGGATCCTATGGAGGTGCGACACATCTCTGTTCTAGGACAGTAGCAATTTTTGTCATAATGCAGCTATGTGGAGACAAATCCACTCATTCACACCTCTCAAAGAGAGGGGGGAAAAAATAGACCTTGAGTTGAATAGCATGTTTTATGTGCAGTGTGATGAGGAAAAAAATAGAAGCTTGGAGCTCCTTGCTGGATTTTTTTTTTTTTTTTTTTTTTTTTTTTTTATAGCACTTCCTTAGAAAAGTGTAATTACTATGGTTGAACTGTCACCTATGCAAGAATTTCTGTTCTCTATATTTGTGTACTCCATGTTACTTCACTTACCTAGCTGACTAGCTCGCTGTATGCTGCTACATCCTTAGCTACCATTTTTAGCCTGGTCAATTAGGTATCCGGGCAACCGGTCAGAGCATAGAGCAGCCCTGGTTGTGCGAGCTGATGGAGTTAGGATTTGTCAAAACTAAAGCAGACCGAGATCATAGGTTAATCCTAACATATAATGTGAGACTGCAAAATCTCAGTCTTGCAGGACAAAGCAAATGAAGTAGTGTATATTCATACATTGTATGTGATGGTTAAATGGTGCATTTTGAAAATCTAAAAATAAAAGCGTGGTGGATGTATGTATGACGTTCAAACTCAGCGTTTGACTCGCTTGTAATTCGAACTCCGGTTTCTGTTTCCGCAGCAAGCATTATTCCTTCTCGCCAGCCGCACCTGAACGCCTGAAACGTGATCATCGCTACACGGAAAGACGAAAATAAAAAAACATATGGTAATGAATTTTGAAGAAAAAAAAGAAAAGAAAATGGAGACCAGTCTGTGAGGGAGAGATGTGGACAGAGTAAATTCCTTTCTCCTCCCTGCAAAGCAGCCTTCTTTTTTTCTTTCTTTTTTTTTATTTTTCAACCCCCCTCCCCCATGCTAAGAAACCACTGTGAACATCATGAAGCCTTACTCGTGACGATGGAGATAAGCGCAAGAGAGAGAGAACCCCTCTGCGTGAACAAACTGATCCGCTGTGGAGTTCTCCGTAATCCATTCAGGCTGCAATTAGCAAAATGTAGGGGGAAAAACAGAGCTTTGCTATCTTGTTCTGGGTGTTTTTTTTTTGTTTTTGTTTTTTTGTGGTTTTTTTTTTTGTATTTCATATTTCCTTTTACCAAAGCAAGATTATGTAAGAATTATTCAGAGAGTTATGGGATTCTGTATGGACGTGAGAAAGGCGTGGTACACAGCCTTAACTAGTCATCAATAATCTGTTGAGATTTGGGCAAAGATTTACAAGGAAATGCTTTCTTTTTTTTCTTTTCTTTTTTTTTTCCTTCCCCCTCCACTCATCAAATGTATAGCTGTGTCCCACTTCAATTCGCCCTACTTACAGTGTAGCTCTTAGTTTTTAAGGGGGAAAAAAGAGGTACTCTTTTGGGAGACTCGATCCAAAATCCAGCACATCTCATTTGTCCCTTGACCCACGGATTTGTAGGATTAGATATTTTTAAACAGCCCCATCCTGGTTGTGTCAGAGTTACTGAATCAATCTTTGTTGATCTTACTTTTTATCATGTTGTCTTTTCTTTCTTTCATTCTTTCTTTCTTTCTTTTAAACAATGTGCCTTTTGTTGTTTGCCTCTTTTTTCACGTTACGTATGTGCACCATAAGAACTTAATTTCCGAGAACTAGATGTCTTGAGGTCCAGGTGAATAGAAAAACCCTCTACATTATTCCTTTTTTTTGTTTTGGATGGGCGTGTTTTTATATATGCGGTTATCTACATCTTACAGTATGTATTCTCGCAGCTATTGTCTGTCAAATTCTGTTCTATTTTTATTCGAGTTCCAGCAGACCGTCTGTTACCATTTTTACTTCAACTAAAACCAAACTCCTCTCCAATCTGTCCGAGTTTATATGTCGACAGTGAACAGTATTTCTTGTTTCGAAATTTCAATTCCCGTCATTTTTGTTATTTAACATATTATTCCACACACGGCTTAAAGCGTTCCTTTCCTCTCTCTGCCTCGTCGTTTCAGCACAGCGATGTGTGTCTCACACACCCACCCCACGCGTTCCCCCACTGCTCTGATGGTTTATATTTTTGACTGAAGATTTTCTCTTCAGACACTTATGAATGTAATTCTGCCATTTGAATTATATTCATAATAACAATACTAATCTTTTCTATTAATACCTTTACATGGCCTTATAGGAAGCTAAGTGTTCGATTCTGTTTTCTCGCAAGTGAGGATCGCCCAAAAGTTCAGGGCTCGTAATCAGTAAACTGTACTGCGTCCATTTACTGTATTGCTGTGTGTGTGTGTGTGTGTGCGCGCGCGTGTGTGTGTGCGCGCGCGTGTGTGTGTGCGCGCGCGTGTGTGTGTGCGCCCGCGTGTGTGTGTGCGCCCGCGTGTGTGTGTGCGCGCGCGTGTGTGTGTGCGCCCGTGTGTGTGTGTGCGCGTGTGTGCATGTGGTTTTCCTCCAGACTTGAACACACCGTCTCCGGAGCTGCTGACGCTGCAGGTGGAGCTGAAAAGACTCGAATCGGCTCACCGTCTGGACCAGGAGGATTTCCAGAACCAGAAGCAGGTTCTTCACGCCCGGCTCACTCAGGAGGTAACAGAGGAGAAACTCCTTTTTCAGGATGAGATCAGCCTGGGCTAGCGACCCGTCTCTCTTTAGGCTCCTGCTGAATATCTCTAAACATCTGGATTGGTGTATTATTTGCCATTTCTGCACAAAACCTCCCCTGAGGTGGATCATGGACTGGAGTGGGGTGGAATATTGATCAGGAGATCTGATGGAGGATCTGTTTAGAAGATTGGCATGAGAATATGTCAGCAAGTCAGTCACTGACCAAGCTTCTCGCATTTTGCGTAGGCGTTCGCCTTAGGACAAGTTATATCTCTAAAGTACACTCACGCTGGTTTCTTTTCCTGCCAATAAAAGGACAGACGAGCCAATCAGCTTCTGAATGTGTAATGATTGACAGTTGCATAGGTGTTGTTTTTTTGTTTCTTTGTTTGTTTTTTAACTGTATAATAATAACTGACACCCTAGAAGCCCCGCCCTCTTCCTGTCATCGCACATCAGTATGGTTTTGTCTCGGCTCGGTTTGTTCCCTCGCTTTTCTGTCACAGAGAACGTTTAGAGTTCATTCGCTTGAAGTGAAGTCTGCCATCCTTGACGTTTCCATCCTGCAGGTGGAGCAATGCACCCAGGTAAAGGCCCAGCTCCTGGAGTGTGAGGAGAGGACCAGGTGGATGTCCACACACACCGAGGAGCTCAAACAGCAGCTGAGACACACACAGCAAGGTCTGGCACACACTCCTTCCTGTAATGCCCCATCCTGTACACAACCGCGTTTCTCTAAAACATCATTACGGTCACGAGGAACGAGTCACACCACCCAGAGCGGTTCTTCAGCTTCTTCTCATTGCTGGGAAATACAAAGACCAAGCTCATGATGATCTGGCATGTTGGTGTGCTTGTAGTGTCTCTTTAAAGTCAAGCTTGTAGTTCAAGCTTGTGAATTTTCAGCTCTCGTTTTTGGCGCTTTTCTCCGTACTGAACCTTTTCCCCTTTTCCGTTTTTCCTTCTCCGCAGCTCTTGAGAACGAGGTTCTGCGCAACCCTAAACCCTCTCTCGTCGACCACTCTGTTCTCGATCTCAGCCCTGCTAGCGTGCTTCCCACCGTTGACGTTTACGTTGAGGGTTACCGTGACACTTTGTGTGACCCAGGAATATCCAACAGAGGGCGCCTTCGCTCGCAGACCGAGGGCGAGGAAATGGTGGCGGCCGCTCTAAACAGGATTCAGGAGCTGGAGAAGGAGGCTG
The DNA here is from genome assembly GCA_030068315.1 of Chrysichthys thysi. Lineage (NCBI taxonomy): Eukaryota > Metazoa > Chordata > Actinopteri > Siluriformes > Claroteidae > Chrysichthys > Chrysichthys thysi. Next base: position 106,376 of record JAQLOM010000034.1, read on the forward strand.
AGACCGTGGAGGAGGCGTACAGGAGCTATCGACGGAAAGGGGTCGTGTCTCATATAACGCTGAAGGGCACTTCCCCTCCGCCCCTGTGCGCACCGCTGACTTTTATCAAGCCGACAGGAGCGGCGAGGAGCAGAGTCGTTACGGGAGACTTTTACGCAGCGACAGAACTGAACCAGGGTCTGCCAGGTCACATGACTCCGCCTACAATGGACTCTCCTCCAGTCAGACGCCTTTCATCCACTCCAGTCTCCGCCTCCAAGACCACACCTAGAGCACACACTAAGCAAGGTGAGCACAGTATACTACATGATATAACTATAAACGGATAAAAAAGTACAGTTCAGGACACGCTGTAGGAAGAAAATCATCCACGTGGTAACGGGAACTGTGTGTGTGTTCAGAAGTGATGTTTTCAGGTCTGAGTTCTCAGAGAGAAGTGTCTCCGATTCCTGCGGTCAGTTCAGGAGAGTACACACACATCACACCTCCAAGCAGCCCTCAGCTGAAGAGTACAGCGCGGGATAACTGCAGGTACACACTCGCGCACACACACACACACATGCTCGCACACGCATGCTCGCGCTCTCGCTCTCTCACACACTCACTCGCTCACACACACACTTACGCACATGCTCGCACACATGCTCGTGCACTCGCTCTCTCACACACACTCTCACTCGCTCACTCAAACTCGCTCTCACACACACACACGCTCACACACACGCTCACACACACCCCTTTTGTATTATGTAATTAATACACTCCGCAGTACTGCTTTCAGTCTATAAGAACACACTTATAGCGTTATATTAGCGAAGAGAGGTGGAGTGTTCGTGGGGATGTATACATACATTTTTAAAAAACTGATTAATTAATTTATACATTTAGTTTCTCAAGTCCTCCAAAACTGCAAACGGTCTCCAGTTCGTCTCAGGGTTCGTCACCACAGCCGGAAAAAATCAGCATTCAGGACCTGACCGAGCCTCAAACAGGTGATCCATAAAGTATAATCCCTGGGACATATGCTAATGAAACAGTAAGGATTTGGTGTATTAATATTGACGTGCACTCTGTGTTCTGCAGATGTTCACTGCAGTTCAGAGCAGGAAGCAGAGCAGCACCTGGAGGAAGTGCACACACTTGTGGAGCAGCACGGTGAGGCCGTTAGTCACTTACACGGTTATACTGATACGGCGCTCATCAGACGGGCGCTGCGGCCGCTACGTGAGATCGCTAGGGTTTCGGTATTTGTAGGGAGGCAGGAAGCTCCATGTAGCCACTGACATGGGTGTGAGGCGGAACAGCAGAACAGCTCACTAGCTAGTAGTAGACTGTCCAAGGATCTCCTTTACACCAGCGTAACAGAAAAGCAGTGACCCAGACACCCATCCACAAGGACCACAATGTCCTGTTAGTGCCCGTCATCAACAGTTTCAGGTTTCTGGGATCATTTTGTTCCCATGTCATGTATGGGGTTATATTTTTTCCTCCAGATGTGGTTCAGTCAGCTGCTGGAAAGAAGCATGAGGAGGAAGAGGAGGCGGGGTGGCAGGAGAAGAGGAGGATGAAGGAGGAGAGGAGGCAGCGGGAGAGAGAGGAGGCTCAGGAGAGCGAGAGGAGACAACTGGAGCGACTCCAACACCAGCTGGTCACTGATCCTCCGTCCTTTTCACCTACGCCTCGTACCGTCACGCACAGTTCCACCCACTGAACGTTTCTCTGCTTTCACCTTCAGCAGGAGGATCTTCAGGACCGAGAGGAGGAGGAGGAGCTGGGGGAGATAGGAGGAGGGACTGAGAACCGAGACAAGAGGACGGAAGTGAAGACAGTGGTGGAGGCGGGACACGGAGAGACGGAGGAGGAGGAGCAGGCTCAGGACGATCCACTGCGCAAATACATGCTGATGGTCATGCAGGGGAGAGAGAGGGAGAGAGAGCAGGTACACACACACACACACACACACACACAGTAGATGCAGATCAGTGTGTTGATCAGCATTTCTTTTCTTTCAGAACATGAAGAAAGACGAGTCTGACAACCAGAATACTGAACCAATAGTGCTGTCTGACCACAAGGACGACAGGTGTGTGTGTGTGTGTGTGTGTGTGTGTGTGTGTGTGTGTGTGAGTGTGTGTGCGCTGTGTAACACGTGACTCAGAACAGCAGAGCATATGATTTGCGTGAACCCTCATGCCCTGGGGATGGGGCGGGGTCATCCAGGAATTGGCCACGCCCATCAGAGCCAGCATGTTCCCCTTTAATCTCTCACTCCCATGAACAGTGTATGCTAATGAGTGGGCGTGTCTCTCCCGTCAGCTGATGTGAATCGTTTCCTTCAGTTCAGTAGTTTATTGTGGATCACGTCACAGACGTGTAGAAATATAACGTCCTGTTATTTACTCAATAATTCAGTTTATTCTCCAGTCTGTACAGTCTGCACTGAATCAACCGGAGTTATATTTAATTGCATTTTTATTAGTTAACAGTTTTTACAGTGTTTACATCTTATTGTTGTTAAAATGGTGAGAATTCAGTGGTTTTAATCTAACATCTCTCTTTCTTTCTCTCTCTCTCAGTATCGCCGTGTTTTCCCGTGAGGATGCCGATGATGATTTTTGGTGATTGCTGATCTGTCAGCTTTGTGGTTTATATCATTTTTACGTGTTGTGTGTGCAGCGTGAGTCTGGATTAACAATTGTATAAATAATAGGAGTATAAAATGTCTGATTATTTTTTAAAAATAGCTCTTAGTAATTTTATGGTTTGATATGAATTATAATTTTTCTTTATTTATTAATGAGATTTTTTTTTTCCTAAAGCCTGTTGTGACGTTAATATTTTAATGTCCGTTCCACTCTGTTTACAGTTATTAAACTGTATGAATAAAATAAACTGGTGATCCATCTGAAGAACAAATCAAATATTTTATAACTGAAAATTATCGTTCGGCTACATTCAGATTCTCAACTGGACAAATGAGAAAAGAACGCTACGGTTTGACAAAAAAGGATTTTATTTTCATTTAAAAAAAAAAAAAAAACAACTTTAGCAGAGAGGTTAATGTACTGCAGCACGATCGGGCGTTCACTATAAACTTACAGAGAGAGCAGGAAGCGTTAGTCGTGCTGGAACTCCACACTTTACTCTCCAGCCGTTTCCACTTCATCTGATGGACACAGAGAATCTCAGGTCTTGGGATAAACCCTGACGTTTGCTGGAGAGTTGTTTACATTTATTTTAACATCAAGCCTCATCAACTCAGATTGTCCGACTTTAGGACAAAACTCACGCAATGGACGCCATCGTCGCTCTCATAACACATCGAGTACCAGTTACAGTCCAAACAGAAATCAGAACGACTCCGTCCGTGTCCATTAATCACACACACACGCGCACACACACCCTGAATGAATACTAGTGACGAAACGCTCTAAAAGCTAGATCTATATCTGAAAAAAAGAAACAACAAAGTTATAAAAGAGCAAAAAGGCAAACGCTGCCTACTAAAACCCGTCAGTACAAATGACTACATGGATTGTTTTTAGTTTTTTTTGTAAATTCAAAAGTATTCAAGAAGTAAACGTCTAATCTCCCTGTAATTATTTTCTAAATGAAACATGAATAACAAGTTTAAGTACTTTTTTAAATACTTACAAAACAAAAATACTCTCGGTATCAGTACATTACCATCTAGTTGCTGGAACAATAAAGGAATTTTAGATTCCTTATTCCTTATTTATGCGCAACTGAGATTTCAACCATTTCAGTCCAAGCACAAAATTATTATTATTATTATTAATAATAATAATAATAATAAATGTGTCTAAAAACCAGTAATCATTTCTCCACAGAGAGAGTTTACATCATTTCAGACAGAATTTGCTTTTTTGAAAGGAAAAAAAACAAATACAATACTGTAACCAAAAAAGGTAATTGTAAATATTTAAATTGTAAAAATGAGAAAATGAGCAACTTTTCATGAACTGCTAACAAACAGAACTTTAGCTACCCAGACCTTCATATCGCATCATTAGGAAAAAGATCCAAATACAACAATAAGAAAATACAAAACTACAATACAGTCATTTCAGTTCATGAAACAACAAAGTGAGAGAAGTTTTAGAAAAGAATCATCAGCATGGATAGGACCAACATCTCATCCACCAACACCGCCTTCTTCTTTTAACAAATAAAAATTACGCTAAAAAAAACCCGATCGCGATTACTTCAGGAAAAGTTACGTTGAATGTTATCGAACTATTCGAGTTTGTTAATGTTTGTGTATAACTCTAATTCTCCCCATATTTCTTTTTTGGACTCATATTTTTTTTTTAATAATCTTAGTCCGCTAAATTACAGAACAAGAGAAACATCCAACGTGAATAAAGTGTAAAATAACAGTAAAAAGCGTGAGTGAACTTTAGTCACCGCATTTTAAACTCTACACTGTAAGAAAGATACAACATTTTTCAAAAGTCTTTCAGTAACTTGGAGGAGAATCACACCGTGTTCCTCACCAGCTCGGATTTAAAGTGAATTTTAATTTATTTATTGATTGATTGATTGATTTTTTTTTCTGCCTTTTACTGGCTGTTTTTTTTTTTCTGGAAAACCGAGTTTAAAAAAATATTGTAGAGTTTCTTTATAAATGTCCAGCCCTCTCTGAATGAGCCGAGTGTTTAACAGTCACTGAGGTCCATCTGAGGTAGACATTTTGTATTTTTCTTTTCGGGGAAAAAAAAAAAACCTCACAGTTTACCACAGACGTCATTTATAAATTTATGAATTCTTACACTTGTCATTTTTTAATAAGTTCCCAAACAGAAAAAAACAAACAAACTAATGTTAAGATTCAACAAAAGCTAAGAAGCGCTCGCTTTTAAAAACAGAAGATCATCGTTCTGTACTCCGGTACAGTGGCTCACAATGCTACTAACCTTTAATCAAAACTTAACTCACAAAGAACAAAATTCTACTGATTTTCAAAGGAAATATTGAGCTTGTCCTGTTCTGAACAGTCTCACAAACCCCACCGTGTTCCAAGCCGTGGTGTGAGACGCAGAGGTGAGCGAGCGCCATGTGAAGGTTAGCGCAGACAGAGGGGTTAGCTGGGAGAGAAGCAGCAGCGTTAGTTAGCTCGCCGGCGTCGGCAGGTAGGAGTCGACCCTGTATTCGTTTGATTTTTTTTTTTTTGCCGATGTTAACAGGATTCTTACGAGTAGGAATTGAGGCATTCTTTTGAACGTGATTGGATGTCTTGCAGTTCTTGCTCCTCCTTGCTTTTGATGTCTTGGTACGCGTGCATTTGACTCGCGTCCTTTAGGTAGGCCCAATTCGCCGAGAGGATCATAAGGTAGTGGATCTGAGAGAGAGAGAGGCTGTTAACCACGGCAAAAAGCAAAGCTAAAGAGCAAGGAAAGCTCATCACCACACGCGCACACACACACACACGCACACACACACGCACACGCACACACACACACACACGCGCGCACACACACACACACGCGCACACACACACACACGCGCACACACACACACACGCGCACACACACACACACACGCGCACACGCGCACACACACACACACACGCGCACACACACACACACGCGCACACGTCTGTGTCTGAGTCTATACACAACAAGGAAAAGAGACCAGAGACAAAAACTCCAGAACATGCTACAGCTACATCTGTGGCAAAAAGAAGGAAAAAACATACGTAAGACATGCTGTTTTAGGAAAATATTTTCAGTGACAGAAAAAAATGAAAGCAAAATAACACAATCTGCAACGTCCCCGCAAACCACCTCATGTTTATATTTCAATAATAATAATAATAATAATAATAATAATAATAATAAACATATTGCCTCTGCAGCAGACAGTCTGATAACAGTGACATGTATCCTGGTCCCCACAAAATACGTACCGTAATTTCCAGACTATAAGCTGCTACTTTTTTCCCACGCTTTGAACCCTGCGGTGGTGAAGTTGTGTGTTTTTATTGTGTTTTAACTGTGTTCAGTGTTTGTTAGACTGTCAGAATTTGTCCCATGTTGTGTTATTGTTAATTTGGGGATATTTGGAGTGTTCTCTCTCTGTGTGTGTGTGCGTGTGTGTGTGTGTGTGCGTTTGGGGGATTGAGGTGCGAGTCTGCTCTTCCTCTGGTTGTGTACAGATAAGTTCTTTTTAAGCACTACGCTGCCTCTGCAGCCAGAGGGTAATAAAGGGCCTCCTAAGCTGTTGCTGGGAGATTTTTCTAAGAGCTGGTTGTCGCCTCGCCTCCTCTGTAGTGTGGTCATCCGGCTCTGGAGGAAGCCCGCCTCCGCCATGGGATATATCTGCGGCTTATAGTCTGGTGCGGCTAATATATGTAAAAATGTTTTTGTTTTTTTTCTTTTAAAATTTAGTGGGTGCGGTGTATAGTCCGATGAGCTCTGTAGTCCGGAAATTATGGTAAATGTTCTAAAATAACGTCATGAACAAGATTCTAAAGATGTGGTATCTTATCCTGAGGTGGGGGGAATCTGCACACACACACACACACACACACACACACACACACACACACACACATGTCTGATTGTCCTTGTGTGGAACCTACATTTGCATAATCAATAATAATTTACATAATTAATAATTAATGCTACACGCTACATCTAATTTTACCACAAACCGTAACCTTGGGAACCAAGCAAGCGCTTGTCTTCTTTTAGTTTTTGGAAATAAACCAGTTTTCCTCACGGGGACCTGATGAATGTCTCCACAAAGTCAAAACAATCACATATTCCCATCCTCATCTGGATGTTTGGTTCCCATTAAGTAATGAACACACACACACACACACACACACACACACACACACACACACACACACACACACACACACGTCCCAATAAACAATATTTTTAACCGAGACCCAGTAAATGGTGGGTATTATTATTATTATTATCATTATTAAGACGGTAAAGCGCTGAAGCCAGCAAAAGCAATGGGTTAGTAAAGTGAGACTGCAGCGCGCGTGTAATGAACATGCGAGAGCACATGTTAAGATGTTAATGAGCGTTTGGACGTCGATTAACGTAGATGAAATGATGATGAAGACCACGGAGGATGGTTTTGTAAACAAAGCATGTTTATTTTGTACGTCAAAGAAAAAAGGCTACATTTGTTTCCAGAGGTTGAAGGTTATACTGAGTAAAAGTAAACATGAACTGAAACTTTGAGAAAATAAAAAATAAAGCATGCAGCTGATCTGTGATCATTTCTGAATTTCTAAATAATGAAAGATACGCTGGCTATAACGCTAACTCGGCTGCGTTAAATCCCATGAAAACGATGGTACGTTAGAAATGTCGTCGTGATGAGGTTTAGAAATTAGCCTCCTCATCTGATTAGCAAGGATGTATTATGTCAAGTATGTGCAGCAAGTACACTGAGCAATCATGCTAACGGCACAACGCTAGCACAGTGCTAATGCTAGTACAGTGCTAAAGCTAGCGTGCAGTGGGGCAGGTTTACATTTGGCACAAGGTTTCTTCCCAAACTTTTTTGCCGACTAAATGGTTTTCAATAAACAAAACAATCAAAGTGTAGCACCATCATATTAGCCCCATGCTAAAGTCTTTAAATTGTGTTAAATTCTATCCTAACATACTTCATTGTTGGGTTAGCATAATGCTAACTGTTTCCTGTCCATTAGCACAAAAAGTGTCACATTTGTACACAAAACATTGCTTTGCTGGCCTCAGACTCCAGGCAGCTTGAAGTCAATTTGAGTTTTCTTTTGTAACTTCAGTGAAGAAGCTTTTTGACTTTCCGTGTTCATGCTATCTAAAAAAACTCATTAAAATGCAGCAGCGGCTTCGTTTTTAACAACGTCAGTAAGGCAAGAGTGTGTGTCTTTTGTACAGTGTTAACTAGGGACTTGTTAGCTTTATTAACCTCGTAGCTAAGCAAACATCTTGACTTGGCTAATCAACTACATTTAAGATAAGTGAAGATTTAGCATAAAGTTTCCTTTAAATACTAGTGTGACTAGCGTTTATATTAATACATTATGTTCCCGCTAGTTTATTCTGGGTAAATAATCTCTAGTAGTGGTTGTTTTTTTTTTTTGTTTTGTTTTGTTTTGTTTTTTTTAAAGATAATTAGGAAACTGGTGGTGAGTTCCCTGGTCTAAAAACGCTAAATACAGATATAGTTAAATATTTACAGATCGCAGGGCAAGTTATGGTTCAGATTCTTTTCTCGTTTTTGTTTACTGATATTTTTTATGTCCGTGTGATTCCCATGCGAGTCTAAAACTTAGTGCAACAGTCTTCTCTGCTCTTTAACTTCAGAAGAGCAAAGTTATAAGTGGTAGCCATCATGTAGATGAACTGGGGGAAAGAAAAAGAAATGAAATAAACAAGGCGAGTCAGAATCATCGTAAACGCCTGCGTTTTCATTTCACTAAATGTGCTGTAGCTTAGCTGTGCGCTGCTCAGTGACGATCAGAGCAAAAGGATGCCTGCATTAACATTAACACTTACCATGGCGATGACGGTCGCTCCGGCTCCAGCACACGCTACGATATACAGGTGGTAGGACAGGTAGAACTGAAACAGAGGAAGGAAACAAAAAACCTTTACTGTATTTTACAGACAATGAGACTTGTTAAAAAAAAAAGAAAGAAATACAATGAACCCCCACCTGTTGCAGGGGTTACATTCCGGCAACCCTCCCACCCCCCCGCGAAAGGTGAAATCCGCAAAGTAGGGCCGTCACATTTATTTTTATTATTTATATATATATATACTCAGCAAAAAAAGAAACGCCCCTTTTTCAGGACTGTGTATTTCAACAATAATGTTGTAAAAA
>JAQLOM010000034.1:155856-171718 GCA_030068315.1 Chrysichthys thysi
GACACTTCCACATCATTGCATTCCATTTTTATTTACAATTTGTACTTTGTCCCAACTTTTTTGGAATCGGGGTTGTAATCTAGCTCTCTGTATGTGTGTGTGTGCGTGTGTGTGCGTGTGCGTGTGTGTGCGTGTGTGTGTGCGTGTGTGTGTGCGTGTGCGTGTGTGTGTGCGTGTGTGTGTGTGTGTGCGTGTGTGTGCGTGTGTGTGTGTGCGTGCGTGTGTGTGTGTGTTCAGGTGAGAAGCTCAGTGAGTCTGGACGGTCTGGTGGTGAACAGCTCGTACACGGTGGATCTTCAGGCCGTGGCCCTGTGGGGTTCAGCGAGACTGAAGAGCCCTAAAGCAGCTCTGCAGTTCAGCACTGCACAGGAGAACCAGCACACCAGTACGAAACACACACTCTCTCACACACACACACACACACACACACACACACACACACACACACTGTACTACACTGTAGGAACAATGTTTAAACACAAATCTGTGCTTATTTTGACTCCTCAGAGCTCACAGCCAAACCGAATAAAGCCTTTTCTCCGCCCTTGTGGAAATCCGCGAGCTCCCTGGAGGCGGGAACGCCGTTTTTCCAGGACGGACAGCTGCAGGTTCGAGTTTACTGGAAGAAGAGAGGAGGTGAATTTCAATTCCTTGTAAATTCCGATTGCAGTGAAATCGTACGATGATGATGATGGTGGTGATGGTGATGATGATGTGTGCTCTAAAGTGTTTTAGTGCGAGACAGCGAGGTGGTGTTCGTCCAGTCTGCCTTTTGTTTTGTTTTTTTAAAGCATTCAGAGTGTGAAAACTTCAAGGCTGTGTAACAGGACGTGACACGGAGCGGGCGTTCATGCTAATGAAGGAAATTCCATCCCCTCTGAAGCTGTTAGCGCTAACGCTGTGAGATTTTTGATGCTAATTGGTTCAAGCAACTTTGCTGGCATGAAAATGGCATGTAGTGGTTTTTTGTTTGTTTTGTTTTGTTTTTTGAATAAATCTTTGTTTATAAGATATTTTCTTTACACTTGATCACTTTTCAGCGCTTTTTAAACGCTGCGTTTCTTTGTTAAACGAGTACCAGGCTTGAAACGTACACTGCTTAGCATCGTGACTCCTCACGTGTACTGAACAGATCGTGGAACAGAAGGATTCACACGTGCTCAGTTAAACTGAATGAAATCCTATCAGATGGTTAGTCACGTAAACGTAAAGTACCGCACGTGGATCAGATTATCCTGTGCAAGTGCCAGGTTCGCGCTCCTAGTCCGTGGCGTTTTGGCGAGGTTTTGTTTCCTGATGTCTCTGGCGGCGTGTCGTGTTTTTCAGATCCCACGACGAGCCGCTTCCACGTCCAGTGGACGCCTGAACTCTGCAGCCACAACCAGACCAAAGCCCCGGAGAAATCCGTCACACACGTGAGTGAGTCAGGGTGATTTGCACAAAAACGTGAAAAGGCGATCTCAGCCACGCAGCTGTCACGTGTATGTGGCGTTAAAACTGGAAGGAGGTCACGTGACTCTGATTAAAGGAGATTTAATGGGAGAGCGCTCCGACCCCGAGTTCAGACTCGGTGCTTTTATTCCATCAGCTGAATTCAGCCTTCAAACAACAAACTGGTGTGTGTGTGTGTGTGTGTGTGTGTGTGTGTGTGTGTGTGTGTGTGTGTGTGTGTGTGTGTGAAAGAGATGGACACATTCTTGAGGACACGCTGATCAGGTTGCTAGGGAATGTGCATTCGTCCTATAGAAGTCTAGAGCGAGACGCCTGGATCCTGCTCCGCCTCTCCTCTCTCTTCCGCATGAATGAGTGAACGGATCGCGTTTCTTTGCCTTCAGGAAATGTTTATCTGCGCAGAGTTCCTCTGAATCACTTACAGCTCTTATTTAATTGATATTTTAATTACTGAAATGTGATTTTAATTGAATTGTAACCCCCTGTGCTATTTATTTATTTATTTATTTATTTATTTATTTATTTATTTATTTATTTATTTTCTGGCTCAGGAGAATTTCATCAATCTCGCCGGTCTGCTTTTCTCCTGCAAGTACAGAGTGACGGTTCACACACTTCACGCCAAGAAGCACTCTGAGATCGGCACCGTCGCCTTCACCACGCCGTCCTGTCCTGCCGCACCGAGCAAAAGCCACAAATCCCTCGTCTGTCCAGGTGAAGAAGGTGAGACACGCGACACGGTCACATCCTCACCGAGCGGATCTCGACACGATGTGTCTCTCTCTCTTTCTGTTTGTTCCTCTGGATTCTTCCAGGAGCCGTGAAAGTGTCAGCCAAACCACAGAACCTGACGGCGTCCTTCATGGCGAACGGCGAAAACCTCACCGGACTCTTCTTCTGGCGCGTCTCCCGCCCTCCGCCTCACCAGCCAATCACGGGCTTCCAGGTCACGTGGGCGGACGTGACGGTGGTGAATCGGGAGAACAGCCTTCCCAACAGCATCGTGTCGCAGTCGCAGATCCTCCCTCCAGTGAGTTCCTCAGCGTCTCGTCCCGCTTTCGCTCTTCAGCCGCACGTTCTAATCACCTTCCTTCTGCTACGTCATTTACATCAATGCTTCTGATTGGATGAACCACTAATATGGCTTTATTCCTTTGTTATTATTTTGGGGTGAAGGTGTTTTCTTTGCCCTTTTTTAACAAAAAGAGCCACTACATTTCAGTACTGCAGGTCGAAATTCCTGCTTTGGGGCCTTTTTTTTGGAGAAAACTTCCTGTTTTAGGTTTTTTCAGAGTCCGAACTTCCTGTTTGGCTGAGTTGTTTTGTGTGTGTGTGTGTGTGTGTGTGTGTGTGTGTGTGTGTGTGTGTGTGTGTGTGTGTGTGTGTGTGTGTGTCAGAACGTCCTGTTTTGTTGGGGATTTATTGCCTATTTTGTGGTCTTTTGAGTGTCAGAACTTTCTGTCTCCAGTTTCAGAGTTGGAGTTCCTTCTTTGGGGTTTCTTCTCCTGATGTCTCCTGTTGTGGTTTTTTTAGAGTAATAACTTCCTGCGTCTTTGTGTTGTGCCCCCCCTCCCCCGCTCCCCCCAGGATCATAACTTCCTGAAGGTCTTAAACCTGAGGCCCGTGTCCTCCTACAGATTGGAGGTGCAGGTCATCACCAGTGTAGGAGAAGGTCCTGCTACCACGAAGATCTTCCACACTCCCAGTGTTTCCTCAGCAGTGCACCCCAGTAAGCTCCTCTCTCTCTCTCTCTCTCTCTCTCTCTCTCTCTCTCTCTCTCTCTCACACACACACACACACACACACACACACACACACACACACACACACACACACACACACACACACACGTGTCCTGATCACATTCTCCTTTCTTTCAGGACCCAAACTTCACCATCACTCAGGACATCAGAAACACCGGTCAGAAAAGCACTGAGAGCACCGAACACCTCGAGTCACCCTTCAGACAATTTCTTGGACTGATTCCTCCACTGAATTACTACTTCTGGGTTCGGTTCTGGACTTGTTCTCCTGCTGAAATGAAATCTTGGCAAGGAGAGCTTCTGACTACACCGATGGCAGAAATGTTCCTGGTCTGGTTCTCCTGATGAAGCTGGTTCTGGTGCTGGAGCTGACCTAGTTCATAGTCTGTTAACACAAGATCTGGATTGGTTCTGCCAAAGCAATAACAAGATCTGGACTGGTTCTTCTCCTGAAACCGGATCTGATCTGCTTTGTTTTCTGTGCCGTGTATACTGACAGAACTGGTACTGGAGTGGTTCTCCTAAAGAAGTGAATAGTGGACTGGTTCGCCTTCTGACCGCACTGATTCTGCTCTGTTCTTCTGGATGTAAAGTTATGAACAGGCTCTTCTGGTACCATTTCTGGAAACCGTCCGATTCGCCTATAACCAGAACCCGGGTCTGAAAGGTACTACACACCTCATAGGCATGAAAGACGTTTTGTAAAAGTGAGAATATTTTTCTACCACAGAGCTGCGTGAACAGATGAACGTATCTTCAGGAAGGTGGAATTTTAGCAGCTTTTGACTGGAAAACATGAAACAGAAGAGCATCTGTACAGTGGAGAATCTCCTTAGGTTTTAACAGTCACACCGTGTTTCAGTGCATGTCCACTTTTGTCCTTTACTAAACTTATCTGTGAATATTTTCCACTAACAGATCAGCAGAGACCCTGAACCATATGATGATAATATTCCTGCGTATATTGTTTATTAATGACTTTATAACTTTTGAGTTGGATTAAACTGATAAAATTGTACAAGTTTTTGGAGAACGTATTCACTCGATCCGATATATTTATTTGTGTGTGTACCTCCCGCGTGGCGTGTGTGTGTGTGTGTGTATTGCAGTAATGTACTCCTGTATTTTTGACAACTCCTGGTTAAGAGGTTTTGTATAAAATGAAAAGTGTAAATATGTTATATTTTTGGCAGTTAGACCTTGTACATATTCAGTAATAAAATTATACCTCAGTCCCTTTAACGCGGTTCTGCGCAGGAGTTTTCTTCACCACGGCGGACGTCGAACATCTTCAGCTTTCAGGTTCATGAATCTACTGCTGTTTTGCTCTTCTACTGCGTTACACGTACAGGCGATGATTGTGATACGCTAAAAATTGTAAAATATTTAGAAAATATTTCAAATTCACGGGCAGGCATTGCGGGCAGGCCAGCGTCACGGCGTATGACGTACACGGACACTAATCACAACGTACTTATGAGTATTATACTCCATTTCTGCTAACAGATGCTCCACAGTGCACCTTGGTGGTTATTTTAGCTGATAATAGTATTTTTTGTTTCAAATAAAGTATGAATTAATTCTGTTTGCTAATCAGAGCTTTGCTATGCTAGGTAGCCGAGTAGCGGCTGTTGACCAAATTTAGCTGGAAGTTAAGTAAATAATTTACTCTCAAAAACGTCAGAGTTAACCTTGAATTAAACCTCATCTCTAATAATGAAGCTGATTAGTTTTTGTTGTTTGGTATAAGTACTACACATTTAAAACGCTGGAGACTCGTGCTTCAGTAAATGCCTTAGAGTTGTACGTATATGCTAATAACAATGGCTAGCATAGTTTCAAGTCAACTGTTCTGATAAAACCTCACGAATGCTACATTTTTAAAGTTGATTTTATTTCGTTGTTTGCTTTTCAGTTCTCCCCAAACAGAGGTTTATTTCTCTGCTTTGAAACCAACTTGCTAAAAAAAATAGGCGCTGTTATTGCGTAGCCCTCCGCGCGTTAGCCCTGCACCGTCGTGCTACGCTAAGCAGTTCACTATCAGTAGCTTTGCAGGCTGTTTAACATTAATGATGTACTTTTATCTAATAAAAGATTCCTGTCTGATAAATAAGCTGGCAGATGTTGGCTTTTATGTGTATGTAAAGGGGACCGGCTCATTTAAGTCCACTTTTGAATTTTTTTAAGGAACCATTTACTCGTCCAGCCACTGATGAAATCGGAGTTTTCCCCTCTTCTTTCTGATGTTGATTAGATGTGTGGATGCCCAGAGGCCCGACGTGCTTCTTGTTAAGCTCAGCGACTAGTAAAAGAATATGAAATGAAAGGCCACTTTTTGTTGTCGTTCCCTCCGTTTCTAATGGAGACCAGGACACATGCGGCCTTATCGCCGCCGCCTTGGCTGTGCTCCAATTCAAACAGCAACCTGCTGTCTGTTTTCAGGGGATGCTTTTGGCACAACAGCTCTCTTAAGAAGCTTTTTCATGAACTAACAGTTGAAATCTGTGAGAAATGAACTACGTGAACATAAATACATTTTCCAACCATAGACAGGTCCCGTCTCGGCTCACAATGATGGCTGAATGTTAGCATTAAATCTAAACCTTCTTCCCCAGATCATCAGCTTCTATTTTTCTTGAAGTAATCCCTAGCTGTATCACTGACCCTTCCTCACGTACCTAGTGACGTGCCTGATGCAAATGTGCAGGTTTGTAGAAACTACAACCCGCTAGAACCTCACAGCTCCCCTGTGGGGGATTTTATTGCTATCCAGAGTTTTATCACATGTAAGAAAGTGTTATAAACATCATGCTGATAAACTAATCCCATCTGAACAGGGCTTTTGGCGTACCTCAGGGTTCTTCTACTCTGTAACCCAGGCATCAGGACCGTGCGTTCCCGTACACACCTTCACACGACGCGTTTATTTTCACCTGATTTTTACACGAGGTTCATTTATCTTCACGTGTGATCGGATACTTTTCACATGATCTCACACATGGGACTTGGACTTGTTCCACACCTCGAGTTCTTTCTTAAGAGGATGTTTTTTTGCTGGAGTCACTGATTCCCACATAAATATGAAATATTCACCATTAAATCAAATCTAAGGCATCATGAAGAGGGTGAGGAGCTAGTTACAATTCGCCATTTAGGCAGGGGAATCAGCTAGGTAGTTTAGTTTCAGGACTTAGCTAGTCGCATTAACCAGTTTTGTAAATTAGCTTATTAAATTACCTAGCTAGTTCAGTTGTGTAAATTTACTAGTTAGTTCTTTTGTAAACTAGCTTTTAGTTAGCTGCAGTAGCCAGGTAAGTTTTGAAAATTAGCTACAAACGTTAGCTAGATAGGGGTTTTTATTTATTACCATGAGTTAGCATTCATTTAACAGGTTTGTTAAACATCTAGGTGTTCCTTAGTTAGCCAAATGTTGAATGTCATGAACAAACTGTAGATGCGGTTTGCTGAAGCACAAAATCAGCCGGTAATCTCCAAACCAGAAAACAGGCGTAGGTCAGTCGATCGGGCAAACAGTATGCACTAATCTGACTAAACTCAAGAAAGTAGAAAACTAACGATGTTCAAAACCTGACATTTTTAATGAGAAAGGTGAATTATGGGAATCTGGGCAGAAACAGGAAACACAAAGCCAAATTTCATGATTTTTTAAATGGCACATTATGCAATCTTAAAAGGATATTCAGGAAAAAAGTCAGATATTCAGAAGTATTCATTTATTTAAGGAACATGTGGGGAAATCAGCTGGATGTGAGGTTTTTATGTAACAGTGGAAAGTTGGTCAAAAGATCCAAGCAGATTTCTTTCCCTCTGTAAGACGGGGTACAAATCTCAGGGACTTTTAGGTCGCTTTTACGCAATAAAGATTTGTTTAAAACAAGTGTTGGAATTTGCTGTATCAGTGAAGAACCACGGACAGGTAAAGAATCCTCAGTGTTTTTATTTGAATAAATACAACAAGTTATCAAAAAAATTTTTAAAAATCAATCTGTGCAGTTGGTTCAGCCGTGGGGCTTTTCCCCACCGACACGGCCTCGCTCCAATCCACAAGGTCACCGTGTCGAATTTGATGAGCCCCATTTGAAGCACTCCAGGGGTCAAAGGTCAAAGGTATATGATGGGCTCGAGTTGAAACTATGAAAGGTCCCCCGAGACTGAATTATCCAAATCTGTTTCAAAACATCCTCCGTTGACGTTGGGTAAAACAGTCAGAGGTTTTTTAAGCTCTAAAAACGCATTAAAACGCTTAACGCCAATTACTGCCCATTTCCCAGTTATCTCCCGTATTTTCCTGAAAACGGAAAGTTATTCCAGCCTGTGGACCTGTTTAAGTTCTGATTGATGATCCCATCTGAGGAGCGAGCTCGTGAATCAACAAGAAAACGTCGAATTAAAACGTCCCAACAAAATTCACACGTAATTCTTTAATACTACGGCTTTGTTGAATTCTTGAATCTGATTGGTCAGAAGAGTTCGAAACGGAACACGTAACCAGCTGCACTTTCTGATTTTCCTGCTCTTTTTTGTTGTGTGCAAACAGTTCCGAGACGAGTACTGTGGTTTAACAGAACCATAATAATGGCAGTTATCGATCTTTAAGTAAAATGCAGGAATGTTTTCCTTTGTGGCTAAAGTAGCTTTGGAAACGCTGGTTTCCTTCATACTCACACGTGTGTTGATGAATGCTTTTCATCCTTAAGTGCAGCTTATTTCAATATTGTAACATTCATAAAAATCCATAATAATCCTCCACGACCCACACTCCTGCCATGATAGGTAAAGCTTACCGCAGGCTAAACGCTCAAAATGAGGACAAAAACGGCGAAAGAAGAAAAGAATTGAGAGTGATTTTGGATTAAGTGAAGTGAAAAGAAACTGGTTTGTCTATCCAGTAGTTTAGCAACTGAAAAAACAGGCATGTGTATAATACAAATCCCTAAAATAAGTGGCTTAATCCTTCTTGCGTAGCATAATTATGAGCGGATGTTAAATGAGACGGTAATCAGCCGATTTGCTGCTAATGCAGTGTGAAGAAACTGCTATCAAATTAAACTAGTGGATTTTAGCACAAGTCAAGAATTTTGAATCTGAGCGTATTGCACTGAGGGTGAAGAGCACATGGGTGACCCTGCTCTGTTGAGTTAACCCGCTGATTAGCATAATGAGCTAGCCTCAAATCAGCACCAGGAAGCAATAATGCGATCAAAGCTAATATGAAATGCAAACATTTTATTAACTAAAGCACTCTGGGGGATTTACACATAAAACCCAACAGAAGATTTCTGCTGATTTTTGCGATTAATCACTTTTTAGAAGCTTTAAGCTTCAACTGCCAAGAATAACACTCTGTCCAGTTCGTTCTTTCTCTTCACGGTGCCTGGATCTCATTATTCCCACTCACTCCCTTTCTCTCTCACCTCCTTCTGTTTTTCATCTGGGACAAAATCATGTTAAACAAGCGCACTTCTGCTGTTATTAGCCTGTTTTTTAGTGGTTCTTCTGGAAAATTCATTGGGAGACAGAATGCATAAAAATGGATAGAGTTGAGATTACGCTGTGTAGTACGTACTCGACAAACAGACGAGCTCAAAGTAAAGTCATGCTAGGTTTCGTTTCATTACAGTAGGAACAGACGCTAGGCTAATTTGACCAACAAAACCTCTCCAGGCTAGGCTTCAGTCACCTCAGAGTCAGTAATATCGATAAAAAAAAGTGTTAAAAAGTGTTTTGAAAAGTTGAATTTAGAAAATTTTGCTATAAATCTCAATAAAATACATATTTCAACACAAAGGTTCCCAGTCTTGTGAGTTTTCGCCCAGGTTTTTTTCAACTGATGCGATTTGGGTTTACTGCTAATTTTGCACATATTACCCCAAACACTGTGTAGTAGAACATGCGTCAAAGTTGTGTCATGAAGCGTTCTCTGAGAAATTTCACCTGAAATGTAGTTTACAAAGGTATTTATTTGTGATCTTGTGGGGAATTAGGAGAAGCATCATGGTAATTTATATTAGCGGAAGCCAAGGCGGTCCTTTCCCATCATAAACTGTATGGTTTAATAAAAATCTGGGAGAAATTTCTAGTGTTCATATTTTCACTATATTCAGATTTCTAACACACTGTGCTGTAAAACAGCTATTTGGACAATTTAGCTAGCTAATGCTTCCACTAAGTGTACTTAGCTAGTTATTTACAAACCTGAAATAATTGCCAGAGATTGTATTCAACTACAGAACTCTGATGGCTTGAGAGTCATGTGTAGGTGTGCAGCAGGATTGGTCTGAGGAATCATTTGAGCCAATCGTTTGGATTTGACGCTTTACCTTCTACACGGTCATCACTCAACATCGCTGTGGTACACTGGTGTGTAAGTGTGTGCAGTCAATTGTAGTAATTTTTGATTCGAACACTGACTTATCCACTGTTTTCCCATTTCAGCTTGAGAAGGTGCTCCGTTTCTCCTGAAAACTTCAAAAAGTCATCCGTTTTTGCCGATTTTGACAGATTCCTCTGCAATCAAAACGTGTCAGAGAGACGTAAAGCCTCTCCCTCCTCGCCTGGGTCGAGACGGAGTTCGTGGAAATCAAACGAGATGAAGGGCGAGATGGATGGACAGATGAAAGGCGAAGGGGTTACTAACATGTTTAATAGGAAGCAGGTGCTGCCTGCAGCCATGTGCGCTCATGAATATTTAACATTTAGAGGAAACATCAATCAAGCACCATGTCTATTTCATTACTGTGTTCAGAGCTCAAAATCCAAGCAGGAAAATGTCTCTAATGAATAATGTATTGAGTAATGTTTTGTCAGAAATAATGCTTCATGTAATACACGTTCGTTAGCTTGGTGACTGATCGGCGCATAAAATTAGTATTATAAACGCCCGTATTGATATAGATCCTTTTTGGTTGTGTTCCACAGTGGGTTTAAAGCACCCCTGTTGATGTCTCGCTTCATGAAATATAGTGCTCGCCAGTTACTGAATGATACATTTCTTTAATTTCCTTTTCTAACAGGAAGTTGGGTATTCAGCTTGGGTATGGCGTGACACAGTGCCCCACCCATCAAAATCCAAAACTCAACAATAGGCAACTTCTACAGAGCTGCTGAGGTAACATGGTGTATACTTTAAAAGTATTTATTATCATAAAGTGTGGTCATAAAATCATATCAAGGCCATATCTTGTGGTATTTTTCATTTCCTTGAGTTAAGTAACTTATGACAAACAGGAAACTGAACGGATTTGCCATAAACATTTTCCTTGTCAAATACCGAGATGAAGTGCATTTGCTTTGAAAGTCATGATTTAATTCTGTCTGGCATTCAAAGATATTTAAAAAATCTCCAAATGTTTATGTGACTCTGCGGTGGAGACGTGTTACACTAACGCAGTGGAGGAGCTCTTGTCAGCTGGATCCCTCATCTAAAAAACTTCACGCAGTCCTTAAAGCAGCAGTGTGGAGGGCGAGTCAGGGGTAAAAACAGGACTGGAATGTAATCCTGAAATCAAATTTAGGACCTAAAGTCTGTGATGGAAATATCTGGAAGTAATTTATACAGGACCCTCATCATGAGGCTGATCATTGACGTTGTCACCGCCATTAACGGCGTTCAGTTGAATGTAAGGTGGGTTAAATCGTTTAACTCGGAGCGTGGTTGGAACACATGCAAGCTATTATCTGTTAGCATGGGGTTTTCAAACAAGTCATATCGACCCGATGCCTCACATAACAGCTGTCTAACGAACTTCCCATGAGCTGATAAAATAATCAGACTGCGAGATATGTGGGTGTGTATAGTATAGTGTAGTGTAGTGTAGTATAGTGTGGTGTAGTATAGGATAAAATGGTATTGTACAGTGTAATGTAGTATAGCCTAGCCTAGTATAGAATAGTAAAGTACAGGAAAGTGCATTATAGTATAGTGTATTATAGCATACTATAGTATAGTATAGTGTATTATAGCATACTATAGTATAGTATAGTGTATTATAGTACTGCATAGTAAAGTATATTGTATTACAGTATAGTATAGTGCAGTTTGGTATAGTGTAGTAAAGTGTATTGTAGTATAGTATAGTGCAGCACTGTATAGTGTGGTAAAGTGTACTGTAGTATAGCATAGTATGGTAAAGTGTATTATAGTATGTATAAAATAGTATGATATAGTATAGTGTAGTATATTATGGAATAGTGTGGTGCACTGGAGCATTGCATAGTATAGTGTAGTCTAGCAGAGTGTGACATACTGTAGTATAGTATGGTATAGTTTAGTATAGTGTCATACTGTAGAGCATATTGTAGTTGAGTGTAATATAGTATAGTGTAGAATTTCCAGTGTAGAGTAGTTTAGAATAGTATAGTGTAGTTTAGCGTAGAATGATATAATGTTGTACACTATAGTGTAATTTAGAATAGTATGGTGTAGTGCACTACTGTGCAGTATTGTTGATTATACTATAGTTTAGTGTAGTATAGTATAGTATTGTATAACATAGTGCAGTCTAGTGTAGTAAGGTATACTGTAATTTAGTATAGTATGGTATGGTATAGTTTAGTCAAGTTTACTAGACTTTTACTAGAGTTTCACTAGACTTTTTGCACTTGCTTGCTGACATTTATTCATTCATGTGAAAAAAGGAATGAATGCAGCAGGCAAAGTGTGCACTTCCTGTCCTCTCAGAGCAATTTCTCTAAATCTCTAAAACGTTCAGCAGAAGATTAGCCTCGTAGGTTAAATATATAAAAAGATGGCACTAACGTGAGGTGCAACTCCCTTTCATTAAGAATCCTAAAACAATTCCACTTGGAAAATGAAAACAAAACTTAACAGAGAACCTTACCAGTCGTCATCTGACTGGATTAAAATGCAAATGATACAAGATCTGATTAGTCTAAGGTAATGAGTGTGACTGGATGAGATTGGCCCATTAGCTTAACGGTACATTAGCACATCATATCTAATTTCAGAGGTTGTTTCAGATTTTCAGTTAGTTATGTGTTCCATTTCATCTAAAAACAAATCATCAGAGTTCATTGTGCAGTTCGATTTGTTAAATCACCCAACACCAGCAGCTCTGAGAAAAAAATACCATGCATGTTTTTCTTCAGCACAGAAAACCAGTAAAAGGTGTAAAGGGAGATCCTACACATTTTACAAGGTCACAAAGGCCTCGTAATGAATTAATACTTATTTATTTAATTTCAAAAGCAGCAAAGAAACAGATGAATTCTGCATCAGACCCAAATGAGATTTACTGCATTGCACCACAGACATGTGCATGGACCACAGACATGTGAGGTTCAGTACACACAAATATAAGATGACTTAGTAGTAGTAGTTATTTACTTCACATGTTCCTGGAAGACTCTAGAGTTTGTAAGAGATCAAACCAAAACAAAGCAGCATCATGAACAGGAATAAGCTACCCAAGTTATCCAAGTCCAGGACAAAAATATGCTAAAATGTGAACATCCAGTAGAGCATCATTAAATCCATCATTAAAACATTTAAGAATATGACACAAACCAGGGCTCTGCTTATAGACCGCCTTCCACCAAGGGAGGTGATTTGTAGGGGCAACAACTGAGAGGAAAAGGGTAACTCTCAACATGATGCTTCCACCACCGTGCTTCACAGTAACACCGACGCCACTGCAGTTCCAAGTGCCACCACTACAGAAAGGCTCAACTCCAAGCCACTGCATAATTATCGTTATTATTATTTCATAAAGGTAGGCCTTAAAGTCCTATTTTGTTAGCTATAAATAGGGATCTATCTATATATATCTATCTCTCTCTCTCTCTCTCTCTCTCTCTATATATATATATATATATATATATATATATATATATATATATATAGTTATGGGTACATTTATACATTAATATCTAATTGAAATTTATATACTTCTGCAAATCTGCTTTGTGACCATGTTACAATGTTTGTTAAAATACAAATAAATTGAACTGAAGAGAAAGTGAATTAAATGATTATACGCCTTATATATATATATATATAGGTCTGTACAAGGTATAATACAATACAATAATACAAAACTGGAAGAAGAATAGGAATAATAATCCTAACTGTGAGTCCAAAACAGATAATCTCCTCTTCCTTCTTCTCTTGTGGTGCTTCATCCTCTTCTCCATAATGGCATTCCATCTCTTATCATCTATCTTCTTGCATGCCTCTGTTTTCAACCTTTGCTACGCCAGCTGATCTGCTACAATCTCTCTCCATGAGTGAAACACACCCCCACACTTCAAAATGTCGTTCAGTGTGTTTTGCAATCTTAGAAACGGATGACCAACCCTTCAAGAAGCCTGTACCAACACTTCATTCTCCAAGAGCCTTCACCGGTCATTCATCTGACATGTGAGCAACATGACGCTACCAACGCTATCTATTCCTGATAAGAACAATCTCAATATCTGGAGTATTAGCACAATCCACACTTCACTGTTTGTCCTATTTGATTTTAAGAATGGATCTCAGATGTTGTTGCTGGACAGTTCTGAGGCTTCATGTGATGATGGTACAGGGTCCAGGACTCGCTTTTACACATCATTGGAGGGATGAAGAGTTGACTGAATACATTGAGTTTTGTTTCTGCTGTCAGTCTCTACAGTCGAAAACTCTGTCCCAAAGCCTTCCAATCATGTGTGACACCTGAATCCGTGCTGTAATCTCTTCATCTAACCTTTATCTAAATCTTTGCTGACAGAACTACCAAGATATTTAAAGTGGTCTACTCTCTTCAGCTTCCTGTCCCTCAGTGTAGAAATCAACCTGTTCACCTACATTCACGAAACAAATGAAACCATTTGTTCTTACTCTTCCTGATCTCTTCTCAGAGAGCTTTCCTGTCTCCACTGAGTTTCTTATCATCGAGACATGTTTGATAGCACATTATGAAACATCTCTTTCAGATCATCCCAAGATTCTTCTTCTCAATCATGAAGTTGCTCATCCAGAAATCTCTCCAACTTCTGTTTCCTTACAGCATTCATGGTATCCAGTTCAGAGGTGGTTTTGTCCATTTCCTTTTCTTTTTGGCCACAATAGAACATTTGAATGTAAGGAGCTTGTGGTCTGTAAAACAATCTGCTTTTGGAATCACTTTTGTCACGTTGATGAACTTCCTGGCTTCTCTGTTTGCACGCACATGGACTATTTGGTTCCTGTGATTGGATTGCATATGTTGGCAGGTATTCTTGAGGAGGTTCTTTAGCTGGAACATGGTGCCCATTACTGACAATGGAAAGCAAGTGCAAAACTCCAGCAACATCAAGCCATTAGAATTCATTTTTCCATAGTAGCCAATGACAAAAGGCCAAGACTGACAATCTTGGCCAACATGAGCGCTAAAATCGCTGAGAATAATTATGCTACCTCCTTTAGCTTTAACAATACATTTGCTTAGCTTCTCACAGAAACTGGATTTATATGTTAAGTTTATTAGAGATGTTAAAGCCAACGCCAGCAGTCGTGTCTTCACCACCACTCCAAAAGATGGTACACCCTCACTCCTTCATATTGCCTGAGCCTGGAGGTCTAACTTCACTCAATGCACATACAGTATGTCTATGCCTGCATTCGCAATTCCTTTGCAAATTATTGCCAAAGCTCGTTCTGGTCTGATGGTCATAATGCTATCTTTAGTGTGTGGATGTTCCATTTCACTAGGCTTCAGATGTTGCTTTTCACTTTTGAGAGGAGTTACGTTTCCACCAGTTACTCCAGTGCAGTAGCATTTTCATAATGACTTCACTCATTTTCCACCGCTGCCACAGGACGCAGGGTGTCGGGTACCTCGCACGCAGTAGAATAATCTGAAGCTCTTGGAAAACTCATCTCATGAATTGTAATGCTGTGCCTAAAAATGATGACACTCAAAGGCACAAAGAGAGCGTCCCCTGGTGAGAAATGAACAGTAGTGCTGACACGGCCTCAGAGAAATACCCACTGCATGTTCACCAGAGCTGCAGCTGAGTTGACTTGTAGAAGTGCCAGTTGTTGGAAAAGCTGCCGCGTTGACAAGACAGATCTGCCGGTGGATGTGCGGAGCACGTCCGTATCCCTGGATGGTACAGGGTGTTGGGATGTTATTTGGATCGTAACTTGCACAGCAGCTTTTATTCATTCAACAAAATCAATCAGTCTCATTCTACTAGCTACATCCCACTGATTCCACTGAGGCTATAAGAAACACTGCAATGCCTTATAGTTTTTAATTGAAGTGGAAAGTTGTATTAGGTTAACTCCTAAAGAATTTGCTAATTCATTGTCACAAAGCAGCTTCACAGTATATAATGTCCAATTAAAGGCTTATAAATCTACAAACCTATCTACACGTGCATATATATATATATATATATATATATATTTACTTCCTATCCCTGATGAGGAGTCTGTGGTGACGGTGGCAAGGAAAAACTCCCAGAGACGACAAGAGGAAGAAACCTTGAGAGGAACCAGACTCCAAAGGGAACCCGTCCTCATTTGAGTGACAGATAATGCCATTATGACAACCTGGACATAAAGCACCCCGCCAACTAACCTGAGTGGCAGTAAGAGTGGGGAGTGACAGCATCCAAACATCCCAGTTTACCAAAACACTCTG